>CM057052.1:52232500-52832500 GCA_029948455.1 Solanum rostratum | reverse complement strand
TCCCCCTTATCTTCTAAAAAGCTTATAGAACCCTCTTTTCAAGAATTGCATGCATGTGACACAAAAATCACATTTACAGATGATGATCTTTTATTTGGTGAAAAACTAAATAATTACCCTTTGTATATGGTGGGCCACGTTCTAGAGTAGAGGATAAATAGAATCTTGATTGATGAAGGACCTGGAATTAACATTCTTCCCATCCATACATTGAGACCACTGGGCATGATGACCGAGGAACTTAGCAAAAGTTGTTTGTTAACATAAGGATTCAGTCGACGGGGAAAGAGGTCTATAGGCTCCATTAAGTTAGAAATCCATATTGGAGATTTGCAATCTAGTGCATGGATGCATGTGATCGATGCAAAGACTTCATATAATATCTTGCTTGGTAGGCCTTGGGTCCATGAGATCAAAATTGTCTCATCCTCTTATTATCAATGTTTGAAGTATTTTCAAGAGGAAATTGAAAGGAAAATAGTTGTTGATAATAATCTTTGGACTAAAGCTGAGTTACACATTGTTGATGCGAAATTATAGCTAAAGAATTATATTATGAAGGGGGAGAAACTTGACGATGTCAAATCGACTAAGTCTGATAAGCTTGCAAGCAGAAGAACTAACATGGTTGGTGAAAATGTCAAGGCTAATATTAAGGTTCTTGATTTCTACCCAAATAAAGGGAAGATCATGTCCTCGAAGAAAATCAACTTTTATGCCCCGCTATGTTACGAAGGTAAAGAAAGAGGGGGTTAATTTCTGACATTCAAGGAAATGTATCGAGAGGACTAACTCTTCCTATCATATGCATTGATGCTATCAACTTGTCGTCAAAGTTACTGGAAATGTTTGTGGCTCAAAATCCATCTCATGATATGCTACTTCCTAAAAAACATACAAAAGGCTTTGATTCAAATGCTTACAAGTTATTTGCAAAGGCTGGATACAATCTTAATGAGCTATCTAAATTAGGAAAACTCCCATGAAAGGATATTACTAGGCCAGCACATGAGGGTTTAGGATATAGCCAACAACTGCCAGTCCGCATATCCATAAGAAGAGAAAGTAATAATTATATCACCATCGAACATGAGTCTTCTTCTTCTAACAAAAAGTCTTTTGTCTTCGATTGACTTGGAAGACCCACCACAAGAACTTCTGTATTCGAGAGGTTGCGGCTATTAAAGAAAAAAAGTAACATGCATCGAAGAATTTACCTATGGGTCATGACACTTGCTCTTCCAAATCAAAAGTATATCCAAAGCACAGTTCCCTCAAGGATGAAGCGAAAAGTAGAACTCATGGTTTCATGCAGAGAGCTACTAAAGACAAAGACTAACACCGTGGTTTACAACAAGGAGCATGAGGAAGATGAAGAAAGTGTAGGCTCCTCGTGTCACAATACAACCTTGAGGGAGCTCGATACCTTATCTCAGATGAAGGTTGATGAAGGATCGAAATACAGTTCTTGGTACTATTATATATCTATCAATGACAATGTTCCATAAGAGGAAAAAGATGCTAGAGATGCTCCGCTAGAACTAGAAGGAGTAAAAAGCCATAATAGATCCTTTAAAGGAAGTTAACCTTGGTACTAATGAAGACCAAAGTTAACTTACTTGAGCACCTTTCTAGAAGCTGATGAAGAAAGTGCTTATATGAATCTACTCAAAGAGTATAGGGATGTCTTCGGTTGGAGCTATAAAGAAATGTCTGGCTAAAATCCTGACATAGCGGTCCTTTAATTGGAAGTCAAGAATGGTGCTTGTCCTATGAAAAAGGCCCAAAGACATTTTAGGCTAGAGTTGGTCCCATTGATCGAGAATGAAGTTAAAAAAACTCATCGAGGCAGGCTTCATTCATGAAGTTAAATATCCTACATGGATGTAAAGTATCGTTCACATAAGAAAGAAGAATGGTGAAATTCGAGTTGGTGTTGACTTTAGATATCTCAATAATGCATGTCCAAAAGATGAATTTGCTTTTCCTATTGTTGAGTTGATTATTGATGCTACTACTAGTTATGAAGCAATGTCATTCATTGATGGTTCTTCTAGCTATAACAAAATTCGCATGGCACCAAAAGATGAAGAACTCATTGCATTTCACACCCCTTAAAGTATCTATTGCTACCAAGTGATGGCTTGTGGTCTAAACATGTTGGTGCCACATATCAAAGGATATGCAGAATATATTGGATGACTTATTCCAGGAAAACATCAAATGTTATATTGATGACTCAATAGTGAAGTCGAGAAAGTGGGGCGTCCATTTGAAAAACTTAAGAATTGTGTTTGAATTGCTACGGAGATATCAACTAAGGTGAACCCATTGAAATGTGCCTTTGGGGTTACTTCTGGAAAGTTTCTTGGCTTTATTGTGCGACATCGAGGGATTGAGATCGATCATGCTATGGTTGATGCAATCTTGAAGATGCTCGAGCCTCAAGACATTTATAAATTAAAAAGCCTTCAAGGAACGTTAGCCTACCTGCGGAGGTTCATCTCGAATCTAGCTAGAAGATGCCAACCATTAAGTCATCTTAAGAAGAAAGATGTTCCTTTTAAGTGGGACTAAACATGTAACGAAGTTGTTGAAAGTGTCAAAGCATATCTAGAAAACCCTCTAGATCTAGAAACCCCTATACCTGGAAACCCATTGATGATACTCTACATTGCGGCACAAGAAAGGTCCGCAGGAGCCCTATTAGCTCAACAAAATAGTGAAGGCAAAGAAAACTCCCTCTACTACTTAAGCAGAATGATGACGCCAAATGATTTGAATTATTCACCAATCAAAAAATTGTGTTTGGCTCTAGTCTTCTTAATTCAAAAGATGAAGCACTATTTTCAAGCTCACATTGTTCGTCTCATATCTAAAGCATATCCCATCAAATTCATCATATTAAAATCGGTTCGCACCGACCGACTGGCAAGGCGGTTCCTCCAATTTCAACAGTTTGAGATCGTATATGTTCCTCAAAAGGTTGTAAAGGGACAAGCACTACTAGAATTCTTAGCAAACCATCTGATACCAAATAATTGGGAGCTAACTAGTGAGCTCGTTGATGAAAATGCAATGGCCATTGAAATACAACCTCCTTTAAAGATATACTTTCGTGGGGCTTCACATAGTGGCGGAGCTGGTTTTGGCATGTTGTTTGTCACTTCATGGAGAGAAATGCTACCATTCTCCTTCACATTCAAACAACGTTGCTCCAATAATGTCGCAGAATATCAAACATTGGTACATGGTGTTGAAATGGTTGTTGACATGAAATAATTATTTTTACAAGTCTTTGGTGAATCTCAGTTGGTGATTAAACACTTCCTGGGAATCTATGAGGTCAACAAGCATGAACTGTGTCCATATCGCTATTATGCTAAAAAATTGATAGATTGTGTTAGAGATGTAACCATCCAACAAGTGCCGAGAAAGGAAACTAAAATAGCTTATGCCTTAGTTGCTCTAGCATCTCTGACTCTTCCTGACCAAATTCAAGTTACTATCTACAAAACATGGGTAGTTCTGCTGTCAGATGAAGACGAACATATGGAGAATAAGCTTGAGCATGTTGTCACAACAATTCTCTCTTTTTCTCAAAGTTTGATTATGGATTTTTATGGGTTTTTATGATGACATTCTATCACGACCCAAGCCAAGGGCCTTGCATAACACGGTAAATGGGGAAACAGACGGGTCCCCAAGCAAGCTTCTTAAGCTTACATGGCATGTCCTTGGTCGCAGAAGCATAATTAAACAACATATAATTCTAGGGGAAGGGTGAATTCGGACTCAAGCTATGGGGAGGTTATGGGGGAGAGGATTAGCATAAGCACATAGCATATAAAGTCTAAGGGGCGGGTAAGTATGACTCACACAATGGGGAGAAGTAGGGACCTAAGACTTTCATCTTATCACAATATCAAACATCAAACTATAGAAGGGAATAGGGACTAAGGGATGTTTTTAATAGTTACATAAACATAATAAAAGTCGAGCTCATAACATACATATCCATGTCCGACAACACCTCAAACATGAGCGGAACGGGGCTAGATATCACCCGGGCTCACTCTCAAAATATAAATATTAACAAATAGACAAGTCTTAACAAAGCATGAAACTAAGTGGATATTGTTCCCAAAATGGGGGACTCACCAAAAGCAAATGTTCAACTGATCCGTCTAGTCACGTGGAGGAGGAAGATGAATAGGAACTTGTGTCCATACATGGTTAGATCATGTAGGCAAAAAGTATGCGTTAGTACTTGGAATGTACCTTATGTGAGATATAATGCAACAAGGAACTTAATTGATAATTACAACATGTATAATCATAATCAATGAATATAGGCCTAATATATCATGAATGATTAATGCTTACTCAAAACATGCATGAAAAATCATCAAATCACATGACATATCATAAAGATAGGAAGGGACCATAACCAACATGTAAAACCTGGAGAGATACTACTTGTAATCCCGATGTTCACTCCACAATGGATAAGGAGTGGTCTACTTTGTCAAAGTAAATCAGACACTTCACCTTACGAGCACTTACCCCATTTTGGAGAGTATTTAACAAATGCTTTACAAGAATACCACCCTTTATGATTAGCATAGAAGAGGAGACTAACCGTAACACCATCCTTTTCAGTCAATCATGCAGTGGGAGCTATATGGATCCATTAGCTAATCACAAACCTATGGTGGAAACATAGGTAAGAGAAATGGTTATATACCAAGGTCCTCTCAGTGCTAGGTCACATTCCCACGGAAAACTCAATTCATATTCATAGTCATAGTGTACAAAGTCTTATAATATCACAATATCATCATATAGTATCCCTTCAAAAGCAAATCTGCATAGTATCAAAGATAGGGCTTCATATCATTCATAACTTTCACAATATCTCATAGATCATAGCATGCATAATAGACCTTTAAGGTTCATAATATTCATAATTTACATATCTTGCCATAAGACTTTTATCAACATAAGAAGCTTGACTCATAACTTGATCAAAAGATAGTGGGTGTATGTACATATGCTTAAAATCATGGAATCATGAGTGTAAATGACATGGAAGAAGTAAAATAGAGTCTTTGAGAATTCTTCAATGTAACCCACCACAAAAAAGTAAAACTTGGTTAGGGCATCATCAAACCCTAAGTAAATCATATATTTCACATGGAATCTCATAGCACAATAATGTACAAAGGTAAAGTACCATAAATTACTTCATAATATCATCATATAAAAGAGTTCATGCAACTACCATAAGTAACCCATAACTTTAAAATAATTGAAGAAGAGGCTTGGTTGAGCTTTGTAGAGGAAAGGTCTCCGCAAATCAAAACCCACATACGTTGGTGTGATTGGACATTGATATCTTGTTGGAGGATGAAGAAAATTCGAAACCCTAGCATGCACTTTCTACTTGAGAGTTTTGAGGAAGCTTGAGAGTATTTGGGAGGATTTTAGGACATAGAAATTTTTAGAATGGAGAAGAATAGAGTAGTTTTAGGGTTGTATAGGGATGAAAATAGATCATTTAGAGGCTTAAATGATGTAGCATACCTTTATAATATTAGGAAATATCCAAAATTTCCCCCTTTAAAAGCTACAGAACCAGACCACGAGACCCCGAATATGGGTCGCGGAAAGGTGTCTCATCCTAGTAACTTTTTGAACCCTTAGGAACCCTCTCTTAAAATCAAAGCATGACATAACGTACAGCTCATCAATCAATCTACAGTTGTGTTGTTAATTCGTACTTCAAACTTCAGAAGGCTATTTTGCCACCAAGTCAGTGCTCCTTTCCACTACCACAAGTTACGGCTCATGGATCAATTTACGATATGAGGTTGTCTCATGCACTGATGACCCTCAAGACTTGAGTAAGAAAGTATGTTCTAGTGATGATGATGAGGGTGACTTAAGACCCTAAATGTTGATGAAATGATGATAAGATGGGGTGCATACCCATACTATATGAAAAGCTTTGTAGATGGACTATTCCGATAATGTAAGATGTGTTAATGATTTATGATGTCTATTTTACAAGCTATGAAAGTATGATTTTGATAAAGTATGAATTATGATGACAACTATGTGTATGCATGATTATGTATTCGGTGGAATTTGACGTTACACTGATTGAGCTTGTGTGAGGAAGACTATCCCCAAGTGTCCTTACATAAATCCTCAAGTCTTATATCCACGTGCCACCATAGGCTTGTAATTATGTGCCTATAAGGCTAGCTAATGGATCCATATAGCGTTCTGTTCAAGTGATACTCATCGTGCTAGGAGAAAGCCTAAAAGGTGGGGTCTTTGTGTACATATAATTCTCACTATGCTAGGATTTAGCCTATAGGGTGAGGGTTAAGTCTACCTTGAAAAAGTAGACTCCTCATTTGCTCAGTGTAGAGGGAACATTGGGGTTCCATGTAATAGTCCACATGGTCTTATTGTTAGTTATGGTCTTACTCTCACATATGTTTGCTAGGTGATGAAAGGTTTTATGATGCTTCTACTCATAGTTTTGAATATGCATTTATCATTCATAATTTTACCTTATTCTATTGTTATGATTATGCATATTGATATTATGTTATGATGTTCCTTGATGCATATCATATCTACATACTTTGTAAATACCATTTACTAACACATAGTTCTTTGCCTAAGGATCTAACCATGTAAGGATTGAAAATAAAACTATTCCTCTATTTCGTGGCTAGGTTTGGATTGCTCTTGAAGATTGTTGGTGAGTTCCCATGCTTTAGGGACAAGCCTTGTTCATGTTATGGTTCAACTTTGTGACGTTATATTTTCATTTGTTATTCTATCTTGAGAGTGAACTAGTAGCATGTTCTAGACCCTACCAATATTTATGATGTTAAGGCATGTTTGGGACTAATGATGTTGTAATTCCCTTGAGGAAAACTATGACTTTTATATTGATACGTTCCGCTTGATACTCTCTTATGAATTTCTTATTTTACATTATGTAAGCATATGATATGGACAAGAGGCTTTGATGGAATGCCTTCGGGTGTCACATTCGTTGTGTCATGGCTAGACCCTAGGTTTGGGTAGTTATAAGGAAATAGCCTTAATAAGATCTAAGTTGGTGTTTGAGGCAATGGAGAAGGTGAAACTTCTTTGGGTAAAGATGAAGGCTAACCAAAGTCACCAGAAATCCTATTTGGATATAAGGAGAAAGGAATGTGAATTTGACGTCACTGATTGGATCTACATTAAAGTTTCTCTAATGAAGGGTAAATGCATTTTTGCCAAAGGGGAGGATTATTACTTGGTATATGGGCCCATAATAAATTTTGAGGCATGTTGGTAATATGGCCTATGTGGTGGATTTCTCATCAGAGTTAGCGTTGATGCATCTGGTGTTCCATGTGGCTTTGTTAAGAAAGGGTGTTGTTGATCATAGCTCTATTATGCCATTAGACAGAGCGGGTGTCAAGTAGAGTTCTTATGAAGAGGTTCTGATTGAAATTTTTGACCAACAAGTCTAGCAGTTGAGGAATAACGAATTAGCATCTGTCAAGGTCTTATGGAGAACTCTAGAGTTGTGAAGGTCTTACGGAGGAAATAGGATAGGGAAAGCGCTACTTGAAGGAAGAACCAAACATGATGAAGTGCTATCCTTATCATTTTTCTTCTATTCAATCCCAAGGTACTTAGTCACTCCTTAAATTCCTATGTTTTAGTTTTGCCATATCATATCATATGCATGCAACCAATGAAGCTGATTTTAAGTGATGTTTTCCACAAAAGTTTAAAATTTTCATGATCTTGGCATTTAAATCACATTACTGCATTTATGTTGTGCGTTAGATATCCATTATACTCTACCAAGATATCTTTTTTTATCACGCCCTAAGTTTCATTATGGTGGACTGGCACCCGTTGCCGACAAGGCTATGGAGAACCAACATATAACTATGCACCTGATATGAACATTTAAGAGGTTTCCATATTCAACATGCTGTCATAAGAAAGCAAATTATATTAACAAGCCAAAAGTAAATGCATAAGACTAGGCCGTTGGAGCCACGATGTCTACAGTACGCTACTTGACCATACTTTAATTTACATAGTCTACAAAGCCTCTAGCTAAGGAACAATATCCATATGGGTCGGGACAGGCCCCGCCTCCTGACCAACTATACAATAAAAAATACAAGCTCTAGACACACAAGCCCTGAAGCATCCTGGAGCTTAGTAATAGCAGCTAGAAATCCTATACTCTTACTGGGGAGATCTAGTAGCTCTTGTGCCTACAACATAAAATGCAGGTCCCCTGTAAGGGACATCAGTACGAGATAATATACTGAATATCTAAGGTAGGAAATACTGTATATGAAATGAGAACTCAAATGAAATAACACACTGGTGTGTAACGATAAAAGACCACCTTTAGTCATACTGTGGAATCACGTACTTTATGACTTTTTATTACTTTACCTTTCTTTACTGTATAATCCATGCATAATATATCATGTAAATGACCAGCTGATCAGTGATAAACAAATATCAGGATCGACCCATGCTAGGCTTTCCTTTCACCCCGGGATACCCCCGTAATATGGGATCGACCCATGCTAGGTGATTCTTCCACCCCTGGGATACAACCCATCAATAAGCAACTTTGAGTTATCTTTTATTTACTTTCCAGATAATTCTTTTGGTGGTCATAACATTTAGAGCTGTAGGACTATAGATATGACATGTGACATATAAACAACCATACAAGATAATATCATAATGAAAAGAGAGTTACTCAACTAATGAAACGTGTAGGAGATCAAACAACACATGGACTTTATTGGTGAAAAGGAACTCATATATCCTTGGTATCCAAGTACATATGAAGGTTTGACAGTGGCTATGTATGATAACATATGAACATAGTATAGAGTGGAAACACAGTTAGTAGACACGTTGGAGTTTGTATGTGTCTTTATGTGCCAAGGAAGAACCTAGGTTTCATGCCAAGTAATAGGAAATCAAGTAGTCTTACATACCTCATTGTACTACGTTGTTATTACCTCGGAATAGTATCCTCTTCCTCCAAATACTTATCTACAACATAGTAGGTGATAAAACTAGTGTTAACAGCTAATAGACACATCTTGGTAGTCCAATTTCACCCAAAAATAATATCTCGGCAGCAAGCTCGGAATTAGCAACCAAGGAGTATTCTTTCAACATTTCCACTCCTTGTCGTATTTTCTAATACACATTCCCATATACATTTCATAGCAAGCTATTTTTAGTCCCATAACAGCATTACAACCGCTCATAAAGTACAACATACAACAACTCTACACAACACGCAAGTAGGCAATGCAACATTGCATCCTTTTGCTACATTTTGACGTCAGCCATTCCAAATCCATTTCAACCTCAACCAAACTGTTCTCAACATATTTACACACAAAGATAGTCCTAAAACAGTCCTAAAACAGTAACCAAGTAGATGGAAAACATGAGACAATAATTCTCAATATTCAGTCCACGAATTCTTACTAATAGCGGAATTAAGGTATTATATAAGAACTCATTTTTTGGGAAGATAAAAATGGTGCAACAGCTTATTATATCATTAAAGAACCAAAACTTGTTAAAAAAATAAATATTACTTCATAATCCAGCCAACCAACAAGAGATTAACCTCTTAATTAACAAGAAAAGTGGACAACAATCTTTGGAACACATGCTATCCCAAATTCCTGCACAAGTACAACCAGCATATTCTTCATGTTTTTCATGAAAAAATTACACCAAACCATAGGTATTTTGACTTACCTTAGCCCTCAAGTAATATATGCTCTTCAAGAACCCTAGATTTGAGCCTTGGCTGCTTTACAAAATGAAGAGAGAGCAAGGAGAAACTTGGAAAGAGATCTGATTTTTGGCTTTGAGAAAAGGACTAAAATTGCTGGCTTTTAGTCCCTTTTATAGGACCACTTTGGGCCGACTTTCTTTTGTATTTCAAGCCTTATTTTATTAAGGTGATGATGCAGCAACTTGGCCTTTTCACTTGGGCCTTATTGGGCTTCAATTGGATGGCTTTGCTACAAATATTTCTCTTTTACACCCACTTAGTTTGGGCCCTATTTGTGAATTGGGTTGTGAATGTAATTTGGCCCTTTTCCTATTCATCTTGGGCTACAAATGTTGTCTTTTTATGATGTTAAACCATGGGCCCAAATGACATCCTTAACTTGGGGCTTATTCGTTATCGGACTTGAACAAATTCGGTGTTGTGTCTCGTCTCCGTCTACCTAGCCTATTTAAGCTAAGCACGTAGGTGACTCACCTGTTAGCTTCCTAGGTCTCACAAGCACCTCACTTCTTTCACTTCATTTAAGGTCACGGTCTCCTTAACTTGACTTATAACTTATATACACTCGACCATCTTGGGCGTTAGACATACATATAGTCCTCTTATATAAAATTCAAGCACTTTTAAAAATGTGCGCTACTTTGACCCCACCATATCATGTTTCACATGCGTTGGACTAGTACATGTAAGATATGGGGTGTTACATCCTCCCCCCGGAACATTCTTCCCCGAATGTTAGCATAAATGGGATAAGTCATATAAGTTTAATCTTTTATGTAAACAAACTTTTGACAATATAATAAGAATTCAAATTCACGTACCTACTAATCCCTCAACTCTGCATCTTGGACTTCCTCTTTAGCTTCAAATAAATAAGGGTATTTAAACCTCATTTCTTCCTCAGCCTCCCGCGTTATCTCTTCTACCTGCTGGTTCCTCCAAAGTACCTTTACTGAAGGTATTTCCTTATTCCTTAGCTTTCTAACTTGACAATCTAGGATAGAAATAGGTACCTTTTCATAGGTGAGATCTTCCGTAACCTGCATATCTTCAATAAGAGTGATACGAGATGGGTCACCTATGCATTTTGGAAGTATTGAAACACAAAAAACTGGATGAACCATTGAAAGCTCCTGGGGTAGCTCTAGTTCATATGCAACCTGTCCAAATCTTTTAATAATCTTATATGGCCCTATGTAACGTGGGCTTAGTTTTCCCTTCTTACAGAATCTCATGACACCTTTCATTGGGGACACCTTTAAGAATACCCAATCTCCTACTGAGAATTCCAGTCCTCTTCTTCTAGCATCCACCCAACTACCTTTGAAGTCCAATGCACATGCCCGCAACATATCTTCAAGTGTTTGAATGGTGTGTTCTGCTTGACCATCTGTCTGCGGGTGGAAAGTTGTACTTAAATTCACTTGTGTCCCTAAGCTCCTTTGGAAGGCTTTCCAAAACTTTGCAGTGAATTGAGCTCCCCGATCAGATATAATGGAGATTGGGACCCCATATAGCCTAAGTATCTCTTTGAGGTATAGCTTTACATTCTCTTCAGCTGTATAATCACTCTTAATTGGCAAGAAGTGTGCTGACTTTGTGAGTCTATCAACTATCACCCATATGGAGTCAAACTTCTGGTATGAGCGAGGCAACACATTAACAAAATCCATATTAATCATATCCCACTTCCAAGTTGGAAGTTCTATACATTGCATATAACCTCTCGGCCTTTTCTACTCTACTTTAACTTGTTGGCAATTCGGACATTGAGCCACAAATTCTGCAAGGTCCCTTTTCATGCCTTCCCACCAAAACATTTCCTTCAGGTCATGATATAGCTTAGTTGATCCTGGATGGATCAAATATCATGAATGATGGGCTTCTTCCATTATCCTCTTTCTTAGTCCATTTATATTAGGAACGCATAATATATTTTAGCAATAAAGTACTCCATTTTGTGCAAGTTCAAAGCCCTTCTTCGTTCCTTGACTAACCTTCTCCTTAAGTCGTCGTAGAACAGGATCCTTAAACTGTTTTTCTCTTACCTCCATTACCAATGAAGACTCTGCAGCATTATGCACTAAACCCCTTCCTTTGGAGTTTCAAGGAGGCGAACCCCTAGATTGGCTAGTTGACGTAGATCCTTAGCCACTCCTTGACATACCACGGATTGCTCACCAATATTCATAATTGCCTTATGACTCAGAGCATCGGTTACCGCATTTGCTTTCCCTGGATGGTATGATATATCAACGTCGTAATCCTTTATTAGCTCCAGCCACCTCCGCTGCCTTAAATATAGGTCTTTCCGTTTAAAGATGTACTGTAGGCTCTTATGATCAGTATATATGTCAACATGAACACCATACAAATAGTGGCGCCATATTTTCAAGGAAAGCACAACAGCTGTTAACTCAAGGTCATGTGTTGGGTAGTTTCTCTCATGTGGTCGCAGTTGGCTCGAGGCATAAGAAATTACCCTACCATGTTGTGTTAGTACACACCCTAAGCCAACCCCTGAAGCATCACAATACACCGCATACCCCTCTGTGCCTTCTGGAAGGACTAGTACAGGTGCAGAAGTTAGCCTGCTTTTCAACTCTTGAAAGCTTCTATCACATGCATCATTCCATTGAAATTTTGTCGCCTTATGTGTCAACTTTGTTAGAGGTGCAAAAATAGAAGAAAAACCTTCAACAGATCTTCTGTAATAACCTGCCAACCCTAGGAAGCTTCAAACTTCTGTGGGTGTTGTTCCCCTTGGACAATCTTTCACCGCCTCAATCTTTTGTGAATCAACCCTTATTCCTTCATCAGATACAATAGGACCAAGAATGCCACTGATTTTAACCAAAATTCACATCTGGAATACTTGGCATAAAATTGCCGATCACGAAGAACTTGTAATACTTGCCATAGGTGATTTGCATTGTACTCTTCCTATCTTGAATACACCAAAATGTCATCTATAAATACTACCACAAATACATCTAAGAATGGCTTGAATACCCTGTTCATTAAGTCCATAAAAATTGCTGGTGCATTGGTCAGCCCAAATGACATAACAAGAAATTCAAAGTGACCATAGCGTGTCCTAAAGGCTGTCTTGGGTATATCTTTCTCCTTCACCCTCACTTGGTGATAACCTGACCTCAAATCAATTTTGAAAAAGCATTTGGCACCCTGTAACTGATCAAATAAATCATTAGTCCTGGGGAGGGGGTATATCTTTTTAATTGTCACTCTATTCAATTGTCGGTAGTCAATACACATTCTCAAGGTGCCATCCTTTTTACGTACAAATAACACTGGTGCACCCTAAGGGGACACACTAGGTCTTATAAAACCCTTCTCTAGCAAATCTTTTAATTGCTCCTTTAATTCACGTAACTCCGTCGAGGCCATTCTATATGGGGGATAGAAATAGGTTGAGTGCCTGGAAGTAAGTCAATGCCAAAATCTATTTCTCGTTCTGGAGGTAAACCTGGAAGCTCTTTGGGAAACACACCAACAAATTCATTCACTACAGGAATAGATTGCAGAGTTGGTGATTCTACCTCCACATCCCTTACTCTAACTAGATGACATATATATCCCTTTGACATCATCTTTCTTGCCGTAAAATAGGAAACAAACTTACCCTTTGGTGCCCCATCATTACCTTCTCATTTAAGGACCGCCTCATTTTGAAAGTGGAAATGCACTCTCTTAGTTCGGCAATCCACAGTAAGCTAACCAATCCATACCCATTATAACATCAAATTCCACCATATCTAACTCAACAAGGTCAACTAATGTGTCATGGTCACAAACAGTTACTACAAAGTTATAATAGACCATTCTAGCTATAATAGATTCACCAGTTGATGTAGACACTTCAAATGGCTCGTTCAATAATTTAGGTGTTCTTTTAAGCTCACTAGTGGAGTGATATATGATAATGTAGAACCAGGGTCAATTAATGCATACACATTATGTGAAAAGATAGACAATGTACCTGTGACCACATCGGGTGAAGCTTCTAAATTTTGCCGACTTCCCAGAGCGTAAGTGCGATTCTGGCCTCCGCTGGAGCTAGCTGCCCCTCTACCACGGCCTGTAGGTGTTTGCTGACCCTACCTAATGGAGGAACATATGATGATGACACAACAGCTGACCCCGTAGGTTGTGCTATATCACTCATACATCTTCTTGGGCAATCTCTCATCATATGACCTGGTATGCCACACCAATAACAAGCATCTGTCCCAACACGACATATACCTAAATGACTCCTCCCACATTGTTTGCAAGGTTTCCTAGGAGGAATTAGCTGGCTTGTCGAATATCCTGTTATCCGTGCACCTTGTCCCTCAATTCTTTGACTAAATTTATTACCTCTAGGCCCTTGAAGTTGTGGTGGAGCACTATCTGCAGAATAGGAGGATGATGGCCTAGGTGGTGTATTAGGAGATCAAGGTATAAACTCAACTTGGGACGGTACAAACTGCCCTGTAGCTTTGGCCCTCTTGGACTTGCCCATTTCTAACTCTTGTGTCCTTCTCCTTTACCTCTGATCCTCCAGTTTTTGTGCAAATGCTTGCATCCTCGCTATATCCATGTCTTTATTCAGAGAAGCAATGGTACAGTCTCTGACCAGATATGAATCCAACCTATCCACATATTGATGAACTCTATCTATCATAGTAGCAACTACATTAGGAGCATACCTGGCCTAGGAATTAAATTGAAGGCTATACTCCCTCACGCTCATATTCCCTTGGTGAAGATTCAGAAACTAATCTGCCAGGGCCTCTCGGATCTCCAATGGCAAGTAATGGTCAAGAAATGCCTCTTTGAACTCCTTCCAAGTAGTTGGAGGTGCATCGTTACCCTTAGATTTATTCCAAGCTTCATACCACAATATAGCCACACCCTTCAATCTATATGTTGCCAGCTCCACAGCTTCTGTACTGCTAACATGCATAACATCCAGAGTGCATTGGATCTGGTCGATGAAGTCTTGTGGATCTTCATTAGGATCTGACCTTGTAAAAGATGGAGGGTCCAAATTAAGGAAGTCATTAGGATCTGACCCTGTAAAATATGGAGGGTCCAAATTAAGGAAGTCACGTATCCTCATGCTAACTGCCCTATTCACACCAGCTGCACCTATAACTGGGCCTTCTTGTCTTTGGCTTTGGTTAACAACTATGCGAGTCAATAATTGGACCGCATTTCTTAGATCCTGCATGGTAGCATAGGTAGATGGTTCTGGGGGAATTCCTAGTTCATCAGGAGCTGGAGGAGTTGGAGATGTTTGTGACAGAGACTCATCTTGGGACTCATTTCGTCGTCTCACCCGACTGGGTACACCAACTACCACTTCCACTTCCTTCCCTTTGCCTTTACTTTTCCTTGTTTCAGGCATACTTGCTGTACAAAACAATTTAGAGGTTAGAAACAATCAACCTACAACACTTGGCTCTATGGCACGATCTAAAGAATGAAAAGAAAGTGACAACTCCTAATTTCCACGTAGCCTCCTGCTTATAAATGTGGTACACAACACATCCATAAACAAGACTCTACATAGACACGGCTTTGTAGACTCCTTAGGACGACCTGCTCTAATACCACTTTTGTCACGCCCTAAGTCCCATTAAGGTGGACTTGCACTCATTGCCGATAAGGCTCGGGAGAACCAACATACAACTATGCACCTGCTATGAACATTTAAGAGGTTTCCATATTCAACATGCTGTCAAAAGGAAGCAAATTGTATTAACAAGCCAAAAGTAAATACATAAGACTAGGCCGTTGGAGCCACGATGTCTACAGTATGCTACTTGACCACAATTTAATTTGCATAGTCTACAAAGCCTCTAGGTAAGGAACAATATCCATATGGGTTAGGACAGGCCCCGCGTAATGACCAACTATACAATACAAAATACAAGCCCTAGACACACAAGCCCCGAAGCAACCTGGAGATTAGTAATAGCAGCTGGAAATCCTGTACTCTTACTAGGGAGATCTAGTAGCTCCTGTACCTGCAGCATAAAATGCAGGTCCCCTGTAAGGGACGTCAGTACTAGATAATGTATTGAATATGTAAGGCAGGAAATATTGTATATGAAATAAGAACTCAAATGAAATCACACACTGGTGTGTAAGGATAAAAGGCCACCTTTAGTCATACTGTGGAATCATGTACTTTATGTCTTTTTATTACTTTACCTTTCTTTACTGTAAAATCTGTGCACAATATATCATGTAAATGACCAGCTGATCAGTGGTAAATCAATATCGAGATCGACCCATGCTAGGCTTTCCTTTCACCCTCAGGATACCCTCCGTAATACGGGATCGACCCATGCTAGGTGATTCTTCCACAACCTGGGATACCACCCATCATTAAGCAACTTTGAGTTATCTTTTATTTACTTTCTAGATGATTCTTTTGGTGGTCATAACATTTAGAGCTGTAGGACTATAGACATGACATGTGATATATAAACAACCATACAAGATAATATCACAATAGAGTTACACAACTAATGAAACGTGTAGGAGATCAAATAACACATAGACTTTATTGGTAAAAAGGAACTCATATATCCTTGGTATCCAAGTACATAGGCAAGTTTGACAGTGGCTATGTATGGGAACATATGAACATAGTATAGAGTGGAGACACGGTTAGTAGCTATGTCGGAGTTTGTATGTGCCTTATGTGCCAAGGAAGAACCTAAATTTCATGCCAAGTAATAGGAAATCAAGTAGCCTTACATACCTTGTTGTACTACGTCGTTATTACATCGGAGTAGTATCCTCTTCCTCCAAATACTTATCTATGGCATAGTAGGTGATAAAACTAGTGTTAGCAGCTAATAGACACATCTTTGTAGTCCAATTTCACCCAAAAATAATATCCAGGCAGCAAGCTCGGAATTAGTATCTAAGGAGTATTCTTTCAACATTTCACTCCTAGTCGTATTTTCTAATACACATTCCTATATACATGTCATATCCAGCTATTTTTAGTCCCATAACAGCGTTATGCTACATTTCACTCTACACAACACGCAAGTAGGCAACACAACATTGCGTCCTTTCGCTACATTTCGACGTCAACAATTCCAAATCCATTTCAACCTCAACCAAATTGTTCTCAACATATTTACACACAAAGACAGTCCTAAAACAGTCACCAAGTAGATGGAAAACATGAGACAACAATTCCTAATATCCAGTCTACGAATTCTTACTAAGAGAGGAATTAAGGTATCATATAAGAACTCATTTTTGCGAAAGATAAATATGGTGCAGCAGCCTTATTACGTCTCTAAAGAATCAAACCTTGTTAAAAACATAAATATTACTTCATAACTTAGCCAACCAACAAGAGAAAAACCTCTTAATTAACAAGAAAAGTGGACGACAATCTTTGGAACACATGCTGTCCCAAGTACAACCAGCATACTCTTCATGTTTTTCATGGAAATATTACACCAAACGATACGTATTTTTACTTAACTTATCCCTCAAGGATTATATGCTCTTCAAGAACCCTAGAGGTGAGCCTTGGCTGCTTTACAAAATGAAAAGAGAGCAAGGAGAAACTTGGAAAGAAATCTGATTTCTGGCTTTGAGAAAAGGACTAAAATTGCTTGGCTGTTAGTCCCTTTTATAGGGACACTTTTGGCCGACTTTCTTTTGTATTTCAATCCTTATTATATTAAGGTGACAATGCAGCAACTTGGCCTTTTCACTTGGGCCTTATTGGGCTACAATTAGATGGGCTTTGCTGCAAATATTTCTCTTTTACACCCACTTCGTTTGGGGATCTATTTGTGAATTGGGTTGTGAATGTAATTTGGCCCTTTTCCTATTCATCTTGGGCTGCGAATGTTGTCCTTTTATGATGCTAAACCATGGGCCTAAATGACATCCTTAACTCGGGTTTTATTCTTTATCGGACTTGAACAAATTCGGTGTTGGGTCTCGTCTCCGTCTACCTAGCCTTTTAAGCTAAGCACGTAGGTGACTCACCTGTTAGCTTCCTAAGTCTCACAAGCACTTCACTTCTTTCACTTCATTTAAGGTCACGATCTCCTTAACTTTACTTTAAACTTATATACACTCGGTCATCTTGGGTGTTAGACGTACATATAGTCCTCTAATTTGAAATTCAAGCACTTTTAAAAATGTGCGCTACTTTGACCCCACCATATCATGTTTCACATGCGTTGGACTAGTACATGTAAGATGTGGGGTGTTACACTTTTATCCCATTTGATGTTCACAAAGGGGAGATATTGTAATAACATGTAAGTTGAAAAGTCAGAACAAGGACAAAATTGCAAAAACGTGTATAGGTGAAGGTTCCACGAGCCATGACTATGGTTTATAGATTGATCAAGGGGTCACAAATAGGACATCATAGATTGCACCTGTACTTAGAAAAATTTGGGAAAAATTGATGAAGTAAAAGATGCATTATATGAGTTATAATTAGATCCATGATCCATAGGCAATGGTCTTGGATGGGGGTCAGTTGTTGAGAAATGTTGGGTCTTAGAACTCTATTGACGAATCAATAAGATGAGATTGTAAAAGGAAATATAGATTATGGTTTGGGTTCGTAGAATAGCCCAACACTTTAGAGAAATAAAGAAGTCTATTAGACTGGTTCTATGACTCATATAAAATTGTACAAGATATATAATGGGTTCGTAGATGTGTCTTGGACGATGAAAATTTTGCTAAGTGTAGGTTGTAGGGGGTTTGTACAAACGTTACACTTTCAATGATTCAGGATCTCAACCCATTAAGGGAAACTTATATTCTATAGCAATTCATCCTATATATTCATAGAAGGCTTCAGAAACTATAAATTTGGGGTTAGAAACCACAAACTCTATCTACGGACCATAATTCCTCATATGGGGCATAGAACACCTCTTATAAACCCCACCAGCACTTGGTCAAAGTTTTTATCACTTGAACCCCAACTACGAACCTAGTCTATGACTCATAGACAAGACCACGACCCTTCAATAGTCTTTGTCTTGTTGAGCCTCATTTCAAACTTCTTTGAATCTCATCCACAACTTGATTCCATGATTGTGAAAACGATGATAACCCATAAAAGCTCTTTGCAGATCTCAACCCCAAATTTCAAATATTTTCCAAGTGTCATGGTCTTCTATGACACCCTGTCTACGATTTGTAGAAATATCTACACGTTGTAGATTGGGCTCGTAGTCCCTAGCAAAAGAATTAGTCCTGCACTATTTTATTGAAATACTTATTTTCAAACATATGGGTATTATAATATTTCCCCCATTGAAACATTCTTCCTTGAATGCGGTAAAACTTAGTTTGAGTAGAGTAAATTGAATATCAACAGCCCAGCATAAACGCAAGAATGTAACTTGAACATCATTTTCATGAATATTTCAAACATATACATATAGTATCATTCAAAATTAGTGTCATGGGTATGCATGCATTTAATATGAAAAGAAAAAGCTAAAATGTAGGAATTTGGAGGATTTTAGCTTGAACATTAAGTACCTTAGGCTTCAGTGGAATATAAGAAATGTGGATATCATTTCATCATTTTCGCTTCTTTTTCCCATGAAGCACTTTCAACTTGTTCCTCCTTAATACTAAATGGATGCAACTTCCTTGTATCTCAACTTATTCACTTGCCGAACAAAAATCTCAATCTAACCTCTTTATAAGACATATTCTCTTCCACAGCCACATCCTCCAATGGCATAATAGAATTGGGATCACCCACAAGTTTCCTTAGCATAGACACATGAAACACAAGATGAACCATGGCTAACTCTAATGGTAATTCTAACTCATATGCTACCTTACAAACCCACTTCAAAATTTTATTAGGTTCCATATACCTAGGACTCAATTTCCCCTTCTTACCAATCGCATCACAACCTTCATGGGTGAAACCTTTAAATACATACAATCTCCCACATCAAACTCAAGATCCCTCTTCCTAACAACCAAATATGAGTTTTGATGACTTTGATCCATCTTCAACATTTTCTTTATGAGTCTCACCTTTTCCATAGCATCAAGTTCCAAATAGGGACCAACTAATGCCATCTTACCTACCTTAAACCACCCCATCGGAGATCTACATATTCTACCATTTAATGCTTCAAATGGTGCCATCTTTATACTTGAGTGATAGCTACGGTCGTAGGAAAACTCAACAAGTAGTAGATAATCATCCCAATTTCCCTTGAATTCCAATACACAAGCCCTCAACATGTCTTTTAGAGTTTGAATGGTTCTTTCAACTTGTCCATTGATTTGAGGATGCAAAGTGATATTTAAATTCAACTTGGTACCAAGTCCCCTTTGAAATAACCTCCAAAACATAAAAAGTAAGTTGGATACCATGATCTGATATGATGGACAATAGCACACCATGCAACCTCACCAACACCCGAATGTACAATTTGACATAACTCTCGATATTAAAAGAAGTCTTCACTTGTAAGAAATGGGTTGATTTTATTATTCTATCCACAGTCACCCAAATGGAGCCATGTTGCTTCCAGATACAAGGAAAACCTGTCACAAAGTCCATATTTACATCTTCCCACTTTCAAATAGGAATTTCAATGTCTTGGACTAGGCCACTCAGCCTTTGATGCTCAACATTCACTTTTGGCAATTAGGATGACTCCACAAATCGAGCTATGTCCTTCTTTATGCCATTACATCAATATACCTCCTTCAAGTCCCTATACATTTTGGTTGACTCAGGATATATGAAGTATGAAGAGTTATGAGCTTCACTCAAACTTGTGCCTCTCAGGCCATCAACATTTGGAACACACAATTGGCCTTGATAATAAAGCACACCATCTCCCCTTTGTGAGAACTCCTCCACCTTCTTTTTAACAACGAACTTTTTCAATGCAACTAAGGTTGGAAACACCCACTACCAATGATGATTTAGATACATTATGCACATAAATACCACCCACTTAGAATTTCTTAACATGACTCCATGTGAGCCAAACAGTACACCTCTTTCACCAACTCTTTCCTCTCATCATCAACATGAGCTGCATATCTATAGACACCCTAATAAGTATGTCAGCTACAATATTTTCATTGCTTGAATGATATAGCATACTCATCTTTTAGTTTTTTAGAATTTTAAGCCACTTCCTTATTTAGCTTGAGTCATCATCACTTAGGTTATGTTGCAGAGCTTGAGGAACCAGAAGACCTGGGTCCTCTTTTTCATTGACTTATCTTGACATAGGTACTCTTTTAGGAGGTATGTCTAAACATTGCAAATGATTCGTTAGAGATAAGAAGTATTAGGACATACTCTAAGGCATGACGTGAATCATCAAAGAAGGAAAAGTTTCCAAAATGCCTCATAGCTTTCTACTCATAAATGTAACGCACTACAATCCATGAATAAAGCTATACCCAAAATGGCATGTTAGACTCCCTATGACACTTCAAAACCTCATGCTCGAATACCAAGTTTATACAACCCAAGTTAGGCCCTACGCATGACACGACAATTGATACTCCTAAAGGAACCCTTACCTAGCCGTTTTAGCATATCATAAACATTCATAGGTGATAAAGCAATCTAAACATGGAAGTGGAACACATACCTTAACATAAGGTCTAAGATAGAAGGGAAAGTAAGACATATTCCCGATTAAATAAGATTACACATTCTCGTCCAAACATGCCTTTAAAAGAGTACTATAAGTGGAGGCTAGAACTTCTCCATAGTTCACCCTTCACAAAGGAAATAGAGCATCTCATAGATCCAGAAAATAACCAAAGACATAGATTCAATAGGTATCCCTCGAACCATGAGGACTTACCTACCAAGTATGTAGCAAACTCCGCTCCTAGCCATATGGATGAGGGATAGAATGATCATCCAAACCTACATTATGATATAATATAGGAAAAAAGTATCAATTAGTGTATTTGAATGTACTAAGTATGTAAGCATGAAATGCAATATTAACTATAATTACAAGTAATCAAGTGAAACATGTACTTTAATTAATGAGTAACGGCATAGGTAAAAATGAATGATCAATACACCAAATTATAAGTAGTATCATGAAAAGCATCATATAAGATTATAAATGCATGGGAAGTAATCGTAACCAATAAGAAGACCGTGAGAGCTATAACATGAAATATAATATAACCAATACATCAAGAAAGGGGGAGGCTACTTTCCAAGGTAAACTTTGTCATACTACATTCACTCATTCAATGAGGATCACTAGCCCAGCCTATAGTGGCACATAGTTTTAGATAGGAGGATGTTACTAGGCCCTTGGGTAGATAACCATAACATCCATTTGAACCGTACCACACCTTAAGCCTTATCGATGCTACGTCAAATCCAATAAAATAACAAAATCATAATCAATTATACATGGCATAATCATAAGCTTGAAATCATATAATCATTATACTAAGTGTAGCTCAAAATATTTGAGATTCATTATGCGAGCATTGTCCTTTCACATGTAGAATCTATAAATTGGTGAGAGATGTCCTTTCACCTTCTTAGTTTCATAATTGAGGGATTTTCATAAACTTAGATTGAGAAATTCAAAAACATAGTTGGAGTCCTTATTCATACTTGATCATGTTTTGTTGAAAAATACTAGTGTAAAGTATGAGTCCAAAATAAATAGGTTTAAAGTAAAGTGATTATGATAAATCCATGCATAATCATGTAACTAAAATTATTAGAATCAAAGTTTAAGGAACTCAACATAGCTCTCATAAACCCTAAGTAGCTTATAGATAACTCAAAAGGCGGTCAAACTAGGGGTCGCTGTTTCAGCAATGTGTAGATTTGCCTGCATAAGTAACACCCACTATTTGAAAAGAAAAGCTTACCAATCATTCCTTGAGTTGCCTCCAAAGCAGTGTTGTAGTTAACGTCGCAGAATGATGTAGTCCTTCTAAATTTATGTAACCCAAAATTGATCAATCACTGACACCACTCGAAGGTCCTTCACTTGCTTCATAGTTTTGCAAATGTTGAATACAACCTCCTCTTCATTTACTAAAAATCTCAAATATCTTCTCTCGAAATCAACCAATGCCCTCCCTGTAGCTAAGAATAGTCTCCCAAGAATTATGGGCACATCAACATCCACTTTGCTATCAAGAAGTACAAAGTCAGCTGCAAAGATAACTTTATCCACCATCATGAAGACGTCATGCAAGATTCCAACCAATCTTTTGATGGACCGATTAGCCATGAGCCTCCTTGTTATTGTGGATGAAGGAGTGTCTAATCCCAACTCTTCAGATACGGCCAAGGGAATGAGATTAATGCTTGCTCTGTAATCACACAATGCCTTGCCAAATTTACAAGCCCTAATAGTACATGGAATTGTAAACGCACCAGGATCATTTTTCTTTGTAACCATGTGTTTTGTAGAAATTACACTATAATTATGCGACACTTCAATTGTTTCACATTCTAAGGTTCTCTTCTTGGTCATCAATTGCTTCATAAATGTCGCATAACCCAGCTCTCTGTTAGCTTCAACCAATGGGATATTTATGGCAAAAGAGTTGAACATAGAGGGAAATTTCTTAAACTTGGTATCTTTCTCCTTCTTTTCAACCTCTGATGAAAAGGAGGATCGATCTTGACTTAAGGAACCTTCAACTTCAAAGCTAAATTAGCTTCTTCTTCTTTTTTTAGTGGGGGAGGGGGGGGGGAGGAACGGGTATGCTTTTAGCATTCTTTGTATCTCCCCCTTAACTTTCTCATTTTCACTACTCCCCGATTGCCAAGAGTATCACTTCCTTCATTCAAAACTTCATTACTATCTTCATTCATAATCACCTGACCTTCTTCCACATCCGATTATTTAGCCCTTTCAAACCAAAAAACATTTATGCCATCATCCACCTCAACTTTCGATGGAGGTCCAACTATTTCAAAAACTTTGCCACTATGTGTTATAATGGCCATGCACTCCTGATCTACATTCTTTGGATTGGCAACTATGTCACTAGGTAAGAAACCCTTTGGCCTTTCGTTGAGGTGAGTCAATATGTTGCAAAGTTGTGTTTCCAAATGCTTTATAGATGTCGAATGTGAAGTCACATTTTGGCTCAATTGTGAAAATTCTGACTTCATCTCTTTCAACACCTTGTCAGAAGCCTCTGCTTTGTTTATAGTCAACATATCTTCGGTCCGAAAGCTTTTCAAATTCACAATCGGCTCAGCGGACTTTACTCGATCATGGGGTGGAATATAGAAATTTCTCTCACCTTCCCTTTTCCTCCAACTTCCAGATTGATCTTGTCGATTGCTATCTCTTTAACTAGCACAATTATTCCAACCTTGATTCTCAGATGGCCTTGGAAAGGCCAACTGAGAACCCATAACTTTATTTACTATGTAGTGTACCTCCTCACTATAACTACTATCATAAGATGCACTATCAAACAACATATCACTAGCAATACCAACAACACTCACACTTTTCTAACCACAACTGTGTACGTGCTTTGTTAAGAGATCCAACCGAGTTAACATTTTGACCATATTTTCATCCCTCTCTTCATCTTTGGCTAACTGTTCCTTGGATGGTCCCCTTTTAGTAGAGGAAATAAGGTCGCCTTTGGTATACCAAGCTCTACTTATCTTGGGCATATCATCTGACAATTATGAGGTTGCAACAAACGTTTGTTTCATTATGTGTGCTCTTACCAACTTATCGGCTATACCTTTGTTCAAAACATCCGAACTCACATAGAGTATTGTAAAACAATTTAATCTAAAACTTCATGATTTGGACATAACGTAGGACTTTCTGGAACCTTAGCCATGTTTTATGTAGGGGTTTACCTTCAATCCTCTAATAATGTTTAATACTTTTATGGAGTTTCATCATCTTCGAGGGAGGAAAGAATCCTTTAAGGAAATAATCTTGAAATTCCTCCCAAGATGTGATGGAATCACATGGTAGTTCGGCCAACCATCTCACGGCCTCTCTGGTTATGTAAAATGGAAATAGTCTCAACCGAATGGCCTCTTGTGTCACACCCAAAAAGATGAATGGTAAGCAAACATCCACAATGTTTTGAAGATGCTCGTGTGGGTCTTCATGGGCTTGACCTCCAAATAGTTCATTATCTTGAGCAGCTAAAGCATTATGCTTATGATATGAAACACAACATTTCCCACTAATGGGGGCAATCGGCTCGCTCCGGTACTGCCCACTTGATCCCAATCAACATCGAAGAGATCATTTAGATCCACTACATCATCAGCATTCACACTTCTAGAGTCATCTATAGCTTCACCTAAAAAAAACCATAAAAAAGAAAAAAAAGCAATTAGAATGTTCTAACTACAAGAGATATGTTCAAAAAAAATGTTCAGTCAAGAACAAACATTGTTCCCCAGCAATGATGACATTTTTGTAGATGTTCAGGCATACTTCACGTTTAGAAGATGTGGGCAATCATTATCAATATAATAGCCAGACAATAAGTTAGGATTGAATCACACAGGGAAAAGACATTCGAGTAATAAAGTATCGAGTTGAACTATGGAAGTATTAAAATGGGGGGTTGCGAGTAACATAAAACTAGCATTCAACTGACAATAGTTCTAAGATGTAAATTAAATAACCAATTGAGAGATATTGTTGGGAATATATCTACACAAGATAAGATATAAATATATGGGTCAAGATACTAGAACAATAGAGTTAATTTTACGTGAGTAAGCTAGAATTGCTAGTAACCATTACTTCGATTAAGACAACAACAGTGTTTTACATGAACTTATTATGGCATCACATGTAAAATCCCAAAAGACTTTCGGCTATCACACTCATTAGGCATTACAATCACTCAAATTAATGCAGTAATTGAAGATCTAAAGATAACCTAGAGTTTGCAATATCAAGATTATAAGTTATACATGGCAATAAGCATGAACTCACTCATATTAACATCAAAATATTCAAATTAGATTAGACCCATATTATAAATCAAGAATCCATGTTCATACACACCCCCAACAGTTGGGATTTAAGCTACACATGATTAAAAGCAAGAAATTAATATCAAATCTATAGCCATGGATATAGGTAGGAGGAATTACAAGGAGAAAAGTTTGAATTTCTTCTCTTAATCCCTTGTATTCTCCTCCCAAAGCTTGAAAATCAAAACCCTTGTACTTGTTCACCAAGAATATTCTCTGTACTCTCTCTTCTCTCTGAATATGGTAAGTTCAAATGTGATAAGATGATATGTACAATATCCTTTCTAAAATCCCTTTGTAGTATGTTAAATTTGTTTAACATTTGTACACAATTTTACCATTTTATGATCAAAGTCGGCCATTACTAAGTACTTCGGCTATGCGTCAAATGTTAACTTGACCATCTTCTAATGCATCAGCTGAAGGCTCAAGTCTCTGCAACATTTGGTGATGCCATTGTTTATCACCGATCATGTTGGTCAATCTACCAAACCTCTACCAGCATCACCTGTAATCACGAACTTGGGATTTTGAACACTACAATATTAGGCGGTCTCGGTTGCACTTCGTGATTTACCGAATATGTTGATGACATTTCTTTTGATCGCTTTTTGGCATTTTGGTTCCTTTTCCTTCTATTGTTGAGTATTTCCCATCTATGTACTTTTATCATCATTCTTGGCATAAAACACAAAGGTTGATGAGTATATGAGGTATACTAGCACATTGAGGATAATATTTCTTCACTCTTTAAGCTCCATATTAGTTCAAAATATGGACTCACTAGTATGCCTTTAAGTTCACAAAAGTGTCTAAGTATGCTCCTTTTCTAGTAGTCGATCCTAGAGCCCGCATGTACAAGTTCATTTTGGATGTATCTGATTTAGTGAAGATGGAATGTAAGATGACAATGCTTGTCAAAGAGATGGATACTCAGCTCATTACTCATGCAAAACAAATAGAGAATGAGAAACTTCAAAGGATAAAGATGAGCGAGTCCAAAAGAGATTACTTTGATGGTGGTTTTTCTCATGCCAAGCCTGGTGATGGCCGATTTCAAGAAGGCCAAGGGTTATCTAATGGTGCTTATCAAGGGTTTGCAAGGGATAGGGTGCCTAACCCTAAGGTAGAGGTGATATCGCAAGGGCTAGTGGGGTTATCCCTCCTAGATGTCCCAAGTTTGGGAGGAATCATATCGGTGATTACTTGAGAGGCACGAGTGCTTGCTTTGGATATGGGAAGATGGGAAACAAGATTTCTGAGTGTCATAATATTTCTACTGGAAGGACGGAAGGTCTTCCTCAAGGACAAGTGGCTCATAGAGGGCAAGTGCAACAAGGTGCCCAAGCTTAAGGAGGTGGACCTTGTGGCAACTAGTTCTATGCTTTGCAGACTAGCCAGGAGATTGAGGAGTCTGCTGACATGGTTACGGGTACAACAAGGGTATTTAATTTTGATGCATATGCTTTACTTGACCTCGGTAAGAATATGTCTTTTATCACTCCTTATTTTTCTATAAAGTTAGGTATGTCTATCAAATTTTTTAAAGAGCGATATTCAATATTTACTCCGGTTGGTGATTCAAATTTAGCCAAGAAAGTTTATAGAAATAGTCCTATGTTGGTATTAGATAAAGTCTTTCCATGTGATCTTGTTGAGCTACATGACTGATTTGGACGTTATTTTTAGTATGGATTGGTTGCATGTATTCTATGCTTCTACATATTGTAGAACCCATACGGTCAAATTTCAAGTTCCCAATAAGCCCATTCTAGAATGAAAGGGAACTAATTCGGTGTTCAAGGGTAATTTCATCTCCTATATAATGGCTAGAAAAATGATTTCTAAGACATGCATATATCATGTTGTCCGGGCTAGGGATGCGGAGTCTTAAGTTTCAACTATTGATTTAGCTTTTATAGTTAATGAATTTGCCAATGATTTACCTGGCATTCCTTCCGAAAGGAAAATCAACTTCCGCACTGATCTCCTTACCCCCCCCCCCCCACTCAACCCATTTTTGTTCCTTCATATAGAATCTCCCTGGCAGAGTTGAAGGAAAAATTGAGGAATTTGCTTGACAAGGGGTTTACAAGTCCTAATTTATCTCTATGGGGTTCTCTCGTATTGATTGTAAGGAAGAAGGATGGTTCTCTTCATATGTGTGTAGATTATCGACAATTGAATAAGGTGACCATAAAAAACAAGTATCCACTTCCGAGGATCGATGATCTATTTGACCAATTACAAGGTGCAAGCTATTTCTCTAAAATTAATTTTCAGTTCGAGTATAACCAGTTGAGGGTGAAGGAGAGTGATATACCCAAGATGATATTTCATACAAGGTATGGACATTTTGCATTTTAGGTTATGTCATTTGGGTAGACAAATGCTCTCACCATCTTTATGCATTTGATGAACCAATTTTTCAAGTCCTATATAGATATTTTTGTAGTGGTTTTATTATATTGGTTTACTCCCAAAGAAAACAAGAATATATTGGTCACTTAAGAATTGTGCTACAAACCTTGAGAGATAAGAAATTATTTGCAATATTTAGCAAGTGTAAATTTTGGTTGAGGGGAGAGGTAGTCCTTGGTCACATTGTGTCTTGTGATGGTGTTATGGCTGATCCAAATATAATGAAGGTGGTAATGAATTTGCCTAAATCATTATCTCCTTCAGGTATTAAGAGTTTTTTAGATTAGGCTAGATATTATAGGAGATTTGTGGAAGGATTCTCCTCTATTGCATAACCTTTTACTAGGTTCACCTAAAAGAAGGTAAAGTTTCAATAGTCCGATGAATGTGCAAAAAGTTTTCAAACACTGAAGGATTGCCTTACTTTAGCCTCTTCTTTGACATTACTGGAAGGCCTTGGGATGGTTTGGTTGTAATTTGTGATGCTTCACGCATTAGCTTGGGATGTGTATTGATGCAATATGGCAAGGTTGTAGTATATGTCAAGGCAATTAGAGGTTCATGAGAGGAACTATCCAACTCATGATCTTGAGTTAACGGCAGTTGTATTTCTTTTAAAATATGGCATCACTATCTTTATGGGGTGCATGTTGATATATTCACTGACCATAAGAGATTGCAATATATGTTTAGTCAAAATGACTTGAATTTTAGACAAAGGAGATGACTAGAATTGCTTCAGGACTATTGCATGAGTGTATTGTTAAATGTTGTGGACGGTGAACTTAGTAGAGTGTCTAGGGATGTGTGGCTCATACTAATAAAAGAAAGAGTTAGTTAAGGATTTACATCAATTGGACCGGTTGGGTGTAAGATTGGACAATTCATAAGTAGGTAGTATTCTTGTGCAGAACGAAGTGGAATTGTCACTAATAGAGAAGGTCAAGGCAACACAAGATATGGATCCTACCTTGGTTGAGCTAAAGAAGTTAGTGGGTTGTAAGAAGGTTGAGGTTGTCTCACAAGGGGGAGAAGGAGTACTTCATTACCAAGGCTAATGACGTGTTCTACATGATAATGGCCTAAGGATATGATATTTTGTGAAGCCCACAACTCATGGTATTCTATTCATCCTGGACCAACCAAAATGTATAGAGACTTAAGGGAAGTGTATTGGTGGAATGGAATGAAGAAAGATGTAGCAAAATTTATGGCAGAATGTCCGAATTTCCAATAAGTAAAAGTTGAACATCAAAGATCCAGATCTCTATATATTGATATTCCTATGTGGAATAGGAGGATGTAAATATGGATTTTGTGAAAGGGTTTATCTTGCATAAGGAAACAACATGACACGGTATGGGTGATCATGGATAGAATGATGAAATCAACCTATTTTCTACCGATTAAGATATCTTATGGTACCAAAGACTATGCCAAGATATACATTAGGGAGTTGGTAAGGCTTCATGGTGTGACCTTGTCTGTTATTTTGGATCGTGGTATTTAATTCATTTCACACTTTTCGATGTCTTTTCAAATCTTGATACCAAAGTAAAGTTAATTACCATATTTCATCCCGAAATGGATGGCAAAACAAGAGACAATTCAAACATTGGAAGATATGTTGAGGGTATGTGTACTTGACTTCAAAGAAAACTGGGATGATCATCTGCCTTTGATTGAATTTTCATACAATAATAGTTATCGCTCATGTATTAAAATGACACATCTTGAAGTTGTGTATGGGCAAAGGTGTAGGTCCCCAATTTGAAATTGTTGAGATGACATATGTTGGTCCCGATATAATACTTGAGGCTATGGAGAAAATGAGGCTCATAAGAGAGAGGCCAAAAACATCCCAAAGTCGACAAAAGTCTATTCTGTTATTAGAAAGTGGAATCTTTAATTCAACACGAATGATTGGGTTTATCTCAAGGTATCTCTTATGAAAGGTATAATGCGTTTTCGCAAGAAAGGTAAATTGAGTTCTACATATGTAGGGCCCTATAAGGTCATCGAGAAGATTGGTAAGGTGGCTTATAAGTTGGAATTTCCAATAGAATTGGCTATGGTTCATCTGGTGTTCCATGTGTCAATAAGGAGGAAATGTATTGGTGACCCCAATGTCATTGTACCCTTGAATGACATGGGTATTGAAGAAAATTGCCAATGGAGGAGTTTTGGTTGAGATTTGGATAGACAGGTCAAACGATTGACAGACAAGTAAGTCGCATATATTAAAGTCTTATGCAGAAATCAACAAGTTGAAAATGCAACATGGGAGTTAGAGGCAGACATGATGAAATGATATACTTACCTCTTTCCTTTTACTCAAGTCTAAGGTACCTGGTTAATCATGACAAACTCTTTCTCAATTCCTAAGTGTCAATTTCTATATCATAAGTACATGCATGCATACTCATAAAATAATTTCTAAAAACATTTAAAAGTTGCATTATCTATTCACAATGGATTTAGTTATGGACTCTACTCTACTCAAGCTAATCTTGATCCTATTCGAGTACGAATGTTCCCAAAGGGAAGTTATTGTAACACCTCTCAAAGTGCCACTGAATAACCTTATGAAAGATGCCTTGCACAATGTATCTTCCGTACCTTTTAGTAAATCTAAGATTTGATTCTTAATCAGGACGCAAAACTATATAGGAAAATAGTCTTGTTCGATTTTTAGATCAATTGTATCGAAAAATATTATTTTATAAAATTTTACATTTTTAGAAGCATCTGCGACCTCTCTGCATCGCAGAGAGGGTTCATTTCAATATAAAAGTGACTTGAACTCATTCCAGGGTTAAAATAGGGGAAAGTTGAACTTTGCACGAAAATGACTTGTGTAGGACTAGGTCCGCATCGGCGCATGTCTTTTATCACAACTAAAAATTTTCATAACAATTTTAGTTTAAAGTGTAACCGCCTTGTACTTTTTCCTAACAAAATTTAAATGCATTTAGGCGGTTTTTATGACCAAAACCCACTTTATAAATATCCCTTCACCCCAAAATTCACTCCCATTATTCATCAAATTACTCACTACAAAAATTCTCCCACTAGAAATCATTCTCAAAAGCTATATTCTCAGTCATGTAAGCGCTCCATCGAAGACCAACTCAAGCTCTTCATTTCTCTTAAAATCCTAAGGGTATTACTTAAGGTATGTGAGTTTTCATCCATAGAATCCTTTCTTCTATGGAGCTCCTTCTAAATTCTCAATTTTCATCTAAATTCAATTATCTGAATTTTATGGGTCTTCTATACTACTATCAAATTCTTCAACTATGATCTAGCTTATGACTATTGATCTTTCCTAATATGAATTTCTTTCAGTTAAATGAAATTAATAATATTTCAATGAATTCTCTTCAAATTCAACTTAGGGTTCATGACTCCATAATGGGTCTTGTACTATTCTCATCCAATTTCATTAATTACTCTTCAATTAAGATGTATTTACTCAATTAAGCATGGATTATTATCACATTGCATGATGTTTCATGATTTGGTTCAATTGACTATGAACCTACGCTATGCCCTAATTTCCTATGACTAAGCTATGATTTTATAAGTAAAAAAGTATGATTTATGATAATGAAGATGATGATATAATGATAAGGGGGATCTAGGACCTTTATGTTTATGAAATGATGATAAGATGGAGAGCATACCCACGCTATATGCTAAGGTATATAGACAAACTATTCCTATATTATGATATGTTTTTATGAGGCCATGAACCCTTTTTTACAAATTATGAAAGTATGATAAAGTATGAATTATGATGATGTCAATATAATGCATGATTATGTATTTGGTGGGATATAATTTAGCACCGAGAGGATGGGTTTTAGATTCTATTGTCCTATAACTACATGCCACTATAGGTTTATGATCATGTGCCTATAGGGCTATCTAATGGACCTATATAGCTTCAGGATGTGGCACACTGTGTTAGGATTGAGACTAAAGAGTGGAGTCTTTACACATACTTATGACACTCACTGTGCTTGGATAGAGCCTAAAGAGTGTCATCTTCATGTACATGTGATACTCACTGTGCTAGGATAAAGCTTATAAGTTAAGGGTAAAGTCCACCTTGGCAAATTAGACTCATCTTTGCTCGGCGTAGAGGGTATATCAGGATTCCATGTAATAGTCCGCTTGGTCTTATTGTTAGTTATGGTTTTATTCTCACATATGTATGTCTACTAGGATATGAAAATGTTTATGATACTTTCATCCATGATTTTAAATATGTATTGATCATTCATGTCTCGACCTTACTCTATTTCTAAGACTATGGATATTGTTATTATGTACGATGTTTATTCATGCATTGTATGCTTACATACATAATATATTTCACGTACTAATGCATACTCTTGCCTACATGATATCACCATGTAGAGACGGACGATGATACCACTCTTCACTTTTGTGGCTATATATTAGACTTTACTTGTGAAGACTTGGTATGTTCTCATGCTTTGGAGATAAGCCCTTATATTCTTGCTTATGTTGATGTTGTTAATACTTTTATACTTTCTATCTTGAGGGTGGGCTAGTAGTATGTTTTAGCCCCACCATGATCTATGATGTAGAGGCATGTTCGGACCTATGTAATGTAAATCTCTTTAATGGAAATTGTTGACTCCTATGTTTAGAGTGTTTGAAACTATGTTTCCTCTTGCTTACTATTTATGAATGTTTGTTTTACTTTATGTATGCTTATGTTATGAATGAAAGGCTTGGATGGGGCACCTTCAGGTGTCACATTTGTCTTTTCACAAGTAGGCCCTACATTTGGACCATTATAAATCTTGATAAAGTCCTGGCTGGTGTGATCTCAAATCTTGGAAGGAATTTGACAAGGAGAAGATGTATAGAGACTTTGGATTTGGGTGAATAAAGAGTAATTGAGGAGAATTCGATAGAAGTAGTCAGCTAAGAGTAGGTTTAGGAACCAAATGACGTACTTTAGGACATAGAGTAGAAGTAAATGACAAAAAATCCTTTCATTAATTACTATTGGGAGGATCTACAAAAAGGGGTCTATGGATCATAGTTCAATATATGGTCAAAAGATAGAAGGATTTCATACTAGGGTAGATCTCCAGTGTTTTACGATCTCAACCCACGAAGGGCAATTTATGCCTGTAGTTCCATTTACCGCTCATTCTGGATGTTCTTAAAAAGGCTTATGAAACTTTAAATTTGGGGTCAGAACCATGAACTCTATCTATGGGCCATAACTCTTTAGACGAGTCGTAGAACACCTTTTATAAACCCCACCAAAACTTCTTCAAAATTTCTTAGCTCTTAAACACCAACTAAGAACCTGGTCTATTAATAGTAACTGTACCACAACCAGTCAATGGGCTTAATCCTGTTGAGCCTCATTTCACACTTTTCTGAATCTCATCCATTACGTGAATCCATGACTTATGAACACATTGACGACCTATAAAAGATCATCGTACTTCTCAACCCTTAATTTCCAAATTCTTTCAACTATCAAGGTCTTCTATGAGACCCTGTCTACAACCTATATAAACATGTATTGAGTCATAGATTGGGCTCATAGTCCCTCGTACTAGAATCGATCATGCGTTGTTTTGCTCAAAGTCAAACTTCCCAACTTACTGGGTATTACAATAACGTTTTATGACCCATAGATATGTCTCATAGTCCATGTCCGGCTATTTTTAATGAGGGGTGATTTTGACTTTTTTGATCCTCATAACCCCTAAACTAACTTGTATTGATACTATTTCTATCCAATAACCATTTTTGTAATTTTATTTTCATACCAATCCCAAATATTTCTCACATTTCACAAAATCTTCTAAGTCTTATTTTAAAAAATTCTCTCAAGTTCAAGGAAGGTCAATCTAGGGTTTCCTACAAATTCTTCAATCAATACTTAAGTTTTCTCAAGGATTTCTACTCAAAGAACGTGGCTAAAAGGGGGGGATTGCGGAATAAAGAGAAGAGAGAGATGTGCTATTGCGGAATAAAGAGAAGAGAGAGATGTGCTAATTTCGGATTGAGGAGAATGTCCTCTCCGAGTCTTTATTTATAGACAAAAATTTACAATGTGACACTATTCATGAACAGTACCAGGGGGCTCATGAACAGTAACCGACACTTACTACTATTTGTCACTATTCATGAATAGTATCACTATTCATAAACAGTAACCGACACTTACTTTTACAACAAAAGGTGCAAAATAAGAAAATAATTTACAAAACAAGTTCTACTTATTTACATTCTGATAACTTTTTCTTCTTTTGTCTTTTGCGGCTGCTACGTCTTTTCTTCTTTCACTTTTCTGCTATATGTCATTTTTTGGTTAATTTTGTTCGTCCACTTGTCTTCTTATTCTAATCTGACATCTGGTATGTAATTGTTTACTCCACTGCATCTGCTGCATATGTGTTCCGTATATTTTTTCCCAATTATTTTGCAATATTGTTCTAAGATGTCTTCTAAAATAAATCCTTTTCTGATAGCATTGGTTATTGGGTCTTGTTCCGGTTTAAGTAGTGATAATGCCCAATTTTTTACTTCTAACTTGTCCATGGGCCTATACTGTTTTGTTGTTGAATAAATTAATAAGTGATTCCTCGAATAATACTTCCATATGTAATTTGTTTCGTCATATACGTTGGCTAGTTCTGCTAATATTGTGCTGAGTCCGATAATTCTCTTGTTGGCATAAAAGTCTGGTAATTCCTGTTTTGGAATAATTGGTTGCTCCGTAATTTCTTCTGGAATAATATAATCTTTTGTCATTCCTATTTTTATAACTATAACAACTGGTTTAATTTCGTCAAATAGTATCTCCGCTGGTGCTGAATAAAATTTGATGTAAAATAATTGTCCTTTAGTAACTCTTTTGTAATTCATAAATGCTTGGTATAATTTCGGTATTTGGCTAATTTCGTCTCCCGTAGCTGTGTATGTTGTTGAAATAAGTCCATAAGCATAGCAAGTTGCTACTAAGTTTGGTTTAGTTCCTGGTAAAGCAATTAATTTATTATAATTTTGTAGTTTATTGGTGATATATCCTTGGTGATTTTTTAGTTTTTCGGGATTTTCAATAGGTTTGGTATTTAAGAGGTTTTGGATTTTTTCTATATTATTGATGTAGGTACGGGTTATATGGTTGTATGTTTTCTTTTCTTGTCTTATTGATGTGGCATATGTATGTATTTGAGGTGGTATGAATAATTCATTTTTTGGTATGTGAGATGGGGCATAAGGTTTTTCAAATACCTTATTCAAATTGTAATTTTTCTTTTTCATAATCGGTGTAAATTCTTCTGATGTACCTGCAATAATATTTGAACTGTTAGTAGCTTGGGTTTTTAGGTGTTTCCCAACGTCACCTTCTAGATCTGGTTTTTTAGAGTGCTCCGACTGCACTACTAGCTCTGGTTTTTTACCGTGGTCCACCTCCACATATTTTGTTTCCATAATTGATACTCTATTGTTGAGCATCTTAATTTGTTCCAGTAGTTCTTTCATAAGTATTGTGTTTGTAATTTCTTCCTCAAAGTCCGTTTGCACGGCTTTGTCTTGATAAGTAGTCTGCAATCACATTCTTGTCAGTTTTAATCACTTCAGTAATAAATGAGAAATTTAAAATATTTAATACTAATCTTCTTATTTCTTTTGTAGTAACTGAGTCTTGTACCTTCCGTGTTAGCCACCATTTAACTCGTGTGTTATCTGTTCTAATAATAAATTTATTATATACAATATATGGTTCAAATGCTAATAAACATTTATATAAAGCAAATAGTTCTTTTCTATTTATTTCCCATCTTAATTGTGGTTCTGTATATGTTCCTGAACAATATCTACAACAATGTTCTATTTTTTCATTTTCATACCTGTATTTTAAAACTCCTCCATAGCTATGTTCACTTGAATCTGTTTCTACTATGTATGTAAAATTTTTATTTTCATCTGGAAAGTATAACTTTGGTAGATTTTTACACATATTTTTAATTTTCTTAATATGGGTTTTATCTATGTCATCGAAGTAGTATTCTATGTCTTTCTTTAATTTTTTCTGTAATGGTCTTAAGCTTTTTGCTAATTTCGGTGCATATTCTCGTACTTGGTTGACTAGTCCTAAAAAGGATTGTAATTTTTTCTTAGTGTCCAATAATTCGTTAGAATTAATTATTTTTTGTACTATATGTGTTTGCATCTTTATTCCATTCTTATCTATCTGTATTCCTAAAAATTCTATTTGATTTTTTAGTATTTCAGCCTTCTTTTTACTTAGACTTATTCCTGATATTTCTATTATATGTATGAATTTTTCTAATAGCGTTATATGTTCTTCTTTTGTCTTTGAATATAATAAAATGTCGTCATATATACTATGCAATTTTCTAACTGATTAAAGTAGGTATCCATAAAATGTTGATATCTACCTTGTGCGTTTTTATATCCAAATGGTAATACATTCCATTCATAAAATCCTTGTGGTACGGTAAATGCTGTTAATTGTTTTGATTGTTCTTCTAGCTTTAGATGGTAAAATCCTGACTTGCAGTCAAATTTACTAAAATAATTGTATCCTTGTATCTGTCTTACTTTTAATATTTTGTTTGGTATTGGGTAGTTATATGTTTTAGTTTTTGCATTTAAATTTCTATAATCTATAACCATTCTGCTTTTTCCTCTTTTTTGTTCATTATGTTTATTTACTATAAATGCTGGACTATTATGTTTACTATTACTTTCTTGTATATAATTGTTTTCTAGTAATTCTTTTATATGCATTTGAAATTCCTTTTGGTCTTCAAAATTATATCTCAGTAGTTCCTGTGTTATTATGCTATTTTCATCTATTAATTCGATTTTTATTTTTGTTTTATGTTTTTCCCATCCTTGTAACGGATTTTCATTATATAATGAATTTAACTTATTTTGTAATGCTTGTATCTTATCTATTGTGAATATTATAATTTCTATTTTGTAATCATTTGGCGTTATATTTTCTAATTTCTGGGTAATTTTTTCACTTCCTTTTATCCATGGTGTATTTTTTCTCACTTTGTTACTAACTCTTTTTGCTCCTACTTTCTTATTACATGGGGTAGTAAACCACCAATGTGTTTTTGTTATGGTATGTGGGTATAATTTTTCCAAAAAGGGCATTCCTAATAGTATATCCTTATTAGTAAATTCATAACTATACATTTCTTTTATTGTTAATATTTTATCACATATTTGTATTTTTATGTTTTTAGCCTTATGTATTATCATACTTCCTTCATTATTAAAGCCGGTAACTATTAATGGTGTTTTTAATTTTTCCCATTTACTGTCTGGTAAACAGTTATATTTACACATATTTGCCTCTGCTCCTGTATCTATCATAGGTGTATAATATCTATTATAATATCCTTCTACTATAATTTTTGTTAGTATATGGATTTTTGGCATTATTTTATATTAAAGTTCTTTTAATAATTATCTTCCTATTATCATAATGTATTATTAGTTGTTTTTCATCTAAATTATAAGGTTTTACTGTTTCTGGCCATCTTATTCCTAAAGTAATGTTATCTTTTCCTTGATATATTTTGAATTTTATTTTTATTGGTACTCCTCCAATAATTAATTCTTGTTCTGTACTATGTTCTATGTTTGTCAATATTCTAGGTAATTCTGCATTTATATTTTCATTTTTATTGATTTCTTCTTCTTTTACTAATTCTCTTGTAATGTAGTTTTCAATTTGTCCTATGTCTATTGTTATTAAATACTTTCTTTGATCTAGTATTCCTGTTATATAATATTGGTAAGGTTGTATTTCGTTTATTTTATGTTCTAATAATTTTGGTTGTAATTCATAGTCTATTCTTCTTGACGTACTACTTCTTGATGATGCTGGTGAATCCTGATTTGTTTTTTTTGATGTACTTAGTCTTTCTTTTACTATTTCTAAATCTTCTTCAATATCTATTTCTTTGTAACTATAATCATTATTATCAATGATAGTAACTATCTTGTCAAAAGGGTTTTCTATCTTAATTTTTTGAATCTTATTTCTAGCCATTATTTTATGTTTCGTCGTTAGTACATATAAATTTTTACATCTAGCTGTAAATACTTTACTGCCTGGTGTTAATTCTATTCCTGACATTTTCCAGTATAATACTAATGATTTATCTATATTTCTGTCATCTATAGCTACTGAGTAATTTGCACTTATTATAAATTTAAAATTTTGGTATATTAGATTTCCTTTAACTGCACTCAATATACTTTTCTCTATAGGATGAATTATTCTATCATCTGCTAAATATATTTCTATTGGTGTATCTATTCCTTCTCTAAAACATGCTTTTATTAGTATTTCTGTTCCTCCTAGGTGTACGTATTTTATTGGATTCTTAGCCTTTATTTCTTGAATTTCTTTATTTATTATCTTTTTATTTATTATGGGTATTTTACCTTTTCCTTGGGTATATTTGCAGTCTATTATGTGTTCTTTTTGGCTTTTCTTGTTTTATCTTAAAGAAATTTCTTAATTTGGGTACTTCTAGTATCTTATCTATGCTTAAGTCTAATTCTTTTCCTTTTATTTGTTCAAACATATTGTTGTCAAATATTATTTTTTGTTCTGTACATTCACTGTCTTATTATTCTTCCTTACTTATTATTTTTATATCTTTTTCAGTCATTATCTGTTTCGTATTCTTCTATCTCACTTTCACTTTCTGTTAATTCATATTCTGTTAATTCATATATGCTATCATCATCGTTTAATTCGTAGTCTATGTATTCTATTTGTTTGTATTTTTCATTTTCTATCATTACTTCTGATATTTGTTTTTTAGTTAGATTTCTAGGTATTTTACAATCTCTAGCTAAATGTCCTATTTTGCCACAGTTGTAGCATTTACATTCTGTTATATGTTTCTTAGTCCTATGAGGTCTTTTTTGTTTGTAATTTTTTATATAGTATCTTTTTCTTGGTTTCTTATATTTGTACTTTGTTCTAAATGATCTATCTTTATATTTTTTGATTCTTTTCTTGTACTTATATTTGTTTGTACATCCAAATTGTGGTGCTGTTTTTGTGGTACAACATGCTAAGTTTTTTATTAAAATTTTTTCCATTTTCATGTCTTCCTTATGTTTTTCACATAATTCTGTAAACCATTTTTGTAAGAATTTTATTCTAGCTCCTAGTGTATCTATTAATCCAGATTCTTGCCATTCTTTAGTTATTTTCGAACTAAATGGTTCTGGTAATTTTGTATAATATAATTTTCTTATTTCTTTGCTTTCTTCATTCGTATATAATCCTTTATAGTAATATTCTTTAAATGCACATGTATATTCATCTATATAACTCATTTTACATATACTCAATTTATTTATTAGGTTCCTATTCAATGCCTTATCTTTTTGTCGTTCATCAATTTCAGTCGTCATGCTACTAAATTCGTTTCTTATTGCCATTTCATATTTGTTTAATATATCTATAGATGTTACCGCCGCTTCATTATTGGGTTTCTTATTATTTCTTAGTGTTTCTAGACTTTCTGCTGATAAGTTTTGTAACCATATTTTTGTTGTTCCTATAAGTGTTCTTTCAATATATCCAGGGGAATCTGCTATTGATATTTTATTATCTATTAGTTGTTTTGAAATATATCCTATCCATAATTGGATTGTTTTATTTGTATCTGCTACACAATCTAGATCTAAGAAGTTATATTGTTCTATGTTTTGTCTAGGTGACCAGTTCCTATTCAATCTTTTATCCCATGACGTTTTACTTTTATTTTCCCTATCGTAAGCATAATAAATTGGGCTAGTATCTAATCTTTTTGGGATTTTAGTTCCTGACGTACTAGGTTTTTCATCTACATCTTCCACATTAATTTCTATATTATTTTCTTTTTCTATTAGGTTAGTATATGTTTCTAAAGTTTCTGAATATTGATCTAGATCTGTTTTTGAATTTTCATTATTTTGTTCATTTATTTCATCTATTCCTATTCTAGGTTGGTCTTCTAGTGTACTTATTTCTTCTAGTAATGTTTTAAATTTTTCTATTTCTTCTGTAAGTTTTAATTCTTCACGTTGTTTCTTTTGTTCTTCTCTAGCTTTTAATTTTTCTTCATACAATTGTTTAAGTTTTTCCAATTCTTTTTCTAATTCTTGAATTCTCGTATTTTTTTCTTCTTTAATTTGTTGTACTTCTATTTGAGCTTGTTTTTTAATTTTTTTCTATTTCTTTTTTCCTATCTATCTCTTCATTTTCTTTATTAATTCTTACCATTGCTGTTAAGCTATCTTCTAGTTTTGCCGATTCTTTTTCTAACATTAAATATAATTGATCTCCTATTTTTTTAAATCTTCTTCCTAAACTTGAGTGTATAATTTTTATTTCTTGTCCTTTTTGACTCATATATTTTCTTCTTCTAGGGCGTATTCTTCTTTATTCATGGTAATTCGTGTTGTAATTTATATTCTAGGCTTTGTAGTTGTCTTTCTAAATGAAATATTTGTTTTCTTTGTGCTTTAATCGATATTATACATACTCCTACAACTATGTTATAGTTTAATCTTTCTTTTCTAAATTTGATTTCGTTTATTACTTCATTTATTTTATCAAGTAGATGTTGTCTGTATGCCTCATTATTATTGATATTGTCTTTCATGTTTTCTTTTTTAGATATTTTATATAATTATATTCTGTTTTAATTAGATCTATTAAGTATTCAAGTCTAATATTATTTGATTTATTTGCGCTTAATTGCTTATATTCGGAATATAGTATTTTTAGGTGTTTTTTCAATTTTCTGATCTTTTTGTGAATATGTAATTTTTTGTTATCCATTATTTGTTATTGAGGTCTTGTGTAAATATTTTATTATAATATTCATTTTTTAGTGGCTCTAACCTTTGTATTTCTTTTATATTTTCTAGTGCATATTCTAAATGTTCTAGATTTCTTTCTCTCACGTAATTACTTATATTAGTTTCTAACAAAATTACTAATAGTCTTATATTTTCCATAGTTTTTAACCAATATTCCATATATTCATAGTTTATCATTATTTAGTCAGAATATCTGCTATAGACATTTCTGTCCAGTCTTGTTCTATTAAGTCCATTATTGAGTTTAATTCCATTATTTCTTCTATGATTAATATGTCATAAATTTTTCTTCTAATATCGAAATCAAGGGTTCTGAGTATATATAAGATAAGTATTTTATAGTCATGATTTCCATCTAGTAGGTACGAATTCATTTTTGAATATTTTCTAAACATAATATTCCCTCTAATCTCTTTAGGCATTATTAGAAATTATCCGGTTATTATAACGTTATTTTGAATAATCTTTTTTGGTCACTACTATGCGTTTTCAGCTTCGATCGGTTACCCTAACAGCGCCTCAACTTCGTGTACTCCCCTAAAATGGCTCTCCTGGCCTCACCGGTTTCCACCTTAGGATGGCATAGTCTGGGCTTACTTACTCTCAGCTTACTGGCCTCGTACATAGCAAACTTACTCAAGATTTATTCATTATAACGGTATAATAAAATGATAATATCACATAATACTCAAGAGATTATAAGGAATATAAAAGTTTAGCTATTCATATTCATGAAATTGTATACCTCATTATGTAGATCTGCACCATTGCTAATTTTCTCCATTGCTTAATATTTTCTGGGGTAGTTTATTTTATTTTATGTGCTAGCTCTGATACCAAAAAGGGGGGGATTGCGGAATAAAGAGAAGAGAGAGATGTGCTATTGCGGAATAAAGAGAAGAGAGAGATGTGCTAATTTCGGATTGAGGAGAATGTCCTCTCCGAGTCTTTATTTATAGACAAAAAAATTACAATGTGTTACTATTCATGAACAGTACCGGGGGCTCATGAACAGTAACCGACACTTACTACTATTTGTCACTATTGCGGAATAAAGAGAAGAGAGAGATGTGCTATTGCAGAATAAAGAGAAGAGAGAGATGTGCTAATTTTTGATTGAGGAGAATGTCCTCTCCGAGTCTTTATTTATAAACAAAAATTTACAATGTGTTACTATTCATGAACAGTACCGGGGGGCTCATGAACAGTAACCGACACTTACTACAATACCAAAAAGGTGCAAAATAAGAAAGTAATTTACAAAACAAGTCCCTACTTATTTACATTCTGATAACTTTTCCTTCTTTTGTCTTTTGCGGCTGCTACGTCTTTTCTTCATTCACTTTTCTGCTATATGTCATTTTTTGGTTAATTTTGTTCGTCCACTTTTTGGTATCAGAGCTAGCACATAAAATAAAATAAAGTACCCCAGAAAATATTAAGCAATGGAGAAAATTAGCAATGGAGCAGATCTACAGAATGAGGTATACAATTTCATGAATATGAATAGCTAAACTTTTATATTCCTTATAATCTCTTGAGTATTATGTGATATTATCATTTTATTATACCGTTATAATGAATAAATCTTGAGTAAGTTTGCTATGTACGAGGCCAGTAAGCTGAGAGTAAGTAAGCCCAGACTATGCCATCCTAAGGTGGAAACCGGTGAGGCCAGGAGAGCCATTTTAGGGGAGTACACGAAGTTGAGGCGCTGTTAGGGTAACCGATCGAAGCTGAAAACGCATAGTAGTGACCAAAAAAGATTATTCAAAATAACGTTATAATAACCGGATAATTTCTAATAATGCCTAAAGAGATTAGAGGGAATATTATGTTTAGAAAATATTCAAAAATGAATTCGTACCTACTAGATGGAAATCATGACTATAAAATACTTATCTTATATATACTCAGAACCCTTGATTTCGATATTAGAAGAAAAATTTATGACATATTAATCATAGAAGAAATAATGGAATTAAACTCAATAATGGACTTAATAGAACAAGACTGGACAGAAATGACTATAGCAGATATTCTGACTAAATAATGATAAACTATGAATATATGGAATATTGGTTAAAAACTATGGAAAATATAAGACTATTAGTAATTTTGTTAGAAACTAATATAAGTAATTACGTGAGAGAAAGAAATCTAGAACATTTAGAATATGCACTAGAAAATATAAAAGAAATACAAAGGTTAGAGACACTAAAAAATGAATATTATAATAAAATATTTACACAAGACCTCAATAACAAATAATGGATAACAAAAAATTACATATTCACAAAAAGATCAGAAAATTGAAAAAACACCTAAAAATACTATATTCCGAATATAAGCAATTAAGCGCAAATAAAACAAATAATATTAGACTTGAATACTTAATAGATCTAATTTCAAAAACAGAATATAATTATATAAAATATCTAAAAAAGAAAACATGAAAGACAATATCAATAATAATGAGGCATACAGACAACATCTACTTGATAAAATAAATGAAGTAATAAACGAAATCAAATTTAGAAAAGAAAGATTAAACTATAACATAGTTGTAGGAGTATGTATAATATCGATTAAGCACAAAGAAAACAAATATTTCATTTAGAAAGACAACTACAAAGCCTAGAATATAAATTACAACACGAATTACCATGAATAAAGAAGAATACGCCCTAGAAGAAGAAAATATACGAGTCAAAAAGGACAAGAAATAAAAATTATACACTCAAGTTTAGGAAGAAGATTTAAAAAAATAGGAGATCAATTATATTTAATGTTAGAAAAAGAATCGGCAAAACTAGAAGATAGCTTAACAGCAATGGTAAGAATTAATAAAGAAAATGAAGAGATAGATAGGAAAAAAGAAATAGAAAAAATTAAAAAACAAGCTCAAATAGAAGTACAACAAATTAAAGAAGAAAAAAATACGAGAATTCAAGAATTAGAAAAAGAATTGGAAAAACTTAAACAATTGTATGAAGAAAAATTAAAAGCTAGAGAAGAACAAAAGAAACAACGTGAAGAATTAAAACTTACAGAAGAAATAGAAAAATTTAAAACATTACTAGAAGAAACAAGTACACTAGAAGACCAACCTAGAATAGGAATAGATGAAATAAATGAACAAAATAATGAAAATTCAAAAACAGATCTAGATCAATATTCAGAAACTTCAGAAACATATACTAACCTAATAGAAAAAGAAAATAATATAGAAATTAATGTGGAAGATGTAGATGAAAAACCTAGTATGTCAGGAACTAAAAGCCCAAAAAGATTAGATACTAGCCCAATTTATTATGCTTACGAAAGGGAAAATAAAAGTAAAACGTCATGGGATAAAAGATTGAATAGGAACTGGTCACCTAGACAAAACATAGAACAATATAACTTCTTAGATCTAGATTGTGTAGCAGATACAAATAAAACAATCCAATTATGGATAGGATATATTTCAAAACAGCTAATAGATAATAAAATATCAATAGCAGATTCCCCTGGATATATTGAAAGAACACTTATAGGAACAACAAAAATATGGTTACAAAACTTATCAGCAGAAAGTTTAGAAACACTAAGAAATAATAAGAAACCCAATAATGAAGCGGCAGTAACATCTATAGATATATTAAACAAATATGAAATGGCAATAAGAAACGAATTTAGTAGCATGACGACTGAAATTGATGAACGACAAAAAGATAAGGCATTGAATAGGAACCTAATAAATAAATTGAGTATATGTAAAATGAGTTATATAGATGAATATACATGTGCATTTAAAGAATATTACTATAAAGGATTATATACGAATGAAGAAAGCAAAGAAATAAGAAAATTATATTATACAAAATTACCAGAACCATTTAGTTCGAAAATAACTAAAGAATGGCAAGAATCTGGATTAATAGATACACTAGGAGCTAGAATAAAATTCTTACAAAAATGGTTTACAGAATTATGTGAAAAACATAAGGAAGACATGAAAATGGAAAAAATTTTAATAAAAAACTTAGCATGTTGTACCACAAAAACAGTACCACAATTTGGATGTACAAACAAATATAAGTACAAGAAAAGAATCAAAAAATATAAAGATAGACCATTTAGAACAAAGTACAAATATAAGAAACCAAGAAAAAGATACTATATAAAAAATTACAAACAAAAAAGACCTCATAGGACTAAGAAACATATAACAGAATGTAAATGCTACAACTGTGGCAAAATAGGACATTTAGCTAGAGATTGTAAAATACCTAGAAATCTAACTAAAAAACAAATATCAGAAGTAATGATAGAAAATGAAAAATACAAACAAATAGAATACATAGACTACGAATTAAACGATGATGATAGCATATATGAATTAACAGAATATGAATTAACAGAAAGTGAAAGTGAGATAGAAGAATACGAAACAGATAATGACTGAAAAAGATATAAAAATAATGAGTAAGGAAGAATAATAAGACAGTGAATGTACAGAACAAAAAATAATATTTGACAACAATATGTTTGAACAAATAAAAGGAAAAGAATTAGACTTAAGCATAGATAAGATACTAGAAGTACCCAAATTAAGAAATTTCTTTAAGATAAAACAAGAAAAGCCAAAAAGAACACATAATAGACTGCAAATATACCCAAGGAAAAGCTAAAATACCCATAATAAATAAAAAGATAATAAATAAAGAAATTCAAGAAATAAAGGCTAAGAATCCAATAAAATACGTACACCTAGGAGGAACAGAAATACTAATAAAAGCATGTTTTAGAGAAGGAATAGATACACCAATAGAAATATATTTAGCAGATGATAGAATAATTCATCCTATAGAGAAAAGTATATTGAGTGCAGTTAAAGGAAATCTAATATACCAAAATTTTAAATTTATAATAAGTGCAAATTACTCAGTAGCTATATATGACAGAAATATAGATAAATCATTAGTATTATACTGGAAAATGTCAGGAATAGAATTAACACCAGGCAGTAAAGTATTTACAGCTAGATGTAAAAATTTATATGTACTAACGACGAAACATAAAATAATGGCTAGAAATAAGATTCAAAAAATTAAGATAGAAAACCCTTTTGACAAGATAGTTACTATCATTGATAATAATGATTATAGTTACAAAGAAATAGATATTGAAGAAGATTTAGAAATAGTAAAAGAAAGACTAAGTACATCAAAAAGAACAAATCAGGATTCACCAGCATCATCAAGAAGTAGTACGTCAAGAAGAATAGACTATGAATTACAACCAAAATTATTAGAACATAAAATAAACGAAATACAACCTTACCAATATTATATAACAGGAATACTAGATCAAAGAAAGTATTTAATAACAATAGAAACAGGACAAATTGAAAACTACATTACAAGAGAATTAGTAAAAGAAGAAGAAATCAATAAAAATGAAAATATAAATGCAGAATTACCTAGAATATTGACAAACATAGAACATAGTACAGAACAAGAATTAATTATTGGAGGAGTACCAATAAAAATAAAATTCAAAATATATCAAGGAAAAGATAACATTACTTTAGGAATAAGATGGCTAGAAACAGTAAAACCTTATAATTTAAATGAAAAACAACTAATAATACATTATGATAATAGGAAGATAATTATTAAAAGAACTTTAATATAAAATAATGCCAAAAATCCATATACTAACAAAAATTATAGTAGAAGGATATCATAATAGATATTATACACCTATGATAGATACAGGAGCAGAGACAAATATGTGTAAATATAACTGTTTACCAGACAGTAAATGGGAAAAATTAAAAACACCATTAATAGTTACCGGCTTTAATAATGAAGGAAGTATGATAATACATAAGGCTAAAAACATAAAAATACAAATATGGGATAAAATATTAACAATAGAAGAAATGTATAGTTATGAATCTACTAATAAGGATACACTATTAGGAATGCCCTTTTTGGAAAAATTATACCCACATACCATAACAAAAACACATTGGTGGTTTACTACCCCATGTAATAAGAAAGTAGGAGCAAAAAGAGTTAGTAACAAAGTGAGAAAAAATACACCATGGATAAAAGGAAGTAAAAAAATTACCCAGAAATTAGAAAATATAACGCCAAATGATTACAAAATAGAAATTATAATATTCACAATAGATAAGATACAAGCATTACAAAATAAGTTAAATTCATTATATAATGAAAATCCATTACAAGGATGGGAAAAACATAAAACAAAAATAAAAATCGAATTAATAGATGAAAATAGCATAATAACACAGAAACCACTGAGATATAATTTTGAAGACCAAAAGGAATTTCTGTCACGCCCCAGGAGGGTACCCTTGGCGTGGCCGGCACTCAGAGACTATTGCTAGTCTCCAAGCGAACCACTTAGCTTCATCACATCATTCAATCAAATAAACTTTACTGAACAGCGGAAAATATAATTAGGTAATGGACACATCTCATCTAAAGTCTCAAAAGAGTATATAAAATAATGAAGGCTAGTAGAAAGAACTAGCTCACAATCTCAACATCAATACTCGACCCTCGTCTATGAAGCCTCTATCATTAATCATGTGGTGCCAATGACAAATCCATGGCTACCCAAATCAAAACAAAATCAATAGTCCAATCTAACTCTAAAGCATGATGAAATAAAAGTAGTGGATCCTCCGGAGTAGGGGAGGCTCACCAAATCAGCTTCGAATCTCAGACCTTCAACGGAGCGCCTGTTGATGATCTCTAGTACCTGCCTCTACATCATAAAACGATGCAGTCCAGAGTGGACGTCAGTACTTGGAATGTACTGGTATGTAAAATAGCTGAATGAAACAGACACCGGTAGAATAATATGGAAACAACAACAACTTAAAATACATATCAAATCACATCAGTAGTCAAATGTCTGTCTATGCAAGAATAAAGAGTAGACAAGTGACCTATCATCAACTCAAACCTCATCAATCATCTCAGACTCATCTCAAAGGAGCTCACCTCCTCTTATCTCATCACATTTCATTTCATCTCATCTCATCTCAGTGGAGCTCACCTCCTCTCATCTCTATCCGACTCAGAATAGGGTAAGAAGTTTATGGGAGTTTCTCTTAACCGACAACAATCACTTATGAGCCAGTGATTGTACAACAATCCCGCCGGTGTTGCGACGGCCGTCCCGTACTTGCCAGGTAGAGACGAATTGAAACCATAATGGATAAATCCAAGATGGAGACAGAAAATCAACAAAGTCCGCTATTGATTTCAGGGACATAAACTCAAGAGGAAAACCTCTTCTATGCTTGGCGACATAGTTTAAAGGGTTCGAGTGGGACTCACTTTTTTCCATTTCGGTGCTCGATACTCCTCCCGACTCAATGCTCATAAAATCATCAATCCAATCAAACCAATCTCGTAGGGACTTTAACCCCGTCAACGATCGGTATCTCATAGGGACTTTAACCCTATCATCAATCAAGCTCATAGGGACTTTAACCCTCTCATCAATCAATCTCATAGGGACTTTAACCCTCTCATCATTCATTCTCATCAATGACTCAAGATTAGAACAATCATTAGGAATCAAGTGAATAGACACATCGGTAGAGTTTATTTGTAGAGACTCATAAGACAATCAAACTCTATCAATTCATCATCATCCTCTCATCACAATCACAATCACAATCAACAATCTTAACTCAAGGCTCTAGACTCATCATTCTCTCATCACAATCACAATCACAATCAACAATCTTAACTCAAGGCTCTAGACTCATCATTCTCTCATCACAATCACAATCACAATCTTAATTCAAGGCTCTAGACTCATCATTCTCAAGTTCATTATGCATGCTATTTCAAATTAATCATGTAGGGTTATGCAAATTCTCATGAAAATATCCAACTTAAGCAAACCAATAGTATGATGATCATCAACATAGAAAACATATAGTTTCAAATATAATTTCCAAGAAAATCTATCAAAGAAATCATGCATGCAGACTCTTCAATCATCAACTCATCTATGACCTCTATGGGGCACATGAGAGAACAATCTCATGTTTTAGTTTAGCCTTACATACCTGTGATGCCGTTAGCAATCGAGTACTTTCGGGGTCTCCGCTCGAATTCTTTCCACAAGCTCTTCTCTCTTCTCCTCAAGCCCTAGCCTTGTTAGTTTCTAAGGGATAGGACTTAGAATGAGGTTTTAGACCCTTTTCTGGTTGAAAACGACTTAATTAGTCGTGTACCAGTGTTTAAGAGGGACTAGGGATTGACTAGAATGCCCCTAGAATTAAATTAGGAATTTGCAGTTCGGAAAACACACAGTCCGCGACGCGGACCTATCGCGTACTGTGTAATTTTGGAAAAAGTGCTTTTGTACGAGTTCTCTCCATCCCGTCGAAAATTTTGGAAAACACACAAGTGCCACTCCGCGTCAGGTCCGCGACGCGCCTCCGTCGCGGACAGCCACTATTTTGTGACTTGATACGAAAATTTATCTTTCAATCGGGTTGCTCTAAAATTCGACCGAGACCATTTTCCCACTCCATTTTCTATGCTGATCACAAATCCGGTCTCGGATTCGCCATACGAGCATCGGAAGATGCGTTACACGCATACCCTCACTCCAGGGTTATTTTGGTAATTTTACCGGGCGTTACAATTTTAAATGCATATAAAAGAATTACTAGAAAACAATTATATACAAGAAAGTAATAGTAAACATAATAGTCCAGCATTTATAGTAAATAAACATAATGAACAAAAAAGAGGAAAAAGCAGAATGGTTATAGATTATAGAAATTTAAATGCAAAAACTAAAACATATAACTACCCAATACCAAACAAAATATTAAAAGTAAGACAGATACAAGGATACAATTATTTTAGTAAATTTGACTGCAAGTCAGGATTTTACCATCTAAAGCTAGAAGAACAATCAAAACAATTAACAGCATTTACCGTACCACAAGGATTTTATGAATGGAATGTATTACCATTTGGATATAAAAACGCACCAGGTAGATATCAACATTTTATGGATACCTACTTTAATCAGTTAGAAAATTGCATAGTATATATAGACGACATTTTATTATATTCAAAGACAAAAGAAGAACATATAACGCTATTAGAAAAATTCATACATATAATAGAAATATCAGGAATAAGTCTAAGTAAAAAGAAGGCTGAAATACTAAAAAAATCAAATAGAATTTTTAGGAATACAGATAGATAAGAATGGAATAAAGATGCAAACACATATAGTACAAAAAATAATTAATTCTAACGAATTATTGGACACTAAGAAAAAATTACAATCCTTTTTAGGACTAGTCAACCAAGTACGAGAATATGCACCAAAATTAGCAGAAAGTTTAAGACCATTACAGAAAAAATTAAAGAAAGACATAGAATACTACTTCGATGACATAGATAAAACCCATATTAAGAAAATTGAAAATATGTGTAAAAATCTACCAAAGTTATACTTTCCAGATGAAAATAAAAATTTTACATACATAGTAGAAACAGATTCAAGTGAACATAGCTATGGAGGAGTTTTAAAATACAGGTATGAAAATGAAAAAATAGAACATTGTTGTAGATATTGTTCAGGAACATATACAGACCCACAATTAAGATGGGAAATAAATAGAAAAGAACTATTTGCTTTATATAAATGTTTATTAGCATTTGAACCATATATTGTATATAATAAATTTATTATTAGAACAGATAACACACGAGTTAAATGGTGGCTAACACGGAAGGTACAAGACTCAGTTACTACAAAAGAAATAAGAAGATTAGTATTAAATATTTTAAATTTCTCATTTATTACTGAAGTGATTAAAACTGACAAGAATGTGATTGCAGACTACTTATCAAGACAAAGCCGTGCAAACGGACTTTGAGGAAGAAATTACAAACACAATACTTATGAAAGAACTACTGGAACAAATTAAGATGCTCAACAATAGAGTATCAATAATGGAAACAAAATATGTGGAGGCGGACCACGGTAAAAACTCAGAGCTAGTAGTGCAGTCGGAGCACTCTAAAAAACCAGATCTAGAAGGTGACGTTGGGAAACACCTAAAACCCCAAGCTACTAACAGTTCAAATATTATTGCAGGTACATCAGAAGAATTTACACCGATTATGAAAAAGAAAAATTATAATTTGAATAAGGTATTTGAAAAACCTTATGCCCCATCTCACATACCAAAAAATGAATTATTCATACCACCTCAACATACATATGCCACATCACTAAGACAAGAAAAGAAAACATACAACCATATAACCCGTACCTACATCAACAATATAGAAAAAATCCAAAACCTCTTAAATACCAAACCTATTGAAAATCCCAAAAAACTAAAAAATCACCAAGGATATATCACCAATAAACTACAAAATTATAATTAATTAATTTCTTTACCAGGAACCAAACCAAACTTAGTAGCAACTTGCTATGCTTATGGACTTATTTCAACAGCATACACAACTACGGGAGACGAAATTAGCCAAATACCGGAATTATATCAAGCATTTATGAATTACAAAAGAGTTACTAAAGGACAATTATTTTACATCAAATTTTATTCAGCACTAGCGGAGATACTATTTGACGAAATTAAACCAGTTGTTACAGTTATAAAAATAGGAATGACAAAAGATAATATTATTCCAGAAGAAATTACGGAGCAACCAATTATTCCAAAATAGGAATTACCAGACTTTTATGCCAACAAGAGAATTATCGGACTCAGCACAATATTAGCAGAACTAGCCAACGTATATGACGAAACAAATTACATATGGAAGTATTATTCGAGGAATCACTTATTAATTTATTCAACAGCAAAAGAGTATAGGCCCATGGACAAGTTAGAAGTAAAAAATTGGGCATTATCACTACTTAAACCGGAACAAGACCCAATAACCAATGCTATCAGAAAAGGATTTATTTCAGAAGACAGCTTAGACCAATATTGCAGAATAATTGGGAAAAAATATACGGAACACATATGCAGCAGATGCAGTGGAGTAAACAATTACATACCAGATGTCAGATTAGAATAAGAAGACAAGTGGACGAACAAAATTAACCAAAAAATGACATATAGCAGAAAAGTGAAAAAAGAAAAGACGTAGCAGCCGCAAAAGACAAAAGAAGGAAAAGTTATCAGAATGTAAATAAGTAGGGACTTATTTTGTAAATTATTTTCTTATTTTGCACCTTTTGTTGTAAAAGTAAGTGTCGGTTACTGTTTATGAATAGTGATACTATTCATGAATAGTGACAAATAGTAGTAAGTGTCGGTTACTGTTCATGAGCCCCCCGGTACTATTCATGAATAGTAACACATTGTAAATTTTTGTCTATAAATAAAGACTCGGAGAGGACATTCTCCTCAATCCGAAATTAGCACATCTCTCTCTTCTCTTTATTCCGCAATAGCACAGCTCTCTCTTCTCTTTATTCCGCAATCCCCCTCTTTTTGGTATCAAGGTTTTATTGTGGTCGTTCGGAGTTTTGGTCATTGTGTCACACCTAGGGCCTAGCTTGGGCTATGAGACAAACACTCTAGATAGGAACAACAAGTGACTAATCTCTTAATCACTTCATAAGCCTCAAAATGTGAAATACTAGATGAATAATGACCAACTTTTATGTAACTCTAACTCATAGGCTACATTACCAATTCTCTATATAATCTTATAAAGACCAATATAATGGAGACTAAGATTCTCCTTCTTCCTAAACTCATAACACCCTTCATGGATGATACCTTTAAATATACCCAATAATTCACCTTAAACTCTAAGTCTCTTCGCCTAACATTAGCGTAGGACTTCTGACACTATGTGCAGTACTCAACTTCTCTTGGGTGATTTTCACCTTCTTTATAGCTTGATGAACCAAGTCTAACCTAATCAACTTGAATTTGCTAACTTTAAACTAGTTAATTGGCGATCTACATCTCCTCCTATATAGAGCCTTCTAAGTAGCCATTTGAATACTCTAGTGAATGTTGTTATAGGAAAACTCAATAATGGGAAAATGGTCATCCCAATTACCATTGAAATCAATGACACTGGCTCTTAACATGTCCTCTAATATTTGAATGGAACTCTCTTCCAATCTGTATATCTGAGGATGGAATTTGAACCTAGACCATAGCTTTATGGAAATACTTATAAAACTGACTAGAGAATTGGGCTCATCTATCTAAGATGATAAATAAAGGAACTCCATGAAGTATGAAAAGCTCTTAAATGTATAATCTGAGATAGTCCTCTGCTATGTCGGTAGTCTGAACTAGTAAAAAGTAAGGTAATTTAGGCATCCTATACATAATCACCCCAATTGAATCATGTTGTCTACAAGATCATTGTAAGATTGTAATGAAATTTATCTTGATCAACTCCCACTTCCACTCTAGAATTGCTATATTTTGAGTTACACCATATGACCTCTATATTCAACTTTGACTTGTTAACAATTTGGACCCTTACAAACATAGTCTTCAATATCCCTCATAATACTACTCCACCAATAAAGTTTCCTCAAGTCATAGTGCATTTATTACAAGGTGGAAGGATGAAATATTTGGAGTTTTGGGCCTTTGCCATGATTCTATCTCTGAGGTCATCACATTAAGGACACATAATCTAATTTGATATATCAACATGCCATCTTCCCCTTTATAAAAAACATCACTTTCTACTTATGCATGTCTTCCTTCAATTGATGTAGGATAAGATCTTGATCTTTCTTCTCCTTCACCTCTACTACATGAAGTGATTCAGACTCATTCTAAACGACTCCACCTTAACGTGAGTCCACAAGAAGAACTCCAAAATGTGTAAGCCTATATACCAATTTGGCCAATTCCTTCTTTTCCTTTTCAACATGGGCTGTACTCCCCATAGATAATTACCAAGAGCATCCGCTACAACATTATCCTTACCTGGGTGATAATGAATACTCATATCATACTTTTTGAGTAATTTAAGCCACCTTCTCTGGCTCAGGTTTAGATCCTTCTGACTAAAGACATATTACAAGCTCATGTTGTCAGTGAACATGTCTACACGCACTCCATATAAATAGTGATGTCATATCTTGAGAGTGAATACCACTACTAACAACATGATATCATGAGTAGAATAGTTCTTATTATGAATCCTATGTTGCTTGGAAGCATAAGATATTGGTTCCCTTGGGTAGGGTCAACACTAAAGTAGTATTCAATCTATTTTTCAACTATTGAAAACTTTTCTCACAAGCATCAGAACATTGAACCATAGCCTTCTGCCTAGTCATCTTAGTCAATAGGGATGATATGGATGAAAATCCTTCCCTGAATCTTTCATAGTAACTAGCCAAACCCAAAAAATTCCTTATGTTAATTGGGGACGTGGGTCTGGACAAATTCGTTACCATCATGATTTTTTGGGAGTCAACTTAAATACCTTCGCTAGGTATAATATGGCTTAGGAATTCCAATGAATCCAGCCAAAATTCATACTTTGAAAAGTTAGCATACAAACTCCCTATCCTTAAGAGTCTGATGAATAATTCTTAGGTGATTGGCATGGTGCTCCTCATTTTTAGAGTAGATCAATATGTCATTGATGAACACAATAACAAAGATCTCTAGATATGGATTAAATACTCGGTTTATGAGGTCCATAAAAGCCACAATATGTTAGTCAAATATAAACACATGACAAGAAACTTACGGTGACCATAATGGGTTCTAAAGGCCACTTTCATGATGTCACTATCCCTCATTTTCAACTAATGATATCCTGATCTGAGATCAATTATTAGGGAAAGAAGTGGCACCCTAAATTTTTTCAAACAAATCATTAATCTAAGGAAGAGGGTACCTGTTCTTTATGGTGAACTTTTTCAACTGATGGTAGCTGATACATATCATAAGGGAACCAGCTTTCTTCTATACGAATAGGATAAAAGCACCACAAGTTATGATACTTGGCCTAATGAATCTTTTACCCAAGAGATCTTTCAATTGCTCTTTCAACTCTTTTAACTCAATTAGAGCCATTTTATGTGTAGAATAGAGATATCTTGTTAGGAAGGATATCAATCCCAAAGTCTATCTCATGTCAGAAGGGAATCCGGGTAAATTATCTAGAAAGACCTCAGGAAACTTATTAACAATCAAAACTAACTGAAGAGGGGGGGGGGGTCTTATCATTAGTATCTCTAACTTGAACAATGTGATACATACACCCTTGGAGATTAAATTTTTGTCTTTAAGGTAGAAAATGAAATATCCTTAATCATTGTTGGACTACCTTTGTACATTATGATAGGTTTATCTAAAAAAATTAAATTAACAACTTGAGTTCTATAGTCGACTATGGTATGAAGCGTAAAACCAGTTCATGCCTAGAATGACATCAAAGTCACCCATGTAAGACTCAACCAAGTCAGCCATGATATCCCTACGATAGATAGAAAAGATACAATCTCTGTAGACCTTCTCAAAGAGAATACACTCACCAGCAAGACTAGAAACACTAAAATGCCCAACAGTAAGTATAAGACAAAGTCACATCTGATGAAGTAAGGTATTAAATAAAAGGAAAAGACTTGAAGCATACCAGTAACAATATTTGGCAAATTATCTTGGTCTTGGAGACTAGTCATAGCATACAGACAATTTGAACCTCCACCTACCCTTGTAGTAGTACCTATTTGATAAGCTCTTGGTAGTGGTGTGGGAGAAGATTGGGCTTTTTAACCCCACCTTGGATATTCAAATTGAAAATATCATTTTTGACAATATTTGTAGCAAGTATTTGTGCCCTAATGACACTCACCTCTATGAAGCTTGGCACAAATGCCATATTGTCGCCTCTCTTTATAATCATGGGCTACACTTACTTAAGACTATGAACCCTAAGTTCTTAAATTTTGATTGCCTTGGGAATTTTGTTCATACCTATTGTTAGGCACCAATACACGATGATGGTGCATAACCAGAAGAGGTAGAAGGACTTGTTGCCCTTACCTTATTTTTGATAATTCTTATGCCCAACTGAGTTGGCCTTCTTTCTTAAGTTCTCCTTTATATCTTTTTTCTTATCGGCCTCTACCTATTGAGCATGTACCATAAGCCTAGAGATATCTATATCGAAAATCAGAAGTGATGCCTTGCACTCCATCTTCACATGCTTTCCTATTTAGAGACAAACTTCCATATCATAGGCCTCACATCTGGGAGCATCTCGGGAGCATGCCTTGACAACTGAATAAATGTCATGTCATAGTTCTTAATTATAATCCCTTCCTACTTTACATTCGCAAGCTCTTCCACTTTTTCCTCCCTCAACTATTTAGGAAAAAAGTGGTAATAAATGCACTCTCTAACAAATCCCAAATAGTAGGCTTAACATGCTCACTATGACATTCCTCCCATTAGTTGTACTAGACAATTTCCAAAACTTTGAGTCACTGGGAAACAAGCTCGACCTAAACAATCTCAATTGCATGCATAACTTTTAAGATCCTCTATACCTCATCAATGAGGCTTTGAGGATCCTCTTCAACTTTAGATCATTTGAAGACTGGAAGACTCATCCTAAAAAATCATTAATCCTCATAGCAGCAGATGGATCTTGAGAATTAGATCTAGGGGCTAGAGAACTTTGATTGCTATTCAGGGAAGCTACCAATTATTTAAGTAAGGTGATAATTCTCCTAAAATTGGCCTCAGAAGTAGGACTAGTAGTAGGTGCTTGGGGAGCTTAAGTAGGCTACTGCAATACCCCATAAGTTAAAAGGTTGGAACAAGGATGAAAATGAAAAAAAGTTGTCTAGTGTAGGATCTACGAGCTGAGCTATTGCTCATAGATGGAACCATAGGTCATAGAAAAACATTATGGGATGTCTTCAAGATTTGTGAAAACTATTAAAACCATGAGAGAGACCGATGAAACCACAAGAGGGAACAACAAATCATAGAAGGAACTACGACTTATAAAAAATAAGGTTGTAGAAGGGGAAGTCAGATCTTCGAAAAAGATGGGTCTCGCTATTTTGCTTGTGAATAAATAGGACGAGCCTATAAAATAAAGTATGGGTCATAGTTGAGGTCTGTAAAATACCCCAACACTTAGGCAAATTTTGTAATTTGTAGGCAGTTCTATGAAAGATTTTTATGAGTCATGGCTTTGGCTCGCCATTTGGGTCCAGTGTTGAGGAGTCTCAAGACTTGATCCACATGATTCATCTATGGGCCATAGAATGCTGGATGAGCTCATTGATGGGGTTTCATAGATGAGATTCTACGAGGGTATTTTGGACTCATGTTTTATGAAACCATTTGTACAGTCCATAAATGGGTCTATGACCTATATATGATACTTATAGTTTCTAGCTGGCATATTTTAGTTAGGTGTATTTTAGTCTTTTTCTATCTTTCTAACCCCTAAAAAGTATCATTTTAGCCCTATTTCTACCCCATAACTATTTTTATTCATTAAAGATCATCCTATTCTATGTCAATCACCCTAGAATTCCCCAATCCGTAAATCACTTTAGTCTCCAAATTCTCTCTCAAGCTTAAGGAAGGTTTATCTAGGATTTCCTACGAATTCCTTCAACAAATTTTAGATTTTAAGTTAGATTACAACCTAAGGTATGTGGATATCTATGAGTACCTTTCACCCATGGAGTCCATGAATTCTCAACTTCTTCAACAAATTCCAAGTATGAAAGTGTATGGGTTTGCATGATTTTCATTCAATTTCATGAATTATGATTTATATTATGATTATTGATCATTTACCCATGAGTTGATTTTAATTTCATTATTTTGATAATTTACAAGTTAATTCTCTATAAGGCTATCTAAAGTTCATGGATTTCATATGGGTTCCTTTAATTATAATTTCAATTGATATTATTCCTCATGAATATGCATGATTTTCATTGAATTACATGTTTTAAGGATGATTTGAGATAAACTCATATAAGTTGCGGTAAGCTTACTATGAACCATGATCATGATTGAAAAAGAATTTTATCTAATTTTCATGAAAATGTTTAATTATGATTTATGGAAGTCCTTAAAGAATGAATGGAAGATGGTGAAAGGATTCTCACCTAATAATGGATTCAAGGTATGATAAGGACAATTCTCACATTGCTTGAGTCACCAAAGTTTTAATAAGCTATACTATCTATTATGATGATTTAATGATTTAAAATTTATTATATGTTTCATTGATTTATGATTTACTATTCTATTGAAATTTGACTTAGGATCGAGAATTCTTGAGGTGGGGTTTCGTATGGAAGAGGAAAGGTTATCTTCCTAAGGAAATCATAGTAATAACCTCTTGTCCAAAACTACATGCCAATATAGGTTTACCTTATAGGCCTAACTAGTGAATCCATATATAGCTCATGATGTTAAAGGTTCGCATAGGGTCTACCCTTACAAAGTATCCATTTTCTTCTACTGTTGGAGTTATATCAGATTTCATGTTATAGCCCACATGGTCTTATTTTCAATGAAGTTTGATATCCCACAAAATGACTAAGTTTACTTTCAAGCTTTTACAATGACTTAATGCACTGACCACGTGTTTTACTTATACTTTGATCTCATGTTTTACTAAAGTTTTACCACATGTTCATTGATTTTTGTATTGCATCTGTTGTAAAATATTCCATGTTACCTATGTTTACTTCATGTACATTAATCACTTACTAAGTATATTCAACATACTAATACATACTCTCTTGCATACATTTTGTTGTAATCTAGGGATGGACATTCATTCTCATCCTACCAGTAGCTATCTTTGTAGTTATATTTGAAGATTGATTGGTGAGTCCTTATGTTCTAAGGGAAAGCCTATAAAGTTTCTTTTTCTATCTTTTTGATCTAGGTTTCTATTTGAGACTATAACACCACATGTGTTGAAAGGTCAAAAATTGAGAAAAAAATGCAAGAACTGATTATGGACTGAAGAGTATGAGCTCATCTACCGCTCATGGTTTGATTCATAGGTCATAGATAGGTCTCGTGGTTGGGACTTGAGACTTGGTAAAATTTCAAGTTGGGAAGTCAATGTATGAGGTCACTTTATGACCTGTACTTTGAATCATGAATCATAAACAAGGGTCGCAAATGGGGTCCTAGAGATAAAATTTTCTAAGTCGTGAAGGGTTCTATGAGGGGTTGGTATGATCCGTAAAAGGAATTAAGAGTTGTAAAGGTGGTTTTGTGGATGGGGGTTCAGAGATATTTTCAGAGGCCAAAAGTGCAACTATGACTAAACCCCTCGTCTACGAGCTATATTTCAATCTACAACTCATAGTTGGGGATTATGGTTAAGAACCAACAATTTTTAATAAAGGGAATTTTTACCATTTTCTACCCACTTTACCCCTAAACTACATTATTTTGACCTCACAACCATCACTAATCGCCTTAAATCATATTAAACCACTCTCACTCTTATTCTCTCTGAATATTCTCTAAAATTCTAAGGCTTTTTCTCTCAAAGGGATCCTCCATTGAAGTGCATAGAGTTCCAAGTTCTTCTAGGATTCAAGAACAATTTCTTCAGGGTTTCCTAAGGTTTTTTCATCTGGGTATGTGATTCTTCATCCATGGACATATTTCATCTATGGAGCCCAAATCAAACTCAAGTTTCCTTCAAGTTCAAGCATGTATCTTATCGGTTTTCATGGTTTCTCCTTAATTGCTTGAATTATGATTGAATCTTGATTAAGTTACTCAATTATATATAAATTATGATGATTTATATGAATTACATGATTTTCAAATGATTTACAAGGAATTACGATTACATGTTGATTAGGGTTTATGAAATTGATATGAGTTCTCTAAATTTTGATTCAGTTTGACTCTAATTGTTTGGTTTTACATGAATTTCCTTAAATTTCATCATTTTAGACTCAATTAACTATGAAATAATGTTTTGCTCTAATTTTTATTTCGAGCTATGATTTATGAATGAAACTCCAAGCATTCAAATATATGTATATGATCATGATTATTAAAGGGTGACTTAAGACCCTAATTTTATGTAAGTTGAAGAGATGGGGAATATACCCACACTTCATGCAAGTTAAGTAAATGGATTATTCTTCTGATTTGAATTGATGTACTTGGTTATTATGCCTACCTTACAGGTTATGAAATCATAACTTTCTAAGAGTAATGGATTATGTTGTTGACTATATATATTTATATATTGCATGTTATGTAGTTCCGTTGTATTTGTCTTAGCACTGAATAAGACTTAAGGTGGGGGCTCGGACCTAAGGGGTCTTATATAAAGTCTTAAGTCTCATAACTAAGTGTCACCATTGGTTTATGTTTTCAAAAAGGCTTAGCTAGGGGATCCACGTATAGCATTATGTTATGACACCCACTTTGTAAGGTATAATCTACCTTGGCAAGTAGGCTACTCTTTCTCCAATATTGAGGCAACATTGGGATTTCATGTAATAACCTGCATGGTCCGATTTTTTGTTATGGTCATATTCCCATATATGTATGTATTACGATATGAAATATTTTAGTTATCTTATTCATGATTTTAAAGATGTGTTGATCATTCATCATCTCTTGTCCTTTACTTTGTTGATATGATTATTCATATTATTACTATGAGATAATGTTTTCTTGTAGCATTGAATCCCCCATACACTTAGTACCTGCCAATGTACTAACGCACATTCTTTGCTTATATGATATCACCATGTAGGGACGGGCAACGACACTACTATCCCTCACTATTGCGGCTATATTTGAATTCTACTTTTGAAGACTTGGAGAGTTCCCATGCTTTTGGAACAAGCCCTTACTATCATGCTTATGTTGATTTTGCTAAGACTTTCATATTTTCTTTCTTATCTTGAAGATATGCTAGTGGCATGTTCTATTCCCCGCAAAGATCCAGAATATGAGAGGCATGTTTTGGACAAAGTTGATATGGATTCTTCAATTTTATGTTTAGTTTGATTTTGAACTTGAATTTTAGTTTGATTTACTTATGATTATTCTTTATTACCTTATGTATGCTTAGGATATGCTAAGAGTCTTGGATGGGGCGCCTTCGGGTTCCAAAAAGAGACTATCTCCTTTCTTTTGTTGAGGGTGGGCTAGGAACATTTCATAAGCCACTATGTACATTTTGTAGAGGCATGTTGGATGTATCAGAGTCTATGTTGTCTTTCTATTTCGACTAAAGTTTTTTCCTTCCTATTATGATGTCCCATCTAAGACTTATCTTTCACTTTACTTTACACTATTAATAGTGTTTCTTACCTTATATATTCTTAATGATATGCTTAAGTAGCTTCATTTTGCGGTACTTTGGGGTTTCAATTGTTGTGTCACACCTATTTCAATAGGTGTTTGTAGGACTTTATGGGTCCAATTCTCATTCTCTAGCTCGAGTGAAAGAGCCCTAGTCCTTGTGCTCATTCCAGAAGTAGAAGGCATGGTACTGGGGGGAACCTCAGTGTTGGTAATGTTCCTCTAGTAGGTGGTATGTTTTTAAGGCATTATTTGCAAACACATAACATACGAGCTAGGAAAAGACTTTCATAAAGTAAAACTGTATCATAGGAACTTAGAATATAATAGAAGTGAGACAATTCTTAATGTCTTATAGCCTCCTGATTGTTAGTGTGGTGCATCACACAACCATAAGAAAGAATCTCATTGACATGACTTCATAGACACCCTAGGACTCTTGTATTTTGTGATTTGAGACAAAATTTATCACGCCCAAAGTGTATACCCTAGAAATGGCAAGCACTCGAAAACATTACTATTTTAAAGAGAACGACTTTGGCCTGGTCATTTGTTCAATCAATAGAAAACTCAATATAATAAAAGGAATCATACTTAAGTGGGCAACTAAATCAATCAGTCTAAAGTAATATAAGTTTAGCAAAACAAAGGTAACTTAAAATCTCAACTCAGTAGAATAACAATAGTTCACAAATGGACTCTGAAAGGAAACATCAACTCCACTCTACTCTATCTTGAAGCTTCAATCCATATCATAAGAAGGTAACATAACAAGCTCATAGCTACATCAAAAGAAATACTTAAAACAAGGAAAAGAGCAAAATGTGAGAGTTCCTATGAATGCAAGGAGGCCTTACCATTACCAGGAAAGAATTGCTCTAAACAAAGAGCTTGTAGAGGATCTTTAGCACCTGTATTTATATCATTTTCTGATGCAGAATCAAATTACATCAGTACATGGAATGTATGATACGAAACATAGCTGAAAGAAAATAGTTCATTAAATACTCAATGACAAAGCACAAAGCACAACTCAACTCAAATTGATATGCAAGTTTTTAAGAATAACGAAATGCTCAACAATCATATGTGAATATCTGCAAAATGATAAAATAATTATTTACTTATTGAGGAGTTTCTTTAACCCACAACCATTACTTATTAGTGATGACATAACACTTTGAACTACTGTTGCCGCAACCATTTAATACTTTACAAAAGTAAGGAACGATCATTTATCAATGGATCCATATTCAATCAAGTCCACGTTTGGGAGAGGAGGGCATAATCTCTATTATATACTGGCTATGTAGTTTATGGGGTTTGAGTTATTTATATCTTTATCCAAGTTGCTGCTCACTACTACTCCCTAAGACTCTATACACCCATATATTATATTAAGAAAAATATTTCAATCATCTCATCTAGGCCCATTGGGCTCTCATAAACTCAATCTCATCTCAGATTATCATGTTCTATCATTTAAAATATGCTTTCAAAAACCATTCTCGTCTTATAAAAACTCTTTCTAAATTACAATCAATCACGCTCAACTCTCATACTCATTTAGACTCAATGAAATACATAATGATAGTTTAAATCATTCTTTTCATCAATGCACAAAAGCCATCTTTACTAAAAATATGCTTATAAAAGACATGATTATGAAATCAATTATGGTTCATGGGATAGCCATGAACAATAATTCCAATTAATTAATAGATAAAAACAATAATGCCACCAATGCATGATTATTTGAAAGTCAATAAGAAAAAAATGTCACGCCTCGAGAGGATACCCTTGGCATGGCACAGACTTAGAGACAATTGCTAGCACCCAAGCGCATCACTCGATCTCATCACATTCGTTCAATCACATTCTAATAGCGAAAGACATCAATGTATAAGAATACTTAAAGGAGAGAAATGACAAATAATAAATAAAGGCCAATGGCCAAACAATCGATCCATGAATTGAGTAAGACTAGTGTGAAAGAAACTAGGCAAAAACATAATTCAGTCATAACTCAATAGTCTATTCTATGAAGCCTCTAAAATATCTGACTAAGTGATGCCAATGATATACCCATGAATACCCAAAAGTAAAATAAAAAGGCTAAACTCAAAGCTAGAAGAAGAAACATGATATCCTCTGAAAGAAGGGGAGGACTCGTCAATCAACTGAATACAAATAGGTCCTCAACGGGGTGCCTGTTGATGACCACTACTATCTGTCTCGGCATCATGAAAGGATGCAGGCCCAAATGGACGTCTATATATTGAATAAACGAGAATGTAAAATTGCAGAAAGAAATATGTAAGCAAAGAATCACATAAACTCAAATAGATCAACTCAAGAAGTAGAGAACACAATCTGCAAGACATGAGTCTAAAGTAAGAATGCAGTTTAGACAATGACAACTCATATACTATCTTGTCCAATCCACAGAGAGTACTATCAAGGCCTATTTGGGAGTTTCTTTAACCAACAACCATCACCTATATACAACGAAGTGATGTCATTGTCACATCCATCCAATATCTTGCTAGGTTATAGGACATCCTATTAGTGTATCCAAAATCAGCAACATCAAGTCCTCTTTTTGGGATAATAGAAAACCTCTGATTTTTTTGTTAATTCCTCTCCGATGCCAGCTACATAGTTATTGAGTTTGACTTGGGCTTATTCTTACTCAATGTGGCGCTCAATACTCCTCCTAAGACACGATATGCTCGTAAGACATCACTATGGTTAACTCATTCATCTATTCTTATTAGACATTTGTCAGCTCAAGTCACCACATCAACTATCAACTCTTTCGTTACATTCCTCTAAAGTTCATCTCTTGACTCTTAAGGACTCTATCATACATCATTCTAACTCATAGCATCTAGGTAAAACAAAAATAGAGTTAAAGTATTTAGGGATTCCATAGACTCTTTAGGCTCAAATTATACTCATTCATGCTCATTTAGGGGAATTATGTAAGAATAACAAGAATTATTCATGCTAGGGTTCATGTAGTAGGCAAAATCATTTATTTCAAGATACATTCACGGGAGACTTAATCCACTTACATGTCCATCAATTCAGTTTATGGGGCACATGGAAAAATAAAATCTATGTTCGAGTTAGCCTTACATACCTAAAGTTTGAATCTTGGAACAACTTGGAAGAACTCACAAGATTATCTTCAAACCCTAGTCTTTTTCTCCCTTAAAACCTCACTCTTCGTTGGAGAGGGTGATCCATAAAAAGGTTATACTGACATGTTCAGGGATTTATTTAGGTGTAAAATCATCAGGTTTAGGCTTTGAAAGGGTGGGAAAAGACCAAAAGAATCTTCCTTAAAAAGTTATCAAAGTCATTTATGGCCCATCTACCGCCCTAGAAACTTCCACGGCTTGTAGGGACCCTTTCGTAAATGTTTAGGCAAATTTTAGGGTCTCTGGATCAATTCAATGAGCCCAATCTACGCCCGTGGAAGTTTCTACGACCCATAGATTGGTCTATAAAATCAGGGCTAAAAAGTGGATTTTTAGGAATTTTTTCCATGAGTTAGCAGACGGCCATACTTCAAACTACGACCCATAATAGGTTTCATGGGTACGGTCTACATTTGGCAGTCTTCAGTAAAATAACCATAATATTTTACTCCGAACTCCAAATGAAGTAAAACCAGTTGCATTGAAAAGCTAATTCAAAGTCCTTCCATTTTGTAGGTCATAGGACATCTAAGTCTCTGTGTGCTAAGTGTTATGATCATTTAAAGTTGACTCTTGCATAATCCAACACCAGAAACTCAATTTATAAGAAGGTTTTGAACTCAGCTAAGTACTACAAGTACCTTATGACCCTAGTCTACTTCTCGTAGGAAAGAACGAGGCTTAAAAAATAGGTGCATGCAGGAATAGAGCTATAGGGTATCAAAATATCTCCCCCTTAGAATCATTTGTCCTCAAATGATGAGCAACCAGGAAACCTCTCAAAAGGAACACCATCGGAACCTCAAATACTCGGATACTTGAATACTCATACTTGAGAATCAACTTCAACTCAGGATTCAGAATTGAAAGACAACTTCTAACATCATCATTAGGCACGAATACAGTCAAAGACATGTACACTCAAACACTCATAGACTCAAGAGGGGAATCAACTCAAAGATAAGAACTCAACTCAACAATGGGAAAGTAACTCGGAGAATAAAAATGAATCATGACCATTAATTTCATTATTAGAAGGAACGAATAAGTGCAGGTATCTAGATTTCATATCCTCTTCAGCTTGTCATGTGGCCTCTTCAATGGATTGACTCTTCCGCAATACTTTTACAAATGCAACCTCTTTAGTTATCAACTTGCAAACTTGATGATCAAGGATTTGGATCCGGAACTCCTCAAAACTCAAGTTGTCCTTTACTACAATTCTTTTTACAGGCACAACTAAGGATGGATCTCCCGAACACATCTTAAGTATAGAAATATGAAAGACCAAATGGATGGCTGCCAACTCTTGTAGTAGCTCCAACTAATAAGCTACGTTTCCCACTCTCTTAACAATTTGTTATGGACTAATGTATCGAGAACTCAACTTTCCCTTCTTTCTAAATCTCATTACACCATTCAAGGGTGGCACTTTCAAGTATTCCCAATCATGCACTTTGAATTCTAGGTCTCTTCTCCTAACATCAGTGTAGGACTTCTGGCGACTCTGTGCAGTTCTTAATCTCTCTTGGATAGTCTTTATCTTATCCATAGCTTTGTGTACCAATTCTTGCCCATTCAACCCTGCTTCACCTACCTCGAACCATCCAATCCGTGATCTACATGTTCTCCTTAAAGGGTCACATAAGGGGCCATCTAAATGCTCGAATAGGAATTGTTATTATAAGCAAACTTAATCAAAGGAAAATGGTCATCCCAATTACCTTTGAAGTCAATGACGTAGGCCCTCAACAAATCCTCCAAAGTCTATGTCATCTGCTCTACCTAACTATCGCTCTGAGGGTGGAAAGTAGTACTGAGGTTCACCTTTCAACTTAGGCCTTTCTAAAAAGACTTCAACATTGGGCAGTGAGTGGAGCTCTTTTATCTAATATCATGGACAAAGGAACTCCATTCAATCTGACAATCTCTGAAATATCTAGTCGAGCATAGTTCTCTGTGATAAAGTAGTCTTTACCACTAAGAAGTGGGCTGATTTTGTCATCATATCAACAATCTCCCAAATCAAATCATGTTGTCTACGAGACCTCGATAAGCCTATAAAGAAAGATATATTGATTATCTCCCACTTCCATTCTGGCATTTCAAAATTTTGGACTACTCTATATGACCTTTGTTGCTTAACTTTTACTTGTTAGTAGTTTGGGAACTTAGAAACAAAGTATGCAATGTCTCTCTTCATCCCACTCCATCAATAAACCTCTCTCAAGTTATGGTACATTTGGATAGACCCAATGATGGATCGAATATCTAGAGTTATAGGATTCATGCATGATCCTTTCTCGAATACCATCAACATTTGGAACACACAATCTACCTTGGTATCTTAATACCACATCCCCCCATTGACGAACGCCATCACCTGCTGCTTATGTACATCTCCCTTCAATTGGGGTAAGATGCAATCTCGATCTTGCTTCTCATTTACCTATACCACAAGGGATGATGTAGAGCCATTATGCACAAGTATTCCACCTTCACCAAATTCATCTAGTTGAATTCCCAATCGCGCTAGTTTGTGCACCTTTTTAGCTAACTCTTTCTTCTCTTCTTCCATATGAGTAGTGCTTCCTATAGAAAACCTGCTAGGAGCATCAACAACCATATTAGCTTTATCTAGATGGTAGAGAATGCTCATGTCATAGTCCTTAAGCAGCTCGAGCCATCTCCTCTGCCTTAAGTTATGCTCTTTCTGGGTGAATACATATTGCAGGCTCTTATGGTCTGTGAATGCATCAACATGTGCTCCATATAAGTAGTGGTTCCAAATCTTGAGTGCAAACACCACCGCAGCTAATTCTATATTGTGAGTCGGGTAGTTCCTCTCATGGTTCTTAAGTTGTCTAGAAGCATAGGCCATGACCTCACCTCTGTGCATCAAAATGCATCCCAATCCCACTCTAGAAGCTTTACAATAGATCACAAAATCATCAATCCCCTCAGGCAGAGTCAACAACACTGGTGTAGTCGTTAATCTAGTTTTCAACTCTTGAAAATTCTTCTCACACTTATCGGACCACTGAAACTTAGCTTTCTTTTGAGTCAACTTAGTCAATGGCGAACATATAGAAGAGAATCCCTCAACAATTTATGGTAGTAACCAACCAAACCCAGAAAACATCTTATGCCAGTTGGAGAGGTGGTCTAGGCCAGTTCTTAACTGCCACAATCTTCTACACATCTACTCAAATATTATAACCTGAGACAACATGGCCCAAAAATGACATCAATTTAAGCCAAAACTCATATTTTTAAAATTTGGCCTACAATTCCTTATCCTTGAGTGTCTGAAGAACAATTCAGACTGATCAGCATGCTCTTCCTCATCTCTGGAGTACACCAAAATATCATCGATGAATACTATAAGGATCATATCAAGGTACTATCTATATACTATATTCATCAAGTCCATGAAAGCAGCAAGAGCATTGGTCAATCCGAAGGACATTACTAGAAATTCAAAGTGACCATGTTGGGTTCGAAAAGTCATCTTCAGGATGTCATATTTTATAACCTTCAACTGGTGATAGCCTTATCTGAGGTCTATCTTGAAGAAAACAGTGGTACCCTAAAGTTGGTCAAATAAGTCGTTGATCCTCAGCAGGGGATATTTGTTCTTAATGGTCACCTTATTCAATGGGCGATATTCTATACACATCCCAAGGGGACCATCTTTCTTTTTAATAAACAAGGATAGGAGTACCCCACGAAGAGACACTCAACCTAATAAATCCCTTATGAAAGAGATCTTTCAATTGCTCTTTCAATTTTTTCAACTCGACGGGAGCCATTCTATATGGCAGAATAGAGATAGGCTGGTATTGTGGAGAACATCAATCCCAAAGTGGATCTCTCAATTAGTAGGGACTGCTAGCAAATCGTCAGGAAAGATATTAGGGAACTCATTGACAATTGAAATTGACACAAAAGGAGGAGACTCTAGATCATCAGCCTTAACTCACACGAGGTGATATGAAAGGCCGGTCAGATCATGACATCGCTTTGAGGCCCACAGGTTTGCCCAGAAATCTGCCAGGTACCATCCCACGGAAGGACATACATGGTCCGTGTGGCCTCCCGTGGGTTGACACCTGGGAGGTGTGGGGGAAAACGGGCCACCACACGGTCCGTGCGGAGGCACACGGTCCGTATGGCATGTATATGGACGGGGTCACAGTCCGTGTGACCCTAGGCATTTACCGGACTGTGTTGTGGCACTTAGTCCAGGAAATCTCGCCTCTGAAAAATTTATGTCTAGGGCCACGGCACCTTAAACGGTCCGTGTGATGCTAGACGGACCGTTTACCTGTTCATATGCCCCAGACGGACCAAATTTCTAATCCGTTTTAGTAATGGCATTTTTGAAATATTGGATAATTCCAACAAAAATTTTATCTTTTCCTACCCTTCCTAAGCTTTCTATATGAATGGGACTTCACCATTTCAGCCCATTTTCCTCTCATTTCACCCCTTTCTTTAAAAATTGTTCTCTCAAGACTCCCACCTTCTCACTAGGATTCTTCAAGCTAAGGGGTGCATTTGAGTCCAGTTCCTCTTCAAGTGTTGTTTTCTACCAGGTGTGTGTTGTTTGATTCTTGGTTCCTTTCAACCAAGAAGACCCAAGTTTTTTTTAAATTAATTTATAAATTTGTTTACTTTAAACATGTGAATTTTACTACTTATTCTTAGTAGTTTGAGCCATGCATGTGTTACTTAAGACTCCAAATCTTGGGTTATGTTAGTTCTATTATAATGAACTATTTGGATTATGCACTTAGGAACATGTATGTCCCCTTAAATATGTTATTTTGCATGGGTGATTTATTCTATTATTTTCATATGAATTTTATTGTGAATTGCCTAGACCTCATATTATAATGCTAATTTTACTACCATTTCTATAAACTTTATTGAATTTCCTAGACTTACATTATATCATGTTTTGATATACTCTACGTTGCCCATGCCATTCCTACATTGTGCATTGCATCATATTTGGTGGCATTGGTAAATGGAAATCTTGGAACTTCGGGATTTAGCTCAATTTTGTCCTAAACAGGAATTATGATATGAATTTCGGAAAGACATGGGATATGACAAGAAGGTAATCACCGGTATGTCTATAATCTTAGCTCTTGGAGCATCTTGGGTGCTTGCACCATCTTGTACTCGTAGATGAGCTATTCCTTGCATTGGCATTTTGCATATGATCTTGTAATTTGGCGTTGAGCCTAAATGTGCCTTGAACGCTTTTGAAACTTGCACTTGACTCTCTTGAAAGCATATGTATATATATAAGTATATTCTTGTGGGATGTGTAAGACTTAGCACCGATGGATTAGGGGTCCTCCCCTTTTCCTTGAACTATGTGCCAGCATAGGGAGAGATATTATTCGTCTGCTTGTTTATGATACATCATGTCTTGATATGATTCTTGCAAGTCCTTTCGAAATGGGGGACCCGTGAGGAAGGTGAGCATCCACCGAAATGGGGGTCCCATAAGGTGTGATGTAGATTACCCTTGGCGAGTAATCTTCTTCCTACTGGTGGGAGGTCCCAATCGGTCCAATTCATGTAATAGCTCTGATGGATTTGGTTTGTCGGTTATAGTCCATCCCCGTTATATAGGAGTACTAACGTATTGCACGCATCGCGCATTCCATGACATCTTGTATATTAAATTCCTTTGATTATATGATTCTTGTATAGTATGTGCCCTTGCTATCTAACAGGATTATGCAGGTCCGGTAAGTCACGTGCATTGCATACTCGCATACTTAGTACATTCAAAGTACTAACACATACTCTATGCCTGTATGATTTTGCCATGCAGGAACCGAGCAGTTTGAGCATTATCCGCAGGACGAATAGTCCCTCTTTGCAGCTTTTGTTATGGTGAGCCCCGTCTTCCGAGGGCAAACTTTATCTCTTGTGCTCCGTATGTCCATTTGTCTTGCTGAGGGTGAGCCCGGAACTTGTCCCGGCCTCCGTCCCTTGTTTAGAGGCATACGTTGGGCGTTTTTGTAAAAACCTTATTATTTTGTTAAACTAAAAAAATGCTCTTTTCTTGAACTTAAATCTCCGTTGTTTATTTACTCGTTTTAGTAACTCTTGATTTAGACCGCGTAAACTCTGGGATTTTGAGGCTTGTTTGGGGGCTTTCGGGTCCCCATTCGCCATGTCACATCTAGGCCTCGACCTCGGGTCGTGATAAAAGGTGGTATCAAAGCCCTAGGTTTATAATGGTCCTCGAGGCCCAATGTGCCCCGTTGAGTAGAGTCCTATTCATGGGTGTGAAGTGAACCATACCTATGAGTGGGAGGCTACGAAAACATATTAGGAAATTCTTCCCTTCTTTGTGTCCTGTATCGTGCTATGGTTAGTTTATGAATCTCTCTACTTATTGGTATCGTTAATCCTTTTTCAGTAAATGCCTCGAAGAAGACCTCCACTACCTAGGCCGGCTCCGGCTGCTGAGTATCAGGACCTTCCCGAGCCTATAGAGGAGCATATCTCCAACGGTGAATTCTGTACTGCCTTCACCATGCTTGTACAGGTGGTGACCGCTCAGGCAAGGAAGGCTAATTTTCCATGGGATCCCACACCCGCTTCCATTGTAAGGGATTTCACCCCGATGAATCCTCCGGAGTTATATGAGTCAAGGGTTGATGAAATGCTCAAGAGTTCATTGATGAACTCTCAAAAATACTGAACATTATGGGCATCTCTTCTGAGGAAAAGACTGGGTTTGCTACTTACCAGTTGAAGGATGTAGCTCAAGTATGGTATCTCAGTGGGCCATGGAGAGGGTTTTTGATGGTAATATGAAGTGGGTAGAGTTCAAAACTGCCTTCCTTGACCGCTTTTTCCCACTTGAGCTGAGGGAGGCCAAAATGACCGAGTGTATTAACCTCAAGCAGGGGAGTATGAGTGTGAGGGATTATGCCCTCAAATTTACTAAGCTATCTAAATATTCTACGTCCCTGGTGGCCGATCCCCGTGCAAGGATGCACAAATTTGTTTCAGGTATTTCTGATTTGCTGGTGAAAGAATATCGGACTGCTATGCTGATTGGGGACATGGATATTGCCAGACTCATGGTGTATGCTAAACAGATTGAGGGGGAGAAACTCAAAGAGAAGAGGGCACTTGATCCCAAGAGGGGCCGCTTTGATGGCAGGTTTTCCAGTAGTAGAAATGTTGGCTTTGGTCGTTTCCAGCAGGGCCAAGGCTCGAGACCTCGGGAGGCTAATGCTCGGGCAACCCCTCCCGGGGTAAAGGTGGGTGGCGGACCAGGATATATCTTGTGTGACAAGTGTGGGAAGTCCCACACAGGTGCCTGCCGAAGTGATTTGAGTAAGTAAAGACCATAAGGTTGCTGATTGCCCGAGGAATGCGTGCGGAGGCCGAGGTCAGGTAGCCCAAGGCGGGCAGGGTCAGTAGAGAGGTCCTCCGTGTGTTGCCCCAAGAAACAATAGGTTCTATGCATTTCATGCTTGCCAGGATGTCGAGGAGTCTCCAGATGTTGTGACGGGTATGTTAAAAGTTTTCGATTTTGATGCTTATGTTTTGCTTGACCCAGGTGCAAAGTTGTCCTTTGTGACTCCGCTGTTGGCTGTTAAGTTCGTTTTGAAACCGCAAATTTTAAGAGAGCCTTTCTCGGTCTACACCATGGGTGAATCTATTGTTGCTCAAAGAGTCTATTATGGGTGTCCTGTTGCTGTGTTGCATAAAATCTTTCCATGTGATCTTGTGGAACTTGAAATGTTTTATTTTGATGTGATTCTTGGAATGGACTGGCTACATGCATCTTAAGCCTCCATAGATTGTAGAACCCGAAAAGTCCAGTTCCAACCTCCAGGTGAGCCAGTTCTTGAATGGAAGGGTAGTGATTCCTCTGTTAAAGGTAGGTTTATTTCCTACCTCAAGCCGCAGAAAATGATTTCTAAGTGGTGCATCTACCATATGGTGAGGGTCAAGGATGCAAATTCTGAGGTGCCTACTCTCGAGTCTGTCCCCGTGGTGAATGAATTTCTGGATGTGTTCCCTGAAGACTTATCAGGTATTCCTTCGAATAGAGAGTTAGATTTTGGCATAGACCTTCTTCCAAATACTCAGCCCGTTTCTATTCCCCCGTACGGATGGCCCCTGCAGAGTTGAAAGAATTGAAGGAGCATTTGAAGGACCTACTAGAGAAGGGTTTCATTTGGCCTAGTACTTCACCGTAGGGAACTCCTGTGTTGTTTCTAAGGAAGAAGGACGGGTCTCTCCGTATGTGTATTGATTACAGGCAGCTGAACAAAGTAACAGTTAAGAACAAGTACCCGTTGTCGAGGATTGATGATTTATTCGACCAGCTACAAGGTGCCACTCACTTCTCAAAAATTGATCTCTGCTCCGGATACCACCAGTTAAAGGTTAAAGAGTGTGATATCCCCAAAACAACTTTTGGAACAAGGTATGGGCATTTTGAATTTCCTGTGATGTCGTTCGGTCTAATTAATGCTCCGGACGCATTTATAGATTTAATGAACAAAGTGTTTACGCCTTTCATGGACAGCTTTTTGGTGGTATTTATTGACGATATCCTCGTTTACTCCCGAAGTGAACAAGAGCATGGGAATCATTTCAGGATGGCCCTCCAAACTTTGAGGGAAAAGAAGTTGTATGCCAAATTTAACAAGTGCGAATTCTGGTTGGGCGAACTGGCTTTCCTCGGGCATGTGGTGTCCAGGGATAGTATCAAAGTAGATCCGAGGAAGACAGAGGCTGTGAAAAATTGGCCTAGACCATTGACTCCTTCGAATATCCGTAGTTTTCTTGGGTTGGCCGGGTACTACAGAAGGTTTGTAGAAGGTTCTCATCTATTACATCCTCGTTGACCAAGTTGACCTAGAAGTAGGCTAAGTTTATATGGTCAGATGAATGTGAGAGGAGTTTCCAGACCCTGAAAGATCGTCTTACATCAGCTCCCGTCTTGACCTTGCCAAGTGGTTCAGAAGGGTTCGTGGTGTATTATGATGCCTCGAGGGTTGGATTGGGTTGTGTACTTATGCAGAATGGTAAGGTGATAGCGTACGCATCAAGACAGTTAAAGGCACATGAACAAAACTATCCCACTCACGACCTTGAATTGGCAGCGGTGGTGTTTGCCTTGAAAATTTGGAGGCATTATTTGTACGAGGTCCATGTTGATGTATTCACTGATCACAAAAGTTTGCAATATGTTTTCACCCAGAGGGATCTCAATATCAGGCAAAGGAGGTGGTTGGAGTTTCTAAAAGATTACGACATATGTGTGTTGTATCATTCGAGCAAGGCCAATGTCGTAGCAGACGCTCTTAGCCAGTTGTCTATGGGGAGTGTGGCGCATGTTGAAAACGAGAAAATGGAGTTGGCAAGGGATATTCACCGGTTGGCTAGGTTGGGTGTCAGGATGACTGATTCTAGCACGGTGGTATTCGGGTTCAGAATGGGTCAGAATCTTCAATGGTGAATGAAGTGAAAGCTAAACAGGATCTAGATCCATCGTTATGTGAGTTGAAGAAGTTGGTTGCCGCAAAAGAGATCGAGGCTTTCTCCCAAGGGGGAGATGGAGTGCTTCGGTATCAAAACTGGCTTTGTGTTCCCGACGTAGATGACCTTCGGAAGGTGATTATGAGTGAGACCCACAACTCTCACTACTCTATTCCCCCGGGGTCTACTAAGATATACCGGGATCTAAGAGAGGATTATTGGTGGTATGGTATGAAGAGGGATATTGCCAAGTTCGTGTCGGAATGCCCGAGTTGTCAGCAGGGAAAGGTATAACATCAAAGGCCCGGTGGTTTGGCCCAAGACATTGAAATTCCCACATGGAAGTGGGAGGATGTGAATATGGACTTTGTGGTTGGGTTTCCTCAAACCTGAAGGCAATTCGACTCCAATTTGGGTTATTGTAGATCGAATGATGAAATTGGCTCATTTTCTACCAGTTAAGACTACCTATAGTGCCGAGGACTATGTGAGGTTGTACATTCAGGAGTTTGTGAGGTTGCATGGTGTACCTAGATCTATCATATCGGATCGGGATACTCAAATCACTTCCCACTTTTGGAAATCTTTTATGAAGGGCCTTGGGACCAAAATTAAGCTGAGTTCCGCTTTCCACCCTCAAACCGATGGCCAAGCGGAGCGGACTATTCAATCTTTGGAGGATATGTTGAGAGCATGTGTGTTGAAGTTTAAGGGGAATTGGGATGATCATCTTCCACTCATCAAGTTTGCTTATAATAATAGCTTCCATAATAGTATTGGCATGGCGCCATTTGAAGCCTTGTATGGGAGAAGGTGTAGATCCCCGGTGGGGTGGTTTTAAGTGGGGGAGATGGCCTTGGTTGGCCCGGATTTGGTGATGGATGCTATGGAGAAGGTAAAGGTGATTAGGGAGAGATTGAAAGCGGCCCAAAGTCGCCAAAAGTCCTATGGGATGGTAGGAGGAGGAACCTCGAATTTCATGTCGGGGATTGGGTTTATGTGAAAGTCTCTCTTATGAAGGGGGTTATGCGTTTCGGCAAGAAGGGCAAGTTGAGCCCCCTGATATGTTGGCCCTTATGAAATTGTTGAGCGGATTGGAGATGTGGCTTATAAGTTAGAGTTACCTCCGCAATTGGGCTCCATCCATCCGGTCTTTCATGTATCTATGTTGAGAAAGTTTGTTGGTGATCCTAGCTCCATCGTGCCTTTGGAGAGGATTGAGGTTGAGGAAAATTTGACTTATGAGGAGGTGCCGGTGGCAATTTTGGATAGGCAAGTAAAACGGTTTGGAGAAATCAACTAGTGGAGAGTGCTACATGGGAGGCGGAGCTGGACATGATCCAACGATACCCCCACCTCTTCAATCTACTCAAGCCTAAGGTACTAGGACCCCCCCCTTGTCGATTGTATCGTTTTCTTGTCCTCTTGAGTCTTATGGCATGTCATGCATACGTGTACACTAAAGGATTTTCCTTTCTTGGAAAATGAGTTGAGTGCAATTTTGACATGAGTTGGTTTTGGAACTATAATTTGATTTGTGACAAAAGCTTTTATATACAAACCTTGCAAATTGAGTTGAGTTGTGCATTGTGTCTTGTGTCGGATGTATCTTGTCTTGACTTTAACTTTTCCATCCTTATTCTTGCATATTCGAGGACGGATGTTCCCAAGAGGGAGATGATGAAAGGCCCCGGATCATAACGTCGCTTTGAGGCCCACAGGTTTGCCCGAAAATCTGCCAGGTACCATCCCACGGAAGGACCTACACGGTCCGTGTGAAGCCACACGGTCAGTGTCGCCTCCCATGGGTAGACACCTGGGAGGTGTGAGGACAAACGGGCCACTACACGGTCCGTCTAGAGGCACACTGTCCGTGTGGCATGTATCCGGATGGGGTCATGGTCCATGTGACCCCAGGCGGTCCATTTACCAGACCGTGTTGTGGCACTTAGTCCAGGAAATCTCACCTCTAAAAAATTTACGTCTAGGGCCACGGCACCGTAAACAGTCCGTGTGACGCTAGATGGACCATTTACCGGTCCGTATGCCCCAGAAAGACCAAATTTCTAGTCCGTTTCAGCAATGGCATTTTTTAAATATGGGATAATTCCAACGAAAATTTTGTCTTTTCCCACCCTTCCTAAGCTTCCTATATAAATAGACTTCACCATTTTAGCCCATTTTCCTCCCATTTCACCCTTCTCTTTAGAAATTGTTCTCTCAAGACTCCCACCTTCTCACTAGGATTCTTCAAGCTAAGGGGTGCATTTGAGTCCATTTCCTCTTCAAGTGTTGTCTTTTACCAGGTATGTGGGGTTTGATTCTTGGTTCCTTTCAACCATGAAGACCCAAGTTCTTTTTAAATTAATTTATAAATTTGTTTACTTTAAACATGTGAATTTTACTACTTGTTCTTGGTAGTTTGAGCCATGCATGTGTTACTTAAGACTCCAAATCTTGGGTTATGTTAGTTATATTGTAATGAACTATTTGGATCATGAACTTAGGAACATTCATGTCCCCTTAAATATGTAATTTTGTATGGGTGATTTATTCTATTATTTTCATATGAATTTTATTGTGAATTCCCTAGACCTCATATTATATTGCTAATTTTACTACCATTTCTATAAACTTTATTGAATTTCCTAGTCTTACATTATATCACCTTTTTGATATACTCTACGTTGCCTATGCCATTCCTACATTGTGCATTGCATCATATTTGGTAACATTGGTACATGAAAATTTTGGAACTTTGGGATTTAGCTCAATTTTGTTCTAAAAAGGAATTATGATATGAATTTCGGAAACACATGGGATATGACAAGAAGGTGATCATCGGTATGTGTATAATCTTGGCTCTTGAAGCATCTTGGGTGCTTGCACCATCTTGTACTTGTAGATGAGCTATTCATTGCATTGGCATTTTGCATATGATCTTGTAATTTGGCGTTGAGCCTAAATGTGCCTTGAACACTTTTGAAACTTGCACTTGACTCTCTTGAAAGTATATGCATATATATATGTATATTGTTGTGGGATGTGTAAGACTTAGCACCGATGGATTAGGGGTCCTTCCCCTTTCCTTGAACTATGTGCCAGCATAGGGACGGATATTATTCGTCTGCTTGTTTATCATACATCATATCTTGATATGATTCTTGCAAATCCTTCCGAAATGGGGGGCCCGTAAGGAAGGTGACCATACACCGAAATGGGGGTCCCATAAGGTGTGATATAGATTACCCTTGGCAAGTAATCTTCTTCCTACCGGTGGGAGGTCCCAATCGGTCCAATTCGTGTAATAGCTCGCATGGATTGGTTTGTCGGTTATAGTCCATCCCCGTTATATAGGAGTACTATCGCATTGCACGCATCGCGCATTCCATGGCATCTTGTATATTAAATTCCTTTGATTATATGATTCTTGTATAGTATGTGTCATTGCCATCTAACAGGATTATGTAGGTCCGGTAAGTCACGTGCATTGCATACCCGCATACCTAGTACATTCAAAGTACTAATGCATACTCTATGCCTGCATGATTTTACCATGCAGGAACCGAGCAGTTTGAGCATTATCCGCAGGACGAATAGTCCCTCTTTGCAGCTTTTGTTATGGTGAGCCCCATCTTCCAAGGGAAAACGTTATCTCTTGTGCAGTTATGTACATTTGTCTTGCTGAGGGTGAGCCTGGAACTTGTCCCGGCCCCCGTCCCTTACTTAGAGTCATACGTTGTGCGTTTTTGTAAAAACTTTGTTATTTTGTTAAACTAAAGAAATGCTCTTTTCTTGAACTTGAATCTTCGTTGTTTATTTATTCATTTTAATAGCTCTCGATTTAAATTGCCTAAACTCTGGGATTTTGAGGCTTGTTTAGGGGCTTTCGGGTCTCCATTCGCCCTGTCACATCTAGGCCCCGACCCGGGGTCGTGACATGATAGATACATCCTTTGGAAAATAATTTTCTAGCCCTATGGTAGGAAATAAACTTACCTTTGGGCATTGCAGAAACACCCTTCCACTCAATAATAGGCTTATTTAGAAATTTGAATTTGACCATATGGATTCTACAATTGACAGTGGCATAATAGGGGTGAACCAAGTTCCATACTAAGAATCACATCAAAGTCAATAATCACTAACTAAACTAAGTCCACCAAAGTATCTCTATGATAGATAGACACTGTGCAATCTCTACCTACCCTTTCAGCTATGATGAACTCACATACAAGAGTAGAAACACTGAAGGGCTCAAGAAGACAATCAAGAAGGATTTCAAACTTACTAGCCACATATGGAGTCACAAATGATAAAGTGGCACCTTGGTCAAGCAAGGCATACACATTATGGGAAAAGACTCGAAGCATAGTCATGATGACATCTGGTGCAACCTCTTGATCTTGATGATTTCCAATCGCATAAAGACGATTTGTACCCTCACCCATATTAGTTGTGGCACCTCTCTGACTACCACTAGCTGGTGGTGGTGCTAAACACTAAGATTTGTAAACTCCATCGCCCCACCTCTTCATTAGGCACTCATTCTTGAAGTGCCAATCTGTCCACATCTATAGAAAGCATTTGTGCCCTCATGGCACTCACCTAGGTGGAGTTTTCCAGACTTGCCACTTGGTGGTTTCCCTTTGAACCTTGAGTCACACTAGCTTGAGATTGACAACCCTGAGCTCTGGAATTCTAATAGCCCGGAGACATCTGATCATACCTATTACTCAGAGCTGGTGCACTTGCTGAGGAAGGTTCACAATTCGAAGACCTCTTCTAAAAATAAGACTTTTCCCCCTTACTTTGCTTATGCTGGCTAGGCTCATGCCTTGCTGACTTAGCCTTCTTGCTCAAGTACTGCTCCCTATCCCTCTACTTATCCTCCTCAAGTTGTTGCGCATACACCATAATCTTAGAGATGTTTTGTCTAGAATTTGCAATATCGCTTTGCACTCCTTTTTCACATGCTTGCGCAAGATGGATGTGAACTTTCTCATTCTAGATCTTATGTCAGAGAATAATTTTGGAGCATATCTGCAGAGTTGTATGAATTTGAAGCTATATTCTTTGACAGTCATCACCTCCTGCTTCAGGTTAACAAACTCCTCAATCTTTGTTTCCCTCAACTCTCATGGAAAGAAGTGATCGAGAAAGGCACTATAAAATTCATCCCAAATGGCAAGCTCAGCATCTCCACCTCGGCTCTCTTCCCACCTGATTGTAACAAACATTTGCCACATCCTTGAGTTGACAAGTTTAACTCCCTCAATCTCTATGACATGCATAGCTTTCAACACTTTCCACATCTCATCAATAAAATTATGGGAGTCCTCCTCAACCATAGACCCTGTGAAGACCGGTGGGTTCATCCTCAGAAAATCTCTAAGTCTCGTCGCAGCAGTTGGCTCTTAGGAGCAAGAGATAAGAACTTGTGAATTCTGACTCCCACTCTCGGCGGCCACTAGTTGGGTGAGCATGGTGATAGCTCCTTTGAAATCAACCACTATAATAGGAGTATGCAAAGTAATAGGTGTCTGAGAAGCCCCAACAACTCTAGCACGTCTGGCCTAGCCCCTCGTCTCCATCTGAGGAGGAACTTCTAGTGGGGGATTCTCAGTGTTCCAAGCTAAAGCATCGCTTTGGGTGGTGATACGCTTACTCTGCATGATCTGCAAGTATGTAATGCACGAGTTAGAATTTTTTAATAAAGTTAAATGTATCGCACAAACTCAAAATACAAGAAATTATATCAATTCCTAATGTACTATATACTCTTTCTAATAAGGTATGGTGTACAACACACCCATAAATAAAATTCTAAGAAACGGCTTCATAGACTCCCTTGGACACTTGAACTTTGTGCTCAGATACCAAGTTTGTCACTCCCCGGGAGGGTACCTTGGTGTGGCCGGCACCTAGAGATTGTTGCTAGCGGAAGACATCATTATATAATAATATTTAAAGGAAACAAATGACAAATGATAAATAATGGCTAAAGTTTAAACAATCTATCCATCAACTAGGTAATACTAGTGTGAAAGAAACTAGCAAAAAACATAATCTAGTCATATCTCAAAAATCTAGTCTATCAAGTCTCTAAAACATCTAACTAAGTGATGTAAATGAAAGACTTATGCCTACACAAAAATAATATAAAAAGGCTAAACTCAAAGCTAGAAGGAAAAACATGATATCCTCCGAAAGCATGTGAGGATTTACCAATCAGCTAAATGCAAATAGGTCCCCAACGAGGCGCCTGTTGATGACAGCTAGTACCTATCTTTGCATCATGAAAAAATAGGCCCAAATGGATGTTAGTACATGGAATGTACAAATATGTAAAATAGCAGAAAGATACATGTAAAGGAAGAACCACATAAACTAAAATAACTCAACTCAAGAAGAAGAAAATTCAATCAGCAAGTCATGAGTCTAAAGTAAGAATGCAGTTTGGACAATAACCACTCATATACCATCTAGTCCAATCCATTCAGAGTACCATCAAGGCTTATTTAGGAGTTTCTCTAACCAACAACCATCACCTATGAGCCGGTAATGATATAATGAAGTGATGTCGTTGCCACACCCATCCAATACCTTTCTCGGGTATAGCACATCCTATTAGTGGATCCAAAATCAGTAACATCAAGTCCTTTTTTGGGACAATAGGAAACATGCAATTTTTTGGTTTAATCCTCTCCTACGCTGGCTACATAGTTATTGAGTTCGAGGTGGACTTACTCTTACTTAATTTGGTTCTCAATACTCCTCCCCAGACTCGATGTGCATATAAGACATCAACCCTATGGTTAACTCATTCATCTAGCCTCATTGGACACCTGTCAACTCAACTGATCACATCAACTATCAACTCTTTGGTTACATTCCTTTAAGGTTCAACTCTTGACTCATAAGGACTCTATCATACATCATTCTAACTCATGGCATCCAGGAGAAAACGTAGAGTTAATGTATTTAGGGACTCCATAGACTCTTTAGGCCTAAATTATACTCATGTATGTTCATTTAAGTGAATTATGTAAAAAATAACAAGAATTATTCTTTCTAGGGTTCAAGTAGTAGGCAAAATCATCTATTTCAAGTATTTAATTCATAAAAACAGTCATTCATGCAAGATCATATAAGAATATATTAGAATTTTAAAGAAACATTCATGGGAGACTCAATTCACTCACAACTCCATCTATTCGGTTTATGGGGCAAAGGGAAGAACAAAATCCATGTTCAAGTTAGACTTACATACCTGGAAGTTTTGAATCTTGGAATAGCTTGGAAGAACGCACAAGATTATCTTCAAAGCCTAGCCTTTTTCTCCCATGAAACCTCAGTCTAAGTTGGAAAGAGTGATTTAGCATAAAAAGGTTGTACTGATATGTTTAGGATTTATTTAGGTGTAAAAATGTCAGGTTTAGGCTTTGAAAGGGTGGGAAAAAACCGAAATAACCTTTCTTAAAAAGCTTCCAAAGTCGTCTACAGCCCGTAGAAACTTCCACGGCCCATAGGGACCTTTCTATACACTTTTGAGAAAATTTTTTGGTCTCTACATCAACTCCACTAGCCCCATCTATGCCTATAGAAGTTTCTACGACCTGTAGATTGGTCCGTGAAATTCGAGACCATGAAATAGATTTTCAGGAATTTTTTCCACGGGTTAGCAAATGGGTCATACTTTAGACTGGGGCTTGTAACAGGTTTGGTAGGGACACTTTGCATTTGGCAGTCTCTAGTAAAATGGCCTTAAATTTTGACTTTGAACTCCAAATGAGGTGAAATCAGTTGCTTGGAAAGCTAATTCAAAGACCGTTCACTTGGTAGGTCATGGGACATCTAATTTTCTATAGGCTAAAATTTACGATCATTTAAATTTGACCCTTGTATATTCCAACACTAGAAACTCAATTTATTGGAAGGTTTTACCCTCAGCTAAGTACTAGAGGTACCTTATGACCCTAATCCACTTTCCATATGTAAGAATGATGCTTGAAACATACATATATGCAAGAATAGAGTTATTGGGTATCACAAAGAATTAACTCTTTCAGACTCAAGAAACTAGGATTTTACCCAACTATATAATCATCAATTACAGAATTTTGATGTAGGGCACATGGACAAACTCAATCCTATTTTATAAATAGCATTACATACTTAAAAGGAAAACACAAACATGAAACTTGGACTGAGGCTTGAAGGTGAAGAACCCTAACTTCTATTTGAGAGAACTTAGAACATATGATTTGATATATCTGGGATTTAGGCGTAAATGGGGAGGTTATGAGGATATAAGATAAACTTAGGAAGGTTGATTGAATAAATGTAAAAAATAACCCTCTGAAATGAAAGAATATTAAAGAACGTTCTAATGAATTTCATTAGTCAAATCGGCGATCTGGAGGTCCCATCATTAAATTGATCAATAACTCACCGAACGAGAGTTTAAAATTGCCTAAAATAGAAGTTTTTAAATGTTTTTCAGTCCATTCAATAAGCTCAATCTGAAATGTACTGAACCCATTTGGCGAGTCATGGAATCGACATTAAGCCCGCTAAGTTATTGATGTTGCCAAAGTTACACCTCCTTTTTAAGGATAAAGCGATCGTTGTCAAGAAATAGAACCTAACCAAGGTTAGGATCGAAACTATGGGAATACTGTGGACTTAGGAGAATTCAATAATGCAATCTGAGTTATTAACCAACTTATTTTCCCAAAGGGGTGTTGTAATAACAAGTATAAGTAACCCTAGCTAACACAAGTGTTTAACCAATATGGAGAGAAATTAGGGTATTGTGTTCCCCATGATTCCCTAACTAAGTATCACTAGATAACCTAATTCTTTTCTAGTGTGTAGTATGCTTTACAGTAAGTTAAGTTCACCAAACCCTTTTTCCTAGGCGAGAGGCAAATTTCACTACGTGACTTGGTCCATCTCCGTAGCTGAGAGGAAAATTTCACTACGTGACTTGGTCCATCTCCGTAGTGTGCATTACTAACCCTTACGTATTGTCTCGATACAACCTCCCTTGGCCCAATTCGGTTGATTAGATGAGAAGTACATCAATGGAATCATGTTAATTAATCTCTTTTCCTATTTCTTAATACCTTGGTCTAGTCAGTAACACTAGGTGGGTTCTAATGTTGGCCACCACTAGAAAACATGCAAAACAAAGGGAGTTCATTTAATACATGCATGCACACTTTTCAAAAATTATGAATTATCCAATTTTACTTTGTTTGTTCTTCATGGTTCCCATAACCCTAGTTGTGGATTTAGCTACTCATGATTTGTGGAGATGTAAGACTTATGAATTTGAATAACACAATAGAGCACTTACACAATTGAATTAAGCACAAGTAAATCCAAGCTTCACTGGGAATCAGAAGATTGTAATTACAAGAAATCAAAGTATACAAGTGTTTCTCAAAACTCTTTAATGTTTTTTCTCAACTCTATCTCACTATTTCTCTGTAAACTATTCAAACTCTTTTAGAAAACTAACCCAAAAACCTATATATAATTTTTAAAATACAAGTCCTTAATAAAATAGGATAACAGGGTCGGCACGCCTCACGAGCTATTTTATGGGCCATATTGTGTTCCACGGTCCGTAATCAGACTTTCATACATTATTGCTGCAAAATTGGACTTGACTTCTATAACATCCCTCTATGGCCAGTAAAGTGTTCTACGACTTGCAGGGGGCTTCGCGTGATGAAACTTTAGAAAGTTCTTGTTCTCTGATCCTCATGGCACGAGACCTACTCCATGTCTCATAAACTCTTTCACGATCGATCTACATGTTCATAGAACAAACTTTAGAAAATCTACCCCTCATTGGAATTGCCCAGGAAACCTCCTTCATGGCCGTAGAATGCTCTAAGGCTCGTGAAGTGTCTCAAAACTCCTCAAACTCAACAACTTCTGCATATTCCTCCCAAAATCACTGCCAACCCTGAAATCTGCAAACCAAACACAAAAACACATAAAACCAACTAACATAGCATTGAAAACACACAAAATGTCAACTTTGAAGCATCAAAGGTGTTGTATTTTGACAGCACATGAACACCCTCAACTTAAAAATATTGCTTGTCCTCAAGTGACAGACTCGATCTATACAGTACAGTAACACACAGACCTCAACCTAATAACATACATCACACAAAAATTAAGCATAGATACCCACACCACTTTTCTAAACCAAATTAGATAGTTATCCAACAAGCCAATACAGACTAATGTATGCGATAGTGCCCTCACAGAATGAAGTCCCATATCTCACTCTTAATGATTTTTCCATGTATAAGCTCGGGACTATGCAAAATCACTCATCCTCACAAAAGTTATTCATGTATCATGCCCAATACCATAGGCTTGCCCTTATACTCATGACTATGACCTTTGACTTCTTGGACAAGGGTCACTTTAGGACTTTCAAATTTGTAACATAGGTCAGTGGGCTTTGGTATGATATTTCGGAAACGTAATAACTAAAGGCCCTCCTTGACACAACGTTTTTCTACACTTTTGCCTGACCAAACACTTGTTACTTTCATTCTGTTCTCCATTTTCTCCTGTTTAAACCTTTTCAAGGTGCTTTCTTTTCATTTTCAGCTTTTGCCTTGCTTTTACACTTGATGTTTTCTTTTTAGCTCACAACTAAGGCTTCATTTATTTTTCTTGCACCTAGTAAATAATTTTTTTCCTTTTCACTGTATCACTAACTTTTGACCTAATTTTGTGTCTTACCCATACACTAGCTACCCTCAACTTAGGCCTTTTACCTCTATCAAGGTGCAGAATGTTCAATGAAGGACCAGGGCCAATTTCATGATTTTACAACTAATAAGGCTAGGTCACTTAGGTTACTTACAAAGAATAGGTCGATGTCAGGCTCAAACATTAGGATCAAGGCATATTCTGCAATTCGATTAGTCATTTAGGCTAAGTGGACTTTTGAGAACAACGACCTAAGATCCTTTCCTAATCCAAATAATCTATAGTCTAATTTAGAGTAACAAGGAAAGTTTTGAATAGAAACACAACACATGAATTTTGCTATTGAAGCTTACACTCACATGGCACTGACTACATTATCAACAAAAGACTCTTAGATCATGCATTTAATCTCATTTTAATCCTCACTTATCTAAACAAGCACTGTCAAAACACTTAAACATGCATGTTTGTTATCTAGACTAACTAATCAAAATTTGGTGGTATCATTTTTCACAAAAAACACAAAAACGTCAATATGCCATAGATATCAGCATTATATTCTAAAACATACTACCTAAACATCTTAGACATACCGGTTCAACAGAAAATAAATATCCATAGAGAAAAAGAACACATGCAAGAAAACCCCTAGGATCAAAAATTCGGGTAGTTATGGACCAAGACTACGCAGACTTTACTGAGGCCCATGACTACCCATATCCCATCGAAAAAGAGGTGCATTATCCTCTATGCACACAATAAAAGCAAAATGAATTATCGAGGTAAAAAAAATATACCTGGGCACCTAAGCGCCAGTCTGTGACTGAGTCTGACCACCCTCAACCTGTGTAATTGTCTCCTCAATAGTAGCACCATGTCCGGAGGGGCCAGCACCCCTCACCCTCTCAAGCTCCCTAGTGTGTCATCTCTCTTCCTCTTGCCTCGACTAGCTTAAGACAAGCTCGAGCATCTCCTGCCTAGTCAGCCCCGCATGTAATCGTACAACATCTGGATCATTATCCGTGTAAGGCCTTTTCCCATAGGAAGGTTGTGTGTTCTCTTTAAGAGAAAATAAATATACCATCGGCACCAGGAGTGTAGTCTCTAGTAGTGTCACCGGTGCTACCAGTGTTATTGTTCTATCGGCCTAGAGTCGTTGGATCTCCATCTGTAAGACCATCAAATTTGTAGGCATGAACGTGCTCAGGCTCTACTGTACCTTCATTTTGAAGGCATGAATATGGGCATCCACGGTGAAAAGACGATCCCAAATAGAAGTGACCGTGAATGCTTGCATGCAGGCCTCTGACTCTGTGATGGCCTGGCAGACCCAAGGCCTAATCTTCTGAACTAGTTGAGTCAACTAAGACTCAGAATGTGATAATCTTTCTTCCATGGCTTGAGTTGATATTGTGGAAAAATAGACTATGCCCGCAATGCAGTTTGTGATGAAGTGGCCTATGGTGCAGGACTTATAGTAGTGGGTCCCTTCTTCTCATTTGCCTCGATTCATAGAGGTCTCTCCTCTGTGGCATCAGTAGTGGTGGTGGTGGGTGGAACATTAGACGTTAGCAATGAGGCGAACATCTCTGGCATGTGAGTAGGCTGGTGCAGTGCTCGCCGGAGTGCTATCGAATCCTCCTCGGCCTTATTCTAGCTGGCATCCAATGTACCCTGGACCTCGATCAGTGAGTCCAATTCGTGTAGACTCTCCTACCTCAACTCTAAACAGAGTCTATAAATTAAAAATAGAAAGGGGATGGAGGTAGACCTCTTCATGGAGGCCTCATGGATATGGTCGGTGATTTGGCAGGCCCAAGCTATCTCAGAGGAAGCCAAGATGCGGGCAACTAGGAATGCATGCTCTGGCATCAAAGTATTATCAGCATGTGTCAGCTAGATGCGCAATTTGACAAACACCCGCAAAAATTTGGCAGGGAAGCTAAGAGAAGATTTGATAATAGGCTCCGAGTGAGTGGCTACCCATGTAGGGGACCCTACTCAATAATCAAACCAACCACCCATTTTATCAAGCCAGCTCTATGTTCTAGATCTCTCATCACTGTTAAGTCCCTCGTCTGCCCCACTCTGTGGCCGAACTTCAGATATGGATCTGGGGGCAGGAAATGCTAGCCCAAATAATGTATAGTGGATGGTAGTCTCTGATATATCCACCTGTCGGCCCCTCACATTAGTTTGCGCCAATTTGGGCTGAGCGAGGGAATTCTTCCCCTTGGGAAGGGTACTTTAAATAGTTGTTGCATAAGATGCATAGAACTCCCTCACCATGGTCGGGGAGTACCTTTTAAGAGATTTGGTCAGCCAATGGAGCCCATATCTGATCATAGTGTCGTGGAGAATGGGGTCACCGTCTAGTCTGTCTGGGATGACCCAGGACTTCTCATAGATGGAGCAAGCTAGCTTGCCCTATTTTGTAGTCTATACGTCCTCCATATATATATCCCACATCCTTGCGATGTATCACCGACTAATAAGAATGTATGGTGGAGATGATGATGCCCGCGTTGTAGCAGAGGACTCTATCTCCGACTCGTCATCAGAGCCTGACTTTGAGCTGGACTAATCTCTAGGTGGTGTCATCTGAATAAAGTTGGTCTTATCGTGGTTTCCCTTATCAGACTGGGGAGTACGAACGACAAGAACCTGGGTCTACCCTACTTTGGCGGCAACCCATGTCTATAGTCCGTTAGCATCCGGGTCAGGTCGGACGTTGAACTGTTCTAGTGATCCACTAAGTGTGGAGTTTTGCTCCTCCTTCCTAGAGGGCTCATACCTTAGCCTCCACTCATGGCCTTAATTTCCTCACGCCTTGCTTTCGAGGCCATGGCACCTGAAACATAGACATTTACACACCAGGGTTAGCCCCACAGATCAAAATATGAAATGCAAAAACATCTCAGACTTAGATGAAGAAGGGTCAACGAAAGCACCTCTATAGGTCGTAGTAAAAACTATGAGCTGTAGAAGGCTTTCATAAAAAAATGTTCAATAATTTTTTGTTTACTGGAATGGCATCTACGAGACCAAGTATGACTCATAGAAGGTTCAATAAGTTGTAGATTGAGTCATAGATGATTCTAGTTTTTGAATTAATTTTAGGCAGGGTCCACAAGACCTTTCTACGAGTCGTTAAGTGTTCTACAACTTGTATAAGGTCTTGTCTGACGGGAACTATGAAACTTCAGGTTTCTAGAATCTTATATGTGGGGAAATTACGACTTGTGGAATGTTCTGCGGGTCATAAAATCCACTCGTAGATCAGAAAATTCGGTCACGTGAGTTTCTAAGTTCATTAACATAGACCATATACAGCTTTTTCATCCTGTTCTAATAGCATCGAAGCAATACGCACACACCCGCATGATTTTCAACACACAATAAACACCCTAACATGATGATTAGCAACTATACCCCATCGAAAATAATTGAGCATGCTTCCCCCAACCCTTCCGACCAACACAACAACAACGAGAACCCAAGCTATCACGCACACCAAATTACAAACATAATCAATTCATCACAAATGGTGGGTGATCCAATGGGTGCCAAAACCCATCATTTGCATATAGACAAAGCCAATGACACCGATGTCGGCTCTAAACACATATTTCAACATGGGCAACCATAATTCAATTATCAAACATGTCAATTTTCACACATGGGTTTGTGTCTAACAAAAGCATATCCGACCTAATTTATTGTCGCGGCACGACTTGGACAACTTGGTTACTCAAACTTCACCAATTTCCCAACCTCATTCTTCTTCATAGACTAACAGATATTGAAGACAACTTCTTCAGCGTTCAATTTAAACTTGAGTTGACAGGCTTCCACATCCACTAATGCTCGACACGTGGCTAGGAATGGCCTTCCCAAGATGATTGGGACGTTAAAGTCGACTTCACAATCTAGGATCACAAAGTCTATGGGGAATATGAACTTCTCAACTTTAAAAAGCACATCGAAAAGCATCCCGACAGGTTTCTTCACTGTGCAGTCAGCCATTAACAACCGCATGTTCGTCGTAGTAAGAGCTTCCAATCCTAGCTTCTTGAAGACTGCAAGGGGGATTAGATTAATGCTAGGACCGAGATCACATAATGAACATGCAAACTCTACATCTCTAAGGGTATAGGGTATGGTAAAAGCTCCATGATTCTTCTCGCTTTTGGACCTAGGACCTCGTAGCAATTGCACTGCAATATTGAAGCTCTTGGGAGAGCTCCTAACTCACAGTGCACTTCTTCGTAACCAGGTCCTTATGTACTTTGCATACCCTGGCATCTTCTCCAATGCCTCAATGAGAGTAATGTTGACGGAGAGTTCTTTCAGCATGGAAATTAAGTGCTTGAACTTGTCTTCCTCCTCCTTCTTTTTAATTCTTTGAGGGAAGGGATGAGGAGGCCTAGGAATGGGCTTCAACTTCTGGGGTGCATCAGCAGCTTTACATACCCCATCCTTGCCATGATCATCTCCTGTATCCGCATCATTGACCGCTACTGTCTCCTCTCGAACATCATCCTCATCAACTTGCATAGGAGGATCAATAGTGCTCTTGCCACCACGAGTAGTAACCATTATGCATTTCCCTTCATTCTTAGGATTTTAAACTTTGTTGCTAGATAGTATACCCCTCTAATTCTAATTAAGTTGAGTTGACACTTGACTAAACTGTTGTTCAAGATGTTTAATGGTAACAAAATGAGACTCGATTTTCTGATTGATACTGGAGATCTCAGATTTCACCCTCATCAGAGTCTTATCCTGTGTCTTAGCTTTCTTCAAGAAGTGGTCAACCATCTTCTCAACTCTAGAACTACTAGCACTTATGTCATGGTTGTGCGGTGGCACATAGGGACCATTTTTGTAACAATCTGAGCGGCCCTAATCTGCATCTCTTTCTTGGCCCCTATTTTGGTTATAGTACCCCCAGCGGTTGTCTCCGAAAGCTCCATCTCAATTGAAGTTCTGACCTTGGTTTCCTTGACCTTGGCGCCAATAGTCCCGATTGGACCCTCGGGTGTTTGTCCAGAAACCCCCTATCTGATCAGCAATGAAATAAGTGTCCTTCTCATAGTAAGGCTCATCATACATGGATGCATGCGGAGGCTGGTGAGAAACTACATTGACTCGTTCCTTATTCTAGTTCATCATTACCTCCATGCCTGTACAGATTTGGATAAGCTCTTGTATAATCTCTTTATTTATCTTAGCTTGCTCTTTACTGGTACTGACAACACACGAACTTTCGGTAGATGCTCTATCTCTTTTTCCCCATGCACGATTGGTCTTGACCACTCTCTCCATCCTTTCAACAATCCTTGCAAATGGCTAATCTAAGAACATGCCTCTTGTAATAGTATCAGCACACGCTTGACTATTTTCATCAAGGGCACGAAGAAGATCTCTGCCAAAGCATCATCAACAATTTTGTGGTCCCGAACACTTCTCAAACACTTAGTGAATCGCGCCTATGTAGTACTGATCGAGTTACCAGGAACTTGCACAAAGTTGTTGATCTGGTCTTTTCACTTGAGCTTTTTCGATCTCGGGAAGTACCTCTCCAAAAAGGCCTTCTGCAACTCAGCCAACTGGTGATTGAACCCTGTGGGAACTCAGATAGCCATAATGTTGCATTGCCTGTTAGAGATAATGGGAAGACACGAAGTCCTACAGCATCCATGGACAAATTCTGTGTTCCCATCACTCTTTCAGATAAATGCAGTGTTGTGTATATGGTTATGAGGATCCTCTGATGGTAGGCCCACAAATAACCCACAGTTCTACAACATAATAAGCAACCCACTTGAAACCTCGAACTTTGTGTCAACCAGTAGTGGTGGCAGCACAATTGCTATAGTTACCTCCATAGCCATAGGATTCAGCCGGTATTGATTCCATTAGTACAACATTGGCATTGAAGTCCTGTGGCTGTGGAGTAATATCCTTGAGAGGAGGTGGGTTATCATTAGTGGCATTCTCATTCTCATTCATGTTCAGAGCTGCATTAGTTGCGTTGTTGGTGTTTTCTTGGGCCATTCTTCTCAGTCTTCTCTGGATCTATGGGTCAAACAGAGTCAAGGCTATGCCTCGACTTTGTGTGTTGGGCATACACTACACTTAAACCCTGAAAAGAGATAAAAACAACAAAAAAAGTGAAATGATGGAAATAAGGATTAATTCGCCAAATCACTTGAATTAAACAAGTCTAGCCGTATTTCCCAGCAACGACGCCAAGATTTTAATGTCGCCCAAGTTACGCCTTCTTTTTTAGGATAAAGCAGTCATTTTCAAGAAATAGAACCTAACCAAGGTTAGGGTCAAACATAAGGAAATACTATAGACTTAGGAGAATTCAATTAATGCAATTTGAGTTATTAACTAACTTATTTCCTTATTTGGGGGGTTTTGTAATAACAAGTAAAAGTAATCTTAACTAACACAAGTGTTTAACCAATTTAGAGAAAAACTAAGATATTGTGTTCCCCATGATTCCCTAACTCAGTATCACTTGATAAGCTAATTATTTTCTAGTGTGTAGCATGCAGGACGGTAATTTAAGTTCACCAAACCCTTTGTTCCAGGCGAGAGGCGAATTTCACTATGTGACTTAGTCCATCTTCGTAGTGTGCATTACTAACCCTTACCTATTGTCTCTGCACAACCTCCTTTGGCCATGTTCGGTTGATTAGACGAGAACACATCAATCTAGTCCTCTTAATTAATCTCTTTTCCTATTCATTATTACCTTGCTCCAATTAGTAATACTAGGCAGGTTCCGATGTTGCCCACCACTAGGAAACATGCAAAATGAAGAGAGTTAATTAATACATGCAAGCACACTTTTCAAGAATTATGAATTATCCGATTTTACCTTCTTAATTCTTCATGGTTTTCATAACCCTAGTTGTGGATTTAGCTACTCATGATTTGTGTAGATGTAAGACTTATGAATTTGAATAACATAATAGAGGACTTAGACAATTAAATCAAGCACAAGTAAATCCAAGCTTCAACGAGAATCACAAGAATGTAATTAGAATAAATCAAAATGTACAAGTGTTTCTCAAAACTCTCTAATGTTTTTCTCTACTCTATCTCACTATTTCTCTGTCAACTGTTCGAACACTTTTACAAAAATAATCTAAAAACAAATTTATAATGTTTAAAATGCAAGTCCTAAAAAAATAAGATAACTGGGTCGACACGCTTCACGAGCTACTTTATGGGTCGTATTGTATTGCGTGGCCCGTAATCGGGCTTTTGTACATCATTTCTATAAAACTGGACTTGACTTTTACGATATTCCTCTACAGCCTGTAAAGTGTTCTACGGTCCGTAGGGGATTTCGTCTGATGAAACTTCAGAAAGCCCTTGTTCTCTACTCCTTAGGGCTAGACTTGCTCCACGACTCGTTAACTCTTTCACAACCCGTCTGCATGTTCGTAGAACAAACTATAAAAAATTTGTCCCTCACCGGAATTGCCCACGAAACCTCCTTCACGGCCCGTAGAATGCTCTACAGCCCGTAAAGTGTCTCGTAACTCCTCAAACTCAGCAATTTCTGCATATTCTTCCCAAAAATACTGCCAATCATGAAATTCAGCAAACCAAATATATAAAATTGACTAACATCGCATTGAAAACATACTAAATCTCAAGTTTTAAGCATCCAAAGTGTCGTATTTTGACAGCACATCAATTATCTAGTCTAGACACACTTTAGAAAAAATGATTATAACATTTTACTCCGAACTCCAAATGAGTCAAACTTTATGGCAATGGAAAAAAGACTTAAAGATATTTAATTTTATAGGTTATAAGTTACCTAACTCTTTTTGTATTGAGAGATATGGCTACTTGAATTTTACTCTTATATGTACTAATATGAAAACTTATTCGATTGAAATACTTTTAACTTGGCTTGATGATAAAGGTTCTTTATGACTCTTAACTACATCTGATACACTTAAAACACTTAAGAAAGAACCTTAATATATATTCACAACTCAGAAGTCTTTTGATCACTTAATGGTTATAAAATCTCATATCAAAACTCAACCAGTAAGGAAACTTTCGACTCAACTTTGTGTTAGGAGATTCTTGTAACCTTAATTCATCTCAAATATATTCTCACACTAATTAATTGACCTTAAAACTTATGTATAATTTATAGTCACTTGGTATATTTATATACTTATAAGAAGAATGATTTGAATCTTAACTTAGAATTTTTTTGGGCGTTACAAGATGTCCATGTCAGAGGTCAAAATGATTCTTTGCATTCCTTCATCACGTGCTTACCCAACTCATAGATAAACTTTCTTATCTTAAACTCATATCCAAAACCATCTTTGGAGCATAACGCAAAAACTAAATAAACTTGATGTTGTACTCATTCATTGTTAATCCTTTCTACTTTAGGTTCATATATTCTTCTACCTTCACCTCTCATAGCTCTTGGGGGGGAAGTGAGCCAATAATGTTTTCCCAAACTTATCCCATATGGTATGATCAACATCTTCGCCATGACTCTTTTCCTATTAATTGTACCAAATACTTCCACATTCTTGAGTTTATATGTAGCAAGTTCAACTTCCACCACCTTGTTAGAATGTATTGCATTCAGAATCTTCTATATCTCATCAATAAAATTCTGAGGATACTTTCTACTATGAACCCTGTGAACACCAGTGGATTGATTTTCAGAAAGACCCTAATCCTTTTTGTAGTTGATGATTCTTAGGGACTGAAGCTAGTGACTGTGGTATCCTGACGACTTGGTTGAGCAGTGACCAACTTTGTAATCATACTAATATCCTCTCTTAATTATGCCTCTAAAGTAAGTAAAGGCAGATGAATAGGGCACTTCTTGTATCCCAGCACTAGTACCTTGGTCTTTGCAGTGGTTTTCATTTCATATCCACGTTCCAGCTAGTGGAAGCACAACATCAAAATTGGTTTCTGTTGGAACCTCAATGTTTGTGATGTTACTTCGATTGGTGGTATGTTTTAGAGGCATGATCTGAAAATGTAATACATGAGTTAGACAAAAATTTTATATACGAAATTAGAATACAAAGAAGAATGATACTTTCTAATGTCCCATCGCCTCCCCACTGTAAATGTGGTGCACTTCACACTGATAAGAAGGGATCTACCAGGCACAACTTCATAGAAAACGTAGGACATATGATCTTTATGATCTAATACTAAGTTTTTCAAGTTCCGAGTCTACACCTTAGTGTGGCCGGCACACGAAAGACATTATTGCTCCCCAAGTAAACCCTTGGCTTGTCTGACTACTAAGTGCAAGAGTAAACTCAATTACAAAAGTTGTAAAAAGGGTGAGCATTCAAAGAACTTAAAGGAAATCCATGAGACTATCTGAAATAATCTGAATAAAATGAAAAGTTATATTTCAAATCATAAATATAAAAAGATAATACATTTGACTCCACTATGTCTATAATGCCTCTACCAACTTTGAATGGGTGCTAGAACAAGATCCACAACAACCTCAAAAGTGTTTGAATATAACTGAACCGCAAGTATAACTAAAAGCAATCCATTGAAAGTTAGGAAGATTCACCAAAAAGGTTGTTAAAGATATAATCTGAATGGAGCGTCTATTGATGATCTTGCACACCTATATCAGCATAATAAAATAATATAACATTTAAAAACGTTAGTAAATAGAATGTACGATATTAATAAAGCTGAATAGAACAATAATAAAACTGAATACTCATACCAAAAGAAATACTAAAAATACCTCACCAGAAATAAAACATGTAAGTGTAATGAAATATTAAAGATTTACAAATAAATTAAAGAACGAAGTACAATTTTTTTTTGAAGTATAATACTTTTCTCTTCTCAATGAGTTTCTCTAACCAATAATGATCACTATGACCTTGATGTTGATACAATACTGTTCATGTCACCGAAGCCCATTATTATCTTGCCAAGGTAAGAGACACAAACTCATCTCATAGATCCATCTAAAAAGATTCTTATCAAGGATTAAAGTGAAGGGTTGCCTGAATCAAGAATACAATCCTATCCTATGTTAACTATATAGTTTATAAGGCTTGAGTCATTTGAAATCTTACCTTAATCAATGCACCATATTAATCTCAAAACATGCAATGATGTTTATATAATAAAATCATTATGGGTAAATAATCAAAATGCTCCTCTAAAGTCACAATGGACTCCACGTTAAATGATTGGAACCTCTTTCGCAAGCTCTTATTGTCTTATTCAAAATAAGCATGTTTTTTAAGTAGAAGTAATGCATTTCAAACTACTCAAGTTTCATTAAAATTCTTCTTTTACGAACTGCTTGAAAATACTTTTTCTTTAACTAAAAATACTGCATATGTAGAGCAATATAAAATCATCAGCAACTCAAATAGGATTCATTTGAAAATAAGCTTGAACAATCAAGAATTAAAATCATACAAGGAATTACAAGTTCAATGATAGAGATTTGAATTCAATCACAATGAATAATACGAAATCAAAATTTATGAAAAGAATTGGGTTAAAACCCTAAGTTAAACTCTTACTTATTGCAACTAAGTTAAACTCTTACTTACTGCATTTAGATGTAGGATGTGAGGACTAACTTAGTTCAATATTCTGAATAGACTTACATACCTAGAGTACTCAAATTCTTGAAGAACTTCAACAATATATTTGAAACCCTAATTTTTCTCCTCTTAAATCTCGCTATAAGTCTTGAAAATATTTTTTAGAGTGATGAGATCAAATAGTAATTATTAAGAGCTTAATTATGTAAAATTCGTCAAATTTTAGGTTTAGAAAGTGGAAAAGATCAGATCAATCTTTCCTAAAATACTATTGAGGTTGCTTATAGGGTCATCTACGATATGTAGAAGCTTCTATCGATCACAAAAGCAAACTGTAGAATGTTGTTTAGAAATTTGAGGTTTTGGACTTCATCCTACAGACTCAAACTACGGCATGTAGGTGATTTTATGACCCGTAGTTGGGTCCACAGGAATTTGAACCCAAAAACTGACTCTCCGGATTCTTTCTACAAGTGAACAAGATGGGTCGTAGACCCATTAAAATGGCTTATAAACCTTTAATTTAATAGGTCATGAGACTCATAATTTTTTATATGCTGAGAGATATGAGTGTTTAAAGTTAACTCTTACATGAACTAAAGCAAAAAACTTAATCAGTAGGACAGTTTTGACCTTCACTAAATACCAGAGGTCTCTTATAGCTCTAAACCACTTTCATTATACTTAATCATATGGAAGTGAACCTTAACATATAAGGACAAGTAGGACATCACTCGGTTCATGTTTATGCATCTATGATGAATGATTCGAATTCTTAGAACAAAATTGCAAGATGTTATGGTCTATAACCCATTTGGTCAATGGGTTTTGATCCATGAGTTGATTTCTCCTGCATATCAATTAATTAATAATTAATATTTTAGAAAGTAATTTTTTGTGGAAAAAAATTATAATTATGATGAAAAGTGATTTTTTTTAACGGAAAAAAGGCTCAAATTGGCTATCGAACTTATTATGTCAATATGAAAATGAGATGTATGGGTTGGGGTGATAAAATCAGTGTGGGCTTAATTTAATTGAGATTGGTTAAAATAAAGTGGGATAAATTAATGATGAGTACCATTGAATGAGTGAGATATGTCCAAAATTAGTTTTTAAAAGCTAGCTATTTGAGTTGTTAGTGAAGAGTAGCACCGATGAATACTTTGGTTTATGATGATGACATAAATGAACTCAAACTATTAACAAATAACATAAATAAGCCTTTTTAAAAATTTGATAGCATATTTACGTTTTATTTCTTTTTAAAATAACGTAATTATTAAGTGAGTGATTATATGAAAGTCAACTATTTGACCCATAGATGCGAGCAAATTTTAAACCAATTAAATCATCACACGTGCTTCCATATATTTTAACTCGTTTGATTCATCAATCCAATCCAATCCAACCTGTTGACTTTAGAAGTCCTATAAAATGACATAATTGTCACGAAATTGCTTATTTTATCCTTTAAATGGATTGATTTTTTAATATTTTCCTTTTAAATATATTGATGTTTAATTTTTTCCATTCAAAAAATAATTTTACGAGGGATAAAAATAAAAATCAGTACAAAATAAAGGTAGACATGCAAATGACACAGTTAAATATGAATCACAAGATCAATAGTAACGACTTTTTCTTTGGGTGGGTGGGTGGGGAGGGGGGGAGGGATTTTCCTGATCCTCTTGAGACCCTGTTAAAATTTAGCTTCAAACAAATTTAATATTTCGATGGAGAATACGGATGAGAAAATTTATTTCAATATAAAAAATATTAAATTTAAATACAAAGAATTAGAAATATACTTCATTTCAATTTATTTAGTTTATTTTAATTTAACATAGAGTTTAGGGGAAAAAAATTGAATTTTATGACCTCAAATTCAAGGATACGTTAAAAGTATTAAAATTTCCTTCAATTTTATCATGTTGAATATATCACGTAAACAGTTAAAAATAAAAAATTATTAAAATAAGACTGAATCAGGTACGAATTACTCGATCAAACAAGAATTAGAAAAGGTAATAAAGTCAATACTTTAAATCTTTAATACTTAAATTTGAAATTTAAGTTCCACACTTCTCCCTTCCCCTGTTTTATCTGAAGACAACATTAGTACAATCTTCTTCTTTTTTTGCTTTTTAAATTATTACGTAATTTTCTCGTCCTCTATTTTATTTTGCACATTATCTTGTCCTCTATAAATCTGCACAATTTTAGCCATTTCTCTTCTTAAGTTATCTCTTACACATAGTTCCACTTTCTCCTTGTCAGCTTAATTATTAATTTCTCTTCTACTACTACTTTCTAGTTTCCTTTTCCTTTCCCACTTGTTTGTGTTTAAATTGAAGTTAAGTTAAAGAAGTTGGTTTAGTCTGAGAGGAGATGGAAGGAGGAGTAATAGCTGATGGAACAGATGCAACAGCTTTCAAAGAATGTTTAGCACTTTCATGGAAGAATCCTTATGTTCTTCGCCTTGCTTTCTCTGCTGGAATTGGTGGCCTTCTATTTGGCTATGATACAGGTACGTCACTCTATATTTAACTATAGTTATTCCATATATATTTTTGACAAAATAAAACAAATATATCACGAATATTCAACATTATTACTTGACCAACATTACATAGTTTAATTAAAGTGTGTGATGGTTGTATAGGAGTGATATCAGGAGCTCTTCTTTACATTAGAGATGACTTCAAGGATGTTGATAGAAACACCGTCTTACAGGTTGGTTTGCACAAAACAATTATCTTTTTTTTTTTTTTTTTTTTTTTGCATCATCCTTCAGTACTTAACCTTTGCAGTAATCATATGTACAAATATATACTTTTCTTAAATTGTAATTTTTTCTTTTTCCAATTTGTGTGACGTCATTTCATCTTTAATATATTTACAAAGATTGATGATATTTTTATATTTAAAAAATAGTATAATTTTAAATTTTTTAGTTTTTATTAATAATCACATGAATATCCATTATCCTACTCCGTCAACTCATTCTAATTTGTGTTTCTTTTTTAATCAGTTCAAAAAAAGGATTAGTACCTTTTTAAATGTAATATAATACTGTATCTAAAAAAAACCTAGTTTGGCTTGGTATAGAGTTTCAGAAAAAAAAAATTCAATCTTGTGGTCCTAAATTAAAATTATGTTAAATGTATCAAAATGTCTTTTAATCTTGTGGCCTAAAACATGATACGTGCAAAATTGAAATTATAATTTTGCCAAAAAAATGAGTAATCTTTTTAAATAGACCAAAAAAAAATCATTCTTTTTCAAGTGAAGGAAACGATCAATTTCAAACTTTCTTTTAAGTTTTAATGAAATATTATATAGTAACAATAAATTTAACAATTCTTTTAAGTTTCTAGTTCAGTGAAATATCTTCATAGACCCTTTCATAAATTTGATTAAAAAATGCAAATTTCTACCCATTTAATTTGTGACTTTACACGCATGCCATGTGTACCATACCCGGAAAATTGTTTTTGTTTTGACTTTTTCCACTCTGCAAAATTAACTATATTCACAAGTATCAAGTGGTGGGCATGGGGTCTCTCATTTTTGGTGTCTTTCATTGTCTTCACTAGATACAACAAAGGGTGTTCATGGTCGAATGTACCATTAGTCTTAATGGTTTGATAATACAATCATAAGATTTTGAATGGAACCAATCTCAAACCTTGAATCACGTATATTCCTAATATTATACTTTTCCATATTTTAAAATAATAATATCATTATTGAGTATTTAACTTCATTTGATTTTCCCAGACCACACCCTCTAGCAAATATATGTTTTATATTAATATGAATACATAGCATATAAAATACAGTTATTTATAAATAAGTGTATATTTTCAATATATATATATATATTTGGCAAACAAATTTGATTAACCATTATATATATATATATATATATATATATATATATATATATATATATATATATATATATATATGTAGTACATCAAATAAAGGGTTTTGCAGCAAGGTGTCACTGACTTAGAACTCTCGCTAAGACTTCCGTGCGGTACTAGTCGATTTGCATACGACTCTTTCACGATCTTTCAAATACTAGTAAGCCTTTCAACTAAGATCGCTAAGGGAATGCTAAATAGAAGACTATAAGAGAGAGCTTTTGGAAGAAGGTTTGTATTACTTGGAAGAATGTTTTACAACTTGCTTTCTGGATTGTTTACAAATGCAAATGACCTCCTCTATTTATACTACTCCTAAGGGGCCTGAGTGCAAGTAATATTTACATGACAAGTCCTCTTATATTTACACAGTAGTCCCGTCTCTAGAAATTCCACACAATTCTATACAATTCTAGTGAAGACTACATACTACAAGAATAATCAACACGGATCTAGAATCTTTCGTAAATTACCCGAAGACTCCGGATTTTTCTCCTTCATGCAGAAATAGTGGCGGGTCCTGACACTCTCCCCCACCTGACGAGGCGACGTCCTCGGCGTAATGCTGCTATTGGAACTCCCAGTCTCTACCTTTGGACTGCCGCAGGTCTCCATGTCATCCCTCTGTGGTCTTCTCTGGAGTTCGCCCCTTCCAGCACCTGAAAAGTGTTGTCGTGGTTGGTTGTCCCTATCCCTGCTTGACTTCCTTTGTCGGCATCTTCTCCGATGACTTTTCCTTTTAGCGGGCATGGAATACGATAATAGCGGCCCTTCCTTAAACTCTCCCACGAGTTGCAAGGCCGATAGTTGAATTGGTCTCTCTTACTTGGGCATCTTGATTAAGGGTATCATGCAGGAACCTCCGTGCTCCATGACCACGAGTTGTTGGAGGTATGGGTTGATCACTGCGTGGCACTTTTGGAAGTACTCTAGCCCAAGGATGATGTCAAAGAGATCTACCGGGACGACATGAAAGTTGGTTTTGCCATGCCACTTGCCCACCTCTATGTCGACTCCCTGAGCAACTCCATACTCATTGGCGCATTGACCGTTCTGAGTTGCGCATTACTTGGGTTATATTTCAGCCCTAACTTGGTTGTCGAAGACTTGGTCATGACGTTGGCCTCTGCGCCTGTGTCGACCATGGCACATGGGTCATTCGTTGATTGTGATGTCCACGTATTGTGCGCTATACTCTTTTGGCTTCTCAGGCTGCTGCATGATAGCTCCGCCACAGTCCAATCACACATACCTGTGTTGTGCCCGATGCTTCCTCTTATTCGGGTGCCTCTTCCTACATCTTCTGCTCCTTTGTTCCTGCAGTATGGAACAAACGCTCTTCAGTTCGGGGCACTTCTTGTAGCAATGCGACCCCGCATATGTAACACTTAAACTCTTTCTTGGGTTGTGCCTTGCCCTCTCCGTTGCTTTGACAACCGCCCCTCTGGTTATCACACCTGTGGGTATCATGATGCTTGAGATGTGGTTGCCGACCCTTGCCTTCCCACCATCTCTCCCACCTTGGTCATGACTACCTCTAGACTCTTCTATCGGTCTCTATCTCACCTGCCATGCCGAGAGTCCGTCAAAGCCTACCAATATCAGGGTGAGGAGAGGTAATTGGTTTGAAAGTTGCTTTTGTCACTTTTGATGGTGCGATGGCCTCGTCGATGGTCCTAACCTCTCGGAGTTCCATCTACGTCCTGACCCAATTCTGTAGGCGGTCCATGAAGTGGAACATCATATCTTTATCTGTGAGGTTGGGAATCTGAAGTGTGAGGGTAGTAAACTCCTTCACATAAGCCTTTATGCTACCCATCTGCTTCAGCTCCCTAAACTTTCGCTTCGCCTCATGGATGACGTTGTTTGGGAAGAAGGCCTTTTTGAACTCATTTTTGAATTGCTCCCATGTATCGATGGTGCATAGCCCCTTCCCTATCTCCAACTCCTTAAGTTTCCACCATAACATGGCCATCTTCGTAAGATACAACACGACTATGTTGATCTTTGTCTCATTGTTCCTCACCTTGTTACACTTGAAGTAATTCTCCAAGTGCGACAAGAAGTTCTCCACCTCTTGCGCGTCATGAACGCCTTTGAAGACAGGTGGCTTGGGAGCCTCGATCCTGGCCTCGCTTTCTCCAACAATCCCTATACATATCCTGTCAGCCACGCCTTCCTCAAGTGTCTTTTCCCTTGCACCCATGGCCTCCATGGTGGCGCTCATAGCCTCCATCTTGCTCAGTGCCTCCATGAGCCGGCACTTTAAGGAAGTGATAGACTCCCTCAGCTCATACTCCACCGCTTGACGTCCGCCCAACTCTTTTTGGCTGTTATCATTCTCTTCAAGGGTGAACCCCTCCAAGGTCTGAAACTTTTCATCGAACTGATTCAAGCGCTTGCCTAAGAACTCTACTGCTTGCCTGGCAGCATCCACCCTCGAGACCCATCCCATGTCGAGCGTGACGTCGACAGGTTCCTCACCTCGTTCCTCATCACTCAACTCAGTGGCTGAGAGTGAGTGGGTTGTTATGGCCTCGCTCAGTGTCGGTCCTACCGGCATCTCCTCAACCTTATTGGTGCTTTTTTTCTCCTTGCGTTTCTCGCTAACATCCAGCACAACATTAGCGGTGTTGGTGGCGTTGACGTCTCCTTCACTTGCCATGCTTCCCTTAGTACAAACCTGCTATGATACCACGTTGTCGCGGACTTAGAACTCTCGCTAAGACTCCCGTGTGGCACTAGTTGATTTGCTCACGATTCTTTCACGATCTTGCAAATACTAGTAAGCCTTTCAACTAAGATTGCTAAGGGAACGCTACATAGAAGACTAAAAGAGAGAGCTTTTGGAAAGAAGGCTTGTATTACTTGGAAGAATGCTTTACAACTTACTTTCTCGATTTTTGTATGGTTTGCCTATGCAAGTGACCCCTTCGATTTACACTACTCCTAAGGGGCCTGAGTGCAAATAATATTTACATGATAATTCCTCCTATATTTACACAATAGTCCCTTCTCTAGAAAATTCTACACAATTAAAATTCTATAGAAGACTACATACTACAACAATAATCTACACGGATGTAGAATCTTCCGTAAATTACCCGAAGGCTCTGGATTTTTCTCCTCCATGCAGAAATAGTGGCGGATCCTGACAAAAGGCTAAAGAACGCCAAAGGCTTAACATCTCTAGATGCAATAACATTAATTAACTTAGTTGCCACTAAATGTTCCACTAAATCAAATGTATCTTTGTTATAAAAACATGTAGTGATAGTTGAGAAAAATATAATGGGAAAACATGTATTATGGACCCTTTGGGTGACCTAGTGGCTTGGGTTTGAAACTTCTATGTTTGAGGTCTCAAGTTCGAAATATCTTGCATGCAAAAGCAAGGGGTTTGCCTTCTGGGTCGAGCTCGTCGCACTGGGCTTGCCTATTGTGGGTTACCTCTCCTATGTGGTTTGCAAGCTATTGCACAAGAGCGGGGGTTTACCCTGTATGTGATTTGCAAGCTATTGCATAAGAGTGGAGGTTTACCCTGTATGCACGCAAATGGTAGCGATGCGTATTCCACTTATTATAAAAAGAAATATGTGTTAGGCATTTATCGACTTGCTAATGGTTTCTATTTTAATTATAGGAATCTATAGTGAGCATGGCAGTTGCTGGAGCAATAATAGGTGCAGCAATTGGTGGTTGGTTGAATGACAAATTTGGGAGGAGAAGTGCTATACTCATTGCTGATTTCCTCTTCTTTGTTGGAGCTGTGATTATGGCATCAGCAATGAATTCAGCTCTTCTCATAATTGGAAGGATCTTTGTTGGACTTGGTGTTGGAATGGCATCAATGACTGCTCCTTTATACATATCAGAGGCTTCTCCTGCTAAAATTAGAGGTGCTCTCGTTAGTACCAATGGATTTCTCATCACCGGTGGACAATTTTTGTCCTACCTTATTAACCTAACTTTCACCAAGGTATGTATACTTGTTTTGACTGAGTTACGATCATGTCTAGATGAAGTTATGTAGAATTAAAGGACCAGGATTTCCTTCACAGGAAATTACACTGCTTTTACATGGCTAAAATTATTTTTATGCATAGAATAGATGTTGAACTCCATTTGGCTTCTTCATGTATTTACTTCTTCAATATTTTGAACCACATTAGTGAAAATTCTGGTTCCACCACTACTAGGAAGACGAGCTCATGTGAGAATGGGTGTCTGTTTTGCTTATTGAGACATCTTTTATGCCTTACTAATTTTCTTGGAGGCATAAATCATGCACGTGATGTTTATTGAAGCTTGATTTTATTGAAGGCACCAGGTACCTGGAGATGGATGCTTGGAGTAGCAGGATTGCCAGCCCTCCTTCAGTTCATATTAATGCTTCTTCTTCCTGAATCGCCTCGTTGGCTTTATCGCAAGGTTAATACAATAATTTCCACCACCATGTAAATGCTTTTGGCACTATCAGTATAACTTAGTTGTTTTAGTAGATGTAACTTAATTGTTCTAGTATGTTGTCCCCTTTATCTTCCATGTTAGACTAGTTTCACTTATCATGAGCAATGTATAGTAGTTAAATGAATTAATATATCAGATAAATTCAAGACAATATTCCACTAATTATGATGTTTTCTTGATAAAAATAGGGAAGGCAAGAGGAAGCCAAGACAATACTAAGGAAGATATATTCACCTGAGCAAGTTGAGGTCGAAATTCAAGCGCTTAAAGAATCAGTAGACAAAGAAATTGAAGAAAACAAAGCAACTAAAAGCATCAATCTCTTCAAACTATGCCAGACTAAAACAGTTCGTCATGGACTAATAGCTGGAGTTGGTCTCCAAATCTTCCAGCAATTTGTTGGCATAAACACTGTAATGTATTACAGTCCTACTATCATTCAGCTTGCTGGAATTGCCTCAAATCAGACAGCTCTCCTTCTATCCCTTGTCACAGCCGGACTAAATGCTTTTGGCTCGATTGTGAGCATATATTTCATAGACAGGACTGGAAGGAAGAAGCTACTTATAATCAGCTTGTGTGGTGTTGTGATTTCCCTTGGGTTTCTATCGGCAGTGTTCCATGAGGCTACTTCAACTTCACCAGCAGTTAGTAGAGTTGAGACATCTCACTTTGCAGCAAATTTCACTTGTCCTGCTTACCGTCATGCTGGTTCTGCTAGTTCCTGGGATTGTACTAGGTGTCTTAAGGCTTCTCCTAGTTGTGGCTTCTGTGCTTCACCTCAAAATAAGGTAATAATGATCCCCTAATATGCTACTCCCTTGGTTTCTTTTACTTGTCTAATATACTAATAATAGATATTCACTTTTTGGGAAAATCAAGAGATAATTAACCTTTTTATACCTATTTATAATGAGTTTTCAAAAAAGTAGAATTTATTATATTGAAAGGGTGATATAATTAGCTTAAAATTTGTTTAATTTTTTCTTTTTGTAGTTGCTACCTGGGGCATGTCTCATCTCGAACAATACTATTAAGGATGCTTGTCATGATCAAAATAGGTTATGGTACACAAGAGGTTGTCCAAGTAAAAATGGATGGCTAGCCCTACTCGGCCTAGCATTGTACATCCTTTTCTTCTCTCCAGGAATGGGTACCGTTCCCTGGATTGTTAACTCGGAGATATACCCTTTAAGATTTCGAGGGGTTTGTGGAGGAGTAGCTGCCACAGCAAACTGGATTTCAAACCTTATTGTAGCACAATCCTTTTTGTCATTGACATATGCCATTGGAACATCATGGACATTCCTTGTGTTTGGAGTTATTTCTGTTGTAGCCCTGTTTTTTGTCCTGATTTGTGTTCCAGAAACTAAGGGGCTTCCAATTGAGGAAATTGAGAAGATTTTGGTGAGAAGAGGTTTACATATGATGTTTTGGAAGAAGAAGGCTAATGAGAAGAATGGTGGAGAAAATGATACCAAGAAAGAAGGGGAAGGAGATGTATGAATAGATGTAAAAAAAAAAACAAATAGGTTTGACTTTAACTGGGAATCGTTTGATTATTAAGGTTATAGTGTGTGGTACAATTTCCAAATCATTGAACATCAATGAGTTTCATGTTTTTTTACTTAGTATTTTTCAATCAACATGTTCAAAGAAATTTTGTGATTTGATTTTGAGTTAGGATTTTAAACACCAAATTAGGTTCAAACCAGTATTTTTGTGGTAGTTTCTAATGTTGGGAGAAAAAAAAGTTTGTTGTATGTATATTACATATATATCATGTATGTGTTATGTGTATTACTGTTATATACATTGCATATATGTGACATCGAAGTGATATATTTGTGTATGTCACATGTATATCTCTATATGTCATGTGTATGTCAAGTATATGTCAAAAGTCACCTAATCCCTCCAGCACTAAGTACATTCCTCTCTGCAACTCACTAGAAATATCTCATTATTCTACGTATACAATGACATGTACACATATACGTTGATATTGGGTCGGATCAAGAGGGATGTCAAAGGGTTTATCCATATTTTCTTGGCAAAAAGTTATAATATATATATATATATATATATATATATATGTGGTAATATTTTTGTTTTTTTATGTATATACAGATTTTGAAACCTCTAAACACGGCTAGAATTTCGTTTAGGGGGTTCAAAATTCATTTAAAAGTTATTCGTTCAAACTACATGTCCTATATTTTCATTTTTTTCGAACTCTTTATTAAAAATTCTGAATCCAACACTGATTATACATAATATTTTTGAAGTGTATGTCTAGCTTCTCACGGTTCCTCCACCACTCATTAGAAACATCTCACAACTTTCCATTTCACATTTATCACCTCCAAACAGTTTTCTCAAAATTCATAATTTTGTGAGTCACCGAAGATTCTACATGTTATGTAAAACTTGTGTCACATGTTTTGAAAGTAAAATAATAGTGTTAACTAGGTAGGATAAACATATATTGATTTTCATATATTTCTATCAAATTTGTGTAACATAAGTATGATAACTATGAATTTACTTTAATATATTTCTATAGTATTGGTGTAACATAGATTTCTCGTGGACCTTATGAGTGAAAAAAGGGACGTCAACTGAAAATCACTATTCAAAGCACATCTTTGCTTTTGTGATGGCGGAGTATCATAGCCCATCAAGCTCAGGGCCTGACATCGAAATAGGGAAAGGGAAACTATTGGTATGTCCCGATTTGGCTTGAAGTATCTCAGTGTGATGATCCAACACATCATCATGCATGCCACTTAGACATCACAAAAAATATAGTTGTTCATGTGGAAGGCTTATATTCAAAGAAGAATGATCCTGAGTGGAATATTTTAGAGATATATGGAGAATTCCTTCAAAGACTTTAAAATTTCACAGATTTGTACAGAATGTCCTTGGAATCTTCTAATTATGTAGAGAATTCTAGAAAAAGGTTTTCTTATAAATATGTTGGGACTTGTTTATAGTATTTATACGCTAACCCCTAAGAGAGTAGTATAAATAAAAGCATATTTGTTTGTAAAATCTTCAAGTAAATCTTCTATGTCATGAGCAATATAGTTTTCTTCATCAATTCTCTTGTGTCTTTCTTTAATACAACATTCCCTTAGCGATCTAGTGTTAAAAAGACTTACTTGAGCTTGCAATATTGTGAAAGATTTATGAGCAAGCTACCAAGTATTGCACATTGTACTTAGCCAAATTCTAAGTCCAAGATAACATACTATTAGAGCAAAGGTTGATACCAGGGGAATGGAAAACAAGAGTGATATTAATCCTACTAGCACCATCAACATCAAGAAGAATGATAGAAAGAAGCACCAAAAGGGGAGGAAGAATGAGGAATTGTTGTACGAAAATGATAGAAAGAAGCACCAAAAGGGGAGGAAGAATGAGGAATTGTTGTATGACCCTACACTAAGCAAATCGCTAACATCCCGCTCACCTTCGTCCACTTAGGCGAGTGATAATGAACTTGGGGAGAAGCCCTAAGACGTTACGCCAAGAATAGAGTGGATTGAGAGGATTGACACAACAAGATTTTAGGCAAATGCTTGCACGAGGTCGATGAAAAAATTCAAGGTTCTTGTGGACTTCACACTCGAGGAGAATGAATATATTTAAAAAGAGTTAGAAGGCTATAAGTATAATACCCTAGGTCTTAAGCTAGGACCTAAGTCATTTCTCGTATGCATATAGGCTCAACTTGGCGACTTTTAATATGGTGGGATCAATTCATATGTATTCAAAGTGGATTACATTGGGTTTGGGGTCTTAAGGCATCTCTTATCTTGAACCAAGACCAAAGGATTTCAATCAAGAAAGTTTCAGTGTGAATTCATATAAGGGTCAACTTAAAATTGGCATAACTTTTAGCACATAATGAATTATGTGATCTACTACTTACAAAATTTTAGGTCTTTGAATTATCTTTCGAACGCATCTGATTTCACCTCATTCCAAGTTTGGAGTAAAATGTTATGACCATTTTACTAAAGCTGTCTAGGCTTTCAAAAATGGCGACGGTCAGTTTAACTATCGAATGCATTCGTCACATCGCTGAATGGTCGCCGAATCGCTCTAGAAGTTTCAAAAAACCACTAACAGAGGATTTCTGAAGGTCCCATTCGGCGTACCATAGAATGGTTCACCGATGGGACCTCTTGGTCGCCGATTTCGCCACCGGGACGCATTAAAATGTCACTTTTTGACCTTCTTTTGATATTTTTACCTTCCCAAGAAGGTATTTCGACCTATTTATCCCAAATACACCTTTATAAACCTAATTCTCATATTTTTAGCCCTATTCCTCTCTCAAACACCTCCAAACTCCTCACAAATCTCTCATGTTTTGTCTCCTAATATTCATCAAAGTTTCTAGGGTTTCCAAGACCATTCTATTGAGGATCAGGCTTTCAAAGTGATTCCACAAGTTTTATAAAGTCTCCCTCATCAAGTTTTAAGATCTTAAGGTAAGTGAGCTTGATTCTTGGTTTCCTTTCAACCAAAAAGTCCTCTTCGAAAATTAAAATTAGAATTACGAATTTTCAATCTTTTATCTATGGGTAATTGCATAATAATTGATATTTGCTTAGATTATGGTTATTCATGCATTCTTATAATTATTCATGAATATTTATCAAGGTTTTACACGATTTGATTCAAATATTACGAATTCGTATGAGTTAACCTAATTTACACTTTCAAACTTGAAACTCTCTTATGGATTAATATACTTTTAATCTTATATTTCTTAATTGATTATTTTAAGCTTGCTTATAATTCATTTACATTTTTTTAAGACTATTTCACAAATACCATATATGAATTAAGTTGATTTATGAATTTCGAATATTGACCTTTATGGCATGAACTTGGGTATATGATATTGAACATCGATAAATACCATAAGTTTGAATTGATATTGGGTGACTCAAGGCCCACTCTGAATCATTCCAATTTTTTTTAAGGAGCTTTTCTTTAGTACAAGTTAAATATGTTTTGACAAGCTAAGACCATCCGAATTAAGTTGAGTTTTGATTATTTTGATTATGCATTGTTTGTTTCCATGAGATTTTGACTTAGCACTGAATAAGTTAGGAGTGTGGCTCGATCCAAGGGGTCTTACATTAAGCTTCTAATCTCATAAATACGTGCCACCGTAGGATATTTTTATTTTATCTTTTTAGGCCTTCCGACTAGTGGATCCATCTAGCATACCCATTTGTGTAGTTTATCTTGGCAAGTAAGCTCACTCTTTCACCGGTGTAGAGTATAACATTAGTATTCCATATTATAGCTTATATAGTTTTATCAGTTACGGTCTTATTATCATTCCTCTTTGCTTATGTGTTTCTGTTGCATTATCATGACATCATTTTATGCATATTTTGAAACTGATTATATTATTAAAGTTTCAAAATTTGGGTATATCTGGTACGTATTCCTTGTCATTATATTTATTTATTGAATTTGATACCCGCATACTTTGTACATTCCAAATACTAAATGCATTTTGCCTACATGCTTATAATCATGTAGGGACAAGTGATCTGCCTTATTCTTTTCGTCGTGGCTAATTTGATCGTGAAGACTCTGAGGTTTGGTAAGTTCCCATTCACCAGGAATAGAGCCCTGATCTTCTAGATTTACTTTTGATATTTCAGGCACATTATGTTTTTTTTCCTTTGACTTTGTATTGAGCGATCTAACCTTGTATTTTTGGCTTTGTTTATTGTCTTTTGTTTAGAGGTGTGTTTGGACTACTACTTCACTTTTATTATGTCTTGAACTATTAAGTGGAGCTTTCACTTTTGGCTATGATTTGTCCCTTAGTCGCATTCCCTGTTTAATATTGTCACTCGTCTATTCTTCATTATTTGAACCTGTGAAGGGCATGTATGATCTAAGGAACCTGTGAAGGGCATGTATGATCTAAGAGGCTTATTTGGGGACCTTCAGGTTCTAATTCGGTATGTATCCCTAGGCCCTAGGTTCAAGTTGTGATAAACTTAGTATCAGAGCATTAGGTTTATACATGGTCCTAAGAAATCTAACACACCGCGTCGAGTCGATTCTTATTCATGGTTTTGAAGTGCCCCACAACTGTGATAGGAGGCTATGAGACGTTTAGGAAGTGATCTACTTCTTCATGGTCTATGTCATGCGATAGAGCTAAACGTATAAGGTTTATTTTTTATTTCTATACGTTACGTTACAAAATATGTCTTAGGCCTTTCAGAATGTTGCTCAAGATGGTTACCATCCCCCGCTTGATGATGAACTTCTAAACAATGACATATCTAATACAGAGATTCACAATGCTCTATGGCAATTGACCAAAGTTGTAACCACTCAACTAAACCAACATGCGGGTACCCCCAGGATGACAAGTGATAAGAAGGAGGAGAGGAAGACTGAGAGGGTCCGAGTTAATGGTGCTTCATCTTCTACAGGTGTTCCGGTGCCCAAGAACAAAAAGGAAAGTTTCCCTTTACCATTGTCAAGAGTGTGGTAAGAAAAATCAAGGAAAGTGTTTGGATGGCATTGAGGGTTGTTTTAAGTATGGGTATATTGGTAATAAGATAATGGTCAGTCCAATAGCCTCCAAGAAAGGGAGAAAAAGGACTCATATTGGAGATGGTGGATTTCAAGGTTCTAAAGGTTGTAGTTTTAAACAAGGCCACAAGTTTCAAGGCCAAGGGTCATCTAATGCTCAAAACAAAAGGTTTGCTATTGATAGGGTGACGAACCACAAAGCTCATGGTGGTAACGGTGGACAAATCATTCTCTAAGTGTGGAAGATGTGATAAGAATTATGGTGGTAGATGCTATAGGATGTGGGTTCTGGCTTCAGGTTTGAAAAATGAGCCACAAGATTATGGATTGTCCAAATGTCTTGAACAAGGGTACAAATGGTCATCCGCAAGCACAAGGTACCCATGGTGATCAAAGGGCACAAGGTGGTAAATAAAGGGGTGTTGTATGCCACAATTGGTTCTATGATCTTCAAGGGAGGCAAGGGATAAATAAAGCACCCAAGGTTGTTATTAGTACATTGAAGTTTTATGATTATGATGCGCATGCTTTATTAGATCCAGGTGCCACTTTATCTTTCATTACTCCATTTGCTGCTAATATGCTTGATGTGTGTATCCCGAATCATTAAGTGAACCCTTTTAGGTGTCCACCCTCTGTTGGTAAGTCTATTTTTGTCAAAAGAGTCTATAAGAGTTATTCTATGTCCATATTACATAAATTATTACCTTGTGATTTTGTTGAGCTCGATATGGTAGATTTTGATATTATTCCTCGGATGGATTAGTTACATGCATATCATGCTTCCATTGATTGTAGAACTTGTAAAGTTGAGTTCCAATTTCCTAATGAACTCATTCTAGAGTAGGAAGGTCATGATTCAGTGGTTAAGGGTATGTTCATCTCTTTTCTTAAGGGCCTGAGAAATGATTTCTAAGGGTTGCATTTACCATCTTGTAAAAGATAGGGATGTTGAGTCTAAAGTCCCTCCTATTTAGTTGATTTTGGTGGTCAATAAATTTCTTGATGTGTTTCTTGATGAGCTTCCCGGTATCCTCCCAAAAGGGAAATAGATTTTGGGTATAGGCCTCTTCCTCGATACTCAACCTATTCTCATTCCTCTTTACCGTGAGGCTCTAACATAATTGAAAGAGTTAAATGATCAATTGAAGGATTTATTCGAAAAGGATTTTATTAGCCCTAGTAAGTCACCTTGGTGTGCACCAATGTTGTTTGTAAGAAAAAAAGAAGGCTCACTGAGAATGTGCATCAACTACTAGCAACTTAACAAGGCCACCATAAAGGACAAGTATCCTCTACCAAGGTTATATGACCTGTTTGACCAATTTCAAGGTGCTAGTCATTCTCTTAGTGTTGGTCTTCATCCGGGTACCATCAAATGAGAGTAAGACATTGATAATATAAGGTATGATGATCATAGATTGTTTCAAGTCTTCTTTGAACGAAGAGGTAAAATCTAAGCAAGACCTTGACTCCACTTTGTTAGAGTTGAAAACATTGGTGCAGGATGAAAAAATAGAGGTTTTCTCCCAAGGGGGAGATGGTGTCCTTAGGCACCAACGTAGGTTGAGTGTGCCAAATGTTGATGTCTTGAAGGATTTCATTTATTAAGAGGCACATAACGCATCCTATTCTATTCACCCTTATTCTACGAAGATGTATAGATATTTGAAGGAGGTATATTAGTTTGGTGTAATCGAAAGTCTCACCCACGAAGGGTGTATTTTGGTTTAATAAGTACAGAAAGTTGAGTTCAAGGTATATAGGGTCTTAAGGAATCTTTAGGAGAATGGGTAAGGTTGCCTATGATTTGGAGTTACTATTAAAAATAAATAGGATTCATCTGGTGTTCCACGTGTCAATGTTAAGGAAATTCATGAAAGATCCAAGCTCCATATTTCCATTGGAAGATACGAGTGTCAAGGAGAATTTGATATATTTCCGATTGAGATATTCGATACGTAAATGAAGAGATTGAGGAACAAAGTTGTAGCATCCGTTAAGGTCTTTTGGAGAAACCAATGAGTCAAAAGTTCAACTTGAGAAGCGTAAGTAAACATTCTAAAATGATATCTTATCTCTTCCACTCTAATTAAGCCTAAGGTAATACGTTAATCCTATCCATATTGTCAAGTTGTGTACATCAGCCCTTCTTTGCCAATTTGACACATACATACTCATAATGATATGTTTTGATAATGTTTGATGAATAGGTTTCAGATCTCATGAAATGTTATTTAAGTTGTATTGATGCATTTATGTTAGGGATTGTCTTGTTACTCCTTTCAAGTGTATTCCATCACATTCGAGGATGAATGTTCCCAAGGGAGAGATTTTGTATCATTTGAGGTCTTAAGCTAGGACCTGAGTAGTTCCTTGTATGCATATAGGCTCAACTTGGTGACTTCTAATGTGGTGGGATCAATTTCTAAGTATTAAAAGTGGATTACGTAGGGTTTGGGGTCTTAAGGCATCTCTTACCTCGAGCCATGGCCAAAGGATTCCAATCGAGAAAGTTTCAGTGTGAATTCGTATAAGGATCAAATTCAAATGGGTATAAATTTTAGCACATAATGAATTAGGTGACTCACTCCTACCAAATTGTATGTCTTTGAATTAGCTTTCCAATGCATCTGATTTCATCTCATTCTGAGTTTGGTGTAGAAAGTTATGACTATTTTACTGAAGCTTGTCTAGGCTATTAAAAGGGCGACAATTGGTTTTATCGCCGAATGCATTCAGTGCATCATCGAATCGGTCTAGAAAATTTCAAAAACTATTAAAAAAGGCATTCTGAAGGTCCCATTCAGCGTAGCGCTGAATGGTTCGACGATGGGACCTCTGGATCGTCGATTTCACCTTTGGGACGCATTCAAATGTTATCTTTTGACCTTTTGATGATATTTTTACTTTTCCAAGAAGTGGTTTCAACCTATTTATGCCAAATACACCTTTGTCAACCTAATTCTCATATTTTTAGCCCTATTCCTCTCTAAAACACTTCCAAACTTCTCACAAATCATTCAAGTTTTCTCTCCCAACATTCATCAAAGTTTCTAGGGTTTCCAATACCACTCCATTGAAGATCAAGCTTCTAAAGTGATTCCACAAGTTTCATAAAGTCTCTCTCATCATGTTTCATGAATTTAAGTTATGTGGGTTTGATTCTTGGTTTTTATTCAATCAAGAAGTCCTCTCCGAAAATTAAACTTTGAATCATATATTTTCAATCTTTTATCTATGGGTAATTATATAATAATTGAAATTTTCTTAGATTATAGTTTTCCATGCATTCTTATGATTATTTATGAATATTTATCAAGGTTGTACATGATTTTATTCGAATATTATGAATTTGTGTGATTTAACCTAATCTACACTTTCAAACTCAGAATTCTCTTATGGTTTAACATGATTTTGATCCTATATTTCTTGATTGATTAGTTCAAGCTTGCTTATGATTCAATTACGTAATTTTAAAGGTATTTGACAAACACTAAATATTAGTTAAGTTGATTTATGAATTCTTGATATTGACCTTTATGGCATGAACTTGAATATATGTTTGTGAACATGTACAAAAACTAATAGTTTGATTTGATATTGGGTGACCGAAGACCCACTCTGAATCATTCTGAATTTTTGTTAAAGAGATATTCTGAAGTATAAGTTAAATATTTTATGACAAGATAAGACCTTCCAAATTAAGTTGAGTTTTGATTATTTTTGATCATGCATTGTCCATATCCATTGGATTTTGACTTAGCACCAAATGAGTTAGGAGTGGGGCTCGATCCAAGGAGTCTTATATAAAGCTTCTAATCTCATAACTAACTTCCACCGTAGGATATTTTTATTTTGCCTTTTTAGGCCTTCCAACTAGTGGATCCATCTAGTATTTCCATTTCAGTAGTTTACCTTGGCAAATAGGCTCACTCTTTGGCCGGTGTAGAGTATAGCATTGGTATTCTATATTATAGCTCATATGGTTTTGTCGGTTACTGTCTTATTCTTGCACCTATTTTCTTATGTTTTTCCTTGTCATTATCATGGCATTATTTTATGCTTTATTTTGAAACCGATTATATTGTTAAAGCTTGGGAAGTCGGGCATATCTCATATGTATTCTTTGTCATTGTATTTACTTTTTGCATTGCAAACCTATATACTTTTACTTTTTGCATTGGAAACCTACATACTTAGTACATTACAAAGTACTAATCACATTTTGCCTACATGCTTATAATCTTGTAGGGACGAGTGATCTACCTTATCCTTCTCCTTGTGGCTAAGTTGATTGTGAAGACTTTGAGCTCTGGTGAGTTCCTATTCACCAAGAATAGAGCCCTTATCTTCTAGCTTCACTTTTGGTAATTCAAACACATTATGTAGTTTCTTCTTTGACTTTGTATTGAGAAGTCCATACTTGTATTATTGACTCCGTTTATTATCTTTTGTTTAGAGGTGTGTTGGACTACTACTTCACTTTGAATATCTCTTGAACTATAAGTTGAGCTTCTACTTTTAGCTATGATTTGTCCCTTAGTCCCATTCCTCATTTCATATTGTCACTCATCTAGTATCCATTATTTGAACCTAGAAGTGCATGTATAATCTAAGAGGGTTTGTTGGGGACCTTCGAGTTCTCATTCGTCATGTCACACCAAGGCCGTAGGTTTAGGTCGTGACAATATGCATACAAAATTTGAGATAAAAGAGAACATCATTTCCTTAGAGTGTTAACATGAATGCATTAAGCACAATTTAAACCATGATATTTGAGATGGCACATAGAACTTAAGAAAGAAATCAAAGCTTGAAGACCTGCAATATCCAACGGAGACAAGGAGGCCAAGATTGAGGCCTTTAAACCTCTAGTGATCAAAGTAAAACACCCCTCAAAATAGCTCGAAAAGACACTATGATGCATTTTTTTGAATATCTTAAATCCATGCATTATTTCTTAAATTTGACTTCATATTCTTGTTCAGGAGACAAAATTATTTGAGAAAAAAGCTACCCACAATGTATAGGTTGCCCATGTCAAAAAATTAATTTTTTTTTATGAAATTGCGCAAACCAGTAGGGTCTGCAACAAGTCTGCATCGCGGACTTGAAGTGCCTTTGGTCGAAAAGTCTCAAAAATTCTCTATTTCACTTAAGCGCCATTGGGAAATAACTGAATGCTTATATAGACGAGAGTCCCTCATTCTTCATCCATTTTTAACCCTAAAACTCACAAAAACCTTTATAAATCCTCTCGAATCTCAAACCTTCCATTCAATCTCGAGACTTCAAGAACTTGCTTTGAAATTCAAGAAAACCAAGTCAAGCCCCAAGTCCTCTTTTAGTTTTCCTTTAAGAAACTCAAAGTTTAAGGTACGTGGGTCTTTCATCCATGGGTCCTTCCACCCATGGAGCCCCAAAACAATTTGTTTTATCAAATTTCTTGATTCTAATGTCTGATTCTTTATGGGTATCTTCTACTATCACTCCATTGCATGAAATATGTTGAGAATTGGTTGGTTATTGACCTACTGATGCATGGGCTCCTACTAATTGTTGAGATTATGATATGCTTATTATGTTAAAGATTCGTATGCTATGTCATCTTGAAAGACTTGAAAATATTAGGTATTTTTGAATGGTTTTCATGACACCCAACATGGGGTTTTACAAGTGTGATAGAATGACTTCTTAAATAACTTTAATTTACCCTTCTCATGTTTCTTACTCTTGAATTATATAATTTTAAGCTTAAATACATATACCCATTATGTTTTGACTAAGTTATGTGGCAAACCTCTTATGTGATGAAGGTCATATGACAAGAAATGTGATTTATGAATATTGTTAATGTTGAAGAACAATTAAGTATGCTATGAGCTCATGATAATGTTATGAATGATATGAAGCCCTTTCTTTGATATTATGATATGATAGTTTGATGAGCTAGTTTACGATATTCAAAGCTATAAATGTTGTGATACCATGGGATATTATTAAGTTGAGGATTGTATGAGATGAGTTTCATGTTTCCATGTCCATGTTTTCAAAAATGATATGTACAATTGTGATATGTTCTTTAAGAATGATTTAAATTGATGATCTTCATTATATGTCTTGAAGTATGATTTCTATATAATGACGAATGAAGGCTTATGAGACATTCTATGTTTATTATTGGCTTATGAAAAGTTTCTTATGAATGAATATTGATGGTAGAGGATCTCCCATCTAGTTAATGAATAAATATTTTATGGTGGAGGATCTCCCATCTAAGGAATTATTTAGGAGCTTTCTTATGACTTTGACTCTATAATATCAATGGGTTGGGAATTGGATAAATTGCCGCCGACATGACTTGGAATGATTTTATGATATAATACTATGACTTATGATATTCCAAATATTGTGAGTGCACTACCTAGCACAAAGTGGACTAGAGATGAGTACTCATGTCCCAAAACTACATGCCACCACAGGTAAAGGGATTAGAGGCGATTACCCAAATCCCTAATATGCGAGTACCCTAAAGGTAAGAGCTTGAGGAGAGTATCCAAGTCTGAGGGCTTGAGTTGAGTACTCGAGTCCAAGAACTAGAGGTGAGTAGCCAGTTCACTCATGACTCAGTAGATCCACTTAGGAATTAGGAGATTCACCTTGGAAAAGTGACTCCCCTCTTTCTTCCAGTGTAGGGAAAAGATTGGGACTCCATGGATTAGGTGACATGGTTTATGTCGGTTTTGGTCTCTCTCACTATGTTTTATAAACTCCCCAAATATGTAGATTTCACTCTTGATCTATAGTTTCTTATATATGCATATGTTAACCTCATGTCCCCAAGATATCTTCTTATGACGATTTATGATGGTTTCTTCTTATTATTTCCAAATATGCTTACTCCTACAGATGGTGTTTTGAATTCATATCACTCATCGTTTTACAAACACAAAAGATTTCCTAACATATGTTATGGCCGTTGATATTACTAATGGTGTTTCTTATAAAAGAATATGACTCTCTCTTTTGAAGTATGCATGGTGTTCTTCTTTATGATTATTAATAGTTCACTTATTGTAAGATGGTGCTTCCCTTGATGTAGATACTTTGTGATACCTAAAATGTATTATAAGTTTACTTATGCATGATGAACTATGTTCCTTATTATACTAAGTTTATGTGTTTTATTCAATTAAGTGTGCATTCCTTATTTTCAAAATGTATTACCCTATGTTGCTTGGCTTGAGAAATATTTTAAATGATTATATTGTTTCTATTTTAGGGTTTATGCTTTGTTGCATTGCATGACCACATATGAGTACATTCAATGTACTAACGCATACTTCTTGCCTACATAATCTAACCATGTAGGGACCGAAGCGCTAATTCGTCCTCCTCCACATGGCTAATGGGCTTGCTTGAAGATTGCTATTGGTGAGTCCTCCATTTCGGGGACAACAACCACTTTCTTTTCATGCTATATTAAAGATATAGTTATTGTTTAACATCTACTTTTGAGGGTGAGCCCGAGAGATGTCCTGACCCTTATCCCACTCATGTTAGAGGTGTTTTTCAATATATGTGATGAGCTTGACTCCTATGATTCTTATGTACATGTTATGGAAGACTTCCCCTAGTCCTTATTACCCCTTCTATGATTGTTGCATATTGATGATGAGATGGAAGGCCCAAGTCCCTATCCTCCCCATAGCGTGAGTCATACTTACTCGCCTCTTAGGCTTTATTAGTTATGTAATTCATGCGAATTCCTTTCCCCTATCTATCCCTATAGCATGAGTCATAAGTCCCCATTTTCCTTAGAATTATTTCTTTATTTTTTTTATATTCTGTAACCAAGGATGTGCAAATGATATGCTAAGAGGCTTGTTTGGGTTGCCTTCGGGTTTCAAATTTGTCGTGTCACATCTAAGCCCGGAGGTTATGGTCATGATGAGCTTGGTATCAAAGCATTGGTTTATAAATGGTCCGTGGACATCCAACACACCACGTCGAGTAGAGTTTTGTTTATGGTTATGAAACGTGCCACAACTATGAATAGAAGGTTATGAGGAATTTTAGAAAATGTTTCACTTCATTATGATTCATGTCATGCCATTAGAAGTTGATGTCACCCAAGCTACACCTCCTTTTGAAGGCTAAAGAGGTTGTTGTCAAGATATATAACCTAACCAAGGCTAAAGTAGTTCGGGTGAATTAAACTATGTATCTCCCCAAAGGGGGGGGTTGTAAAAATTATGAAAAGTAATCGTAAACTAAGACCAAAGTATAATCAGTATGAACAGTAATTAGGGCATTGTGTTCTCCATAATTCCCTATCACGACCCAAGCCTAGGGCCTAGACGCGACACGACGAATTGGAACTCGAGTTGGATCCCAAACAAGCCTCATAAACATGTAAGCACATCCTTGGTTTGCGGAAGCATGAAAAGCAACAAACACATAACACATAATATCTAGGGGAAACAAGACTTTGGATTCACGCTATGTGGATTAATTTCTAAGGGGTGGGTAAGTATGACTCACTCTACCGGGTGATGATTAGGGACTTAGGACTTTCATCTCAACACCATCAACAAGCATTTAACACAAAAGGGAAACATGGGACTAAAGGATGTTCTTCGTAACACAAAATAGAAGGAGTCACGCTCAATATTACATAACCATCACAATATCCAACAATATCTCTAGATTTCGAATAGGTCGAGGGTTAAGACATCTCCTGGGATCACCCTCAAAAGATGGTTTTCAAAAATAATGGAGTCTAAATAAGGCACAAAAGTAAGTGAGATCTTGTCCCCAGATATGGAGGACTCCCCAAGAAAATCTCCGATCAGAACAATCAGCCACGTGAAGGAGGAGGATGGTGCTGTGCTCCGGTTCCTACATGGTTAGATCATATAGGTAAAAAGTATGCATTAGTATTTGGAATGTACTAAGTATGTGAGATGCAAATGCAACAGAGAATGTAAGACATAAATAAGCAATATGCATAATCATAATCAATGAATATAAGCTCAATATGAGATAAATGCTCAATGCCTTAGTCAAAGTATGCATGCGGATTACCATACCATGAAACATATCATAGATAGATGGGAAAAGACCCGATCCGACAAATAAGACAAAGCGAGCTACTACTTGGAATCCTGATGTTCACCCCACACCAAAGAAAGGGGTTGTCTACCTTGCCAAGGTAAACCAAACACTCACCTTACGTGAACATCATCCATTTCGGAAAGTGCCTACTTTACTGGAACATCTCCCATTTTGGCACCCATGTGTTATCAACCTTATGGGAACATCTCCCATTTCGGTATATATATATTTTATTAACCTTATGGGAACATCTACCATTTTGGTATATGTATTTTATTAACCTTATGGGAACATCTTCCATTTTGGTATATGTATTTTATTAACCTTATAGGAATATCTCCCATTTCGGTATATGTATTTTATTAACCTTATGTATTTTATTAACCTTACGAGAACATCTCCCATTTTGGTATATCAGTCACATGTGCCATAGAGAACATCACCCATTTGGTCAATCATGCAACTTAAGCTATATCGATCCATTGGCTAGTTTACAGTCCTATTGTGGCAACATAGTTATGGGACAATGGTCATTTACAAAGGTCCGCTTGGTGCTAGGTCAGAATCTCAAGGAATACTCAAATTATCCTTATTATCATAATATGCAAAGTATTTTAATATCTTGATATTTCATGGAGTAGCTCATAAAAACCAAGGCTCCATCATATCAAAGATAGGGTTTCATAACTTTTCATAGCTTTCACAACATGTAATAATTCATAGCATACATAATAGACCTTCACAATTTATATCATTTGTAAATCACATATCTTACCATCAAACCTTTGACAACATAAGAATCTAGATTATGATTTAGTAAAGCATGGTGGGTATGCATTTATTCTCAAAACCATGCAAGAACATCACCTTTAGACATGAGGAGTGTAGAAAAATCCTTTTTTTCAAATCATGCAAAATAATCCACTTTTTCATAGCAAAGTATAGTTAGGGCATCATTAACCCTAATCTTAGATCATGTATTTCTCATGACTTGTCATTTCATAAAATTATACGAAGATAAATATCATAATACTCATCATAATATCACATAGTTTTCTTCATAGTCATGTCATGCAAATAGTTCAGGAAATCTTCGTAAAAACCATAACTTGGAAAAGGGTCTTATAGAGAAAATGGTAAAGTTGTGAGCGAAAGATTCCCACAATCAAAACCCATATACCTTATTAACTTAATGGAGAGAATACCCGACTTGGAGGAGAAAGCCAAAATACTAGCTTGTTCCTTCTTCTTGAGAGCTTGATAAGTTGAGAGAGAGGTTTCGGACTTAGAAAATAAGAGTGAGGAGGAAAATGGATGAGATTGGGGATTTAGGATTGATAAAGGTCTCTCTTGAAGGCCAAAACGACATAGTATGGACGTGACGTGCTAAAAAATGACCAAACTTCCCCGTTTCAAAAACTGACTGAATAGGTCTACGAGACCCCGTTTACAGGTCATAGACTATTCTACGAGCCGTAGATGGGGTTTCGTTTGATGGCCCTCTTCCAAACTTTAGAGACCCCTCTTTCACTGATCATCCCTCTACGACACAATCTACGACTCCTAGATGGTGTTTTGTCTGATAGGTTCTCAGAGACCCCTTCTTTAATTTTCATTCTACGATATGATCTACCACTTATAAATGACTTTATGGGTCGTCTGATGAGTCTTAGATTTAACTTTAGAGGATCCTAAATTTCACCAAGTCTACCCGGTTTCACGAACCCACTTTATGGGCTGTACCTTGACTCACGGGCCATAAACCCCTTTCGTAAAATCTCACAGTTTCAAATTTTCCAAGGCTTACTCTCCTGAACATTTCATACCCCTCATTGGTGGGGCCTGACAATATCTCCCCCTTGGGGACCTTCTTCCCCGAATGTGATAAGGCAAGCTCTAAGGAATGGATTTATGCGCCATATGCCAATGCACCATACACAAAATACCACACATGCAACATTTAAAAATCTTTAAACCATGTTCCAAATAGTACTCACAATAAAAACCTCAAAATCACATAAACATGCATAAATGTCATGGGAATGGTATGTAAGGAAAAGGGATTCTAAGATAGGAAAATTGTATCACCTCAAGTTTGATCAGGAAAATTGATGATACCCGAACTGAAGGTCAATCTTTGAGAAGTGATTAGCCCTTTGCAATTGATCAAATAGGTCATCGATCCTTGGTAATGGATACTTGTTCTCTATGGTTGATTATCGCCCAAGTTACACCTCCTTTTTAGAGGATAAAGCGGTTGCTGTCAAAATATATAGCCTATTCAAGTTTAGGGTTGAACCCACAGGGAATATGTAGACTAAAGGAAAATTCACCAACCAGCAATCCGAGAAGTTAATCGACTCAACTCCCCAAAGGTTTTTTTTTCAAAAATCAATGAGAAAAATAAACTAACTATCACGAGAGAAAGATCAATAATGGAGAACAACTAGGGTTTTGTGTTTCCTAGGATTCTCTAACTCAGTATCACTGGATAACCTTATTCTTATCTAGTGTATAGCATGCAGGATGGTAATTTCAAATCACCAAGCCCTTTGGTCAAAGGCGAGAGGAAAATTTCACTATGCGACTTGGCAGATCTCCATAGTGTGCATTACTTACCATTACCTATAAGTCCCAGTACAACCTCCCCTTGGCCCAGTTTGGTCGATTAGACGAGAACACATTAATCGAGTCCTGTTAAATAATCTCTTTTTCTGTTCATTACTACCTTGGCCCAGTCACTAACACTAGGGGGTAACTAATGTTGGCAACCACTAGAAAACATGCAAAATGAAGAGAGTTAATTAATATGTGCATATACAGCTTCCAAGAATCGTGAATTATCTATTTTTACTTTGTTAGTTCTTCATGGTTCCCACAACCCTAATTGTGGATTTTGCTACTCGTGCTTTAGGTAGATGAAGAGATTACGAATTTACAATACATAATCAAACACTTACACAACTAAATTTAGAACAAGTAAATCCAATGTCAATGAAAATCAAAAGCTAAAAGATTGAATCAAACCACAAGTGCTCAAAGACTCTCTAACAATTTTCTCTCAAAGAATATTGAGTTCTCTAACCTAAAATACTCTAAACTAATGTGAACCTTCCTCTCCCTCGAAAAAATAACCCTAAAAACCTATTTAAACTAAGTAAAAACAAATCCTAAACCAATAAGGAAAACTGGTCGCTAAACCCACAAAAGCACTTTACGACTCATGTTTTCCTCAATGACTCGTAGTCAGGATCTCGTAGTCAGCTGCCGGAATTTTGGATTTCTCTTCTAAGACACCCCTTCATGACTCATAAAGTGATGTACGACCCGTAAAGGGGGTTTCGTCTGATAACTTTCCTGCAAGTCCAATTCTCTGATCTTCAGGGCACAAAAGGTCTTCTACGACTCGTACAATGTTCCATGACTCATCTACATATTCGTAGAATTAACTTCTTAAACTTGGCCTCTCTCTTGAATTCCTCACAAAACACCTTTACGAATCATAGAATGCTCTACGACCTGCAAAATGTCTCGTATAACAGCAAAAACCAGCAACTTCTGCAATTCTTTACCAAATCATGGACAACATGCATTCCTGTAAATCTAAATATGAAAACACATAAAAACAACTAAAGTCTCATTTAGAACACACACAATCCTAGGTTTTAAGCATCAAAAGTGTTGTATTTTGACAGCACATCAATGCCCTCAACTTAAAATTGGTCCTTGTCCTCTAGCGACAAACCCAATCTACATAGACAATACAGTCACACACAAACCTCAACTCAATGGCATACATCACATACATCTCAAACTCAGATATGCACACCAACTCTTTAAAATATGATTAGATAGTTATTTAGAAAACCAATGCAAACTGGTGCATGTGGCAAAAGAACTATGAGATGCAAGGCATTATCAACAATCCACAATCACTGAACAAGACTAATGCTAATAATGCAATGCAAGTGTCCTCACAGAAAAAAGTCCTATATCTGACACTCAATGATATTTCCATGTTTTAGCAGTGGGATTGTGCAAAACTCACTCACCCTCACAACATACATCATGCATAATGACTAATACCATAAGCTTGCCCCTATACTCATGACTTAGACATTCAACTAATTGGACTAGGATCACTCTAGGACTTTCTAGGCTTATAATGCAGGCTCAGGGGGCTTTGGTATGATTTTGGAAAAATAGTGGCTAAAGGCCTTACTTGAAATGTCATTCTTTTACACTTTTGCCTCGCCAACTTAGTTATTTTCAACTTATTCTCCCTTTTTCCTCGTTCAACCTTTTCTGGGTGCTTTCTTATATTTTCAGCCTTTTGCCTTGTTTTCATATTTCATTTTGCTTTTTAACTCTCAATTAAGGCATCTTTCATTTTTCTTGCACTCAGTACATGATTTTTCTCCTTTTTCTTTGTATCTTAATTCAGCTCCCTTATTTTTTGTATTTTACCCTTACACTAGCCACCCTCAACTTAGGCTTTTCGCCTATCTTGAGTTGCACACTGTCCATCCTTAGAACTAGGGCCACTTTTAGTAGCCACCCTCAACTATGGTTTTTGCCTCAGTCAAGGAACACAATGTTAAAGGATGGACCAGGGCCAAATTAAGGATTTTTCTCAATATAAGTTTGGGTTAATCAGGTGTTTTGAAAGAATAGGTACATATCAAGCTCAAACATTGGGAACAAGGGATATATCATCAATTTTATTGGTCCTTTTTAGGCTAAAGTGTACTATTTAAGAACAATGGCCTAAGATACTTTCCTAATCCAACTAATCTACAATATAACTTAGAGTAACAGGGAATGTTCTGAATTAGCCCAAAACACATGAATTTATCAAAGTTCACTCACATGGCACTGCATATATCATCAATGAAAGACTCTCAGATCATGCTTCTTATCTCAATTTCCCCTTACCTATCAGAACAAATATTGTCAATCACCTAAATATGCATGGTTGCTATCTAACTACTAATCAATATTTTTGGTGGGTGCCATTTTTTCAAACAAAACACAAAAACATGCTACATGCCACAAGTATTGGTACTATATGTTACACATATTATCTGAACATCCTAAACATGCCGGTTCAACAAAAATTAAATATCCACAGGGAAAAAGAACACATGCAAGAAAAACTCAAGATAAAAAATTAGAGTAGTTTTGGGCCATAAGCTACTCAGAATTCACTGAGGCCCATAACTACCCATACCTTATTAAAAAGGATGTGCACTGTCCCAATGCATCAAATTAAGAAAATAGAACGTAAGGAGTCAAAAATACATACTTGGGGGCCTAAGCGCCCGTGTGTGGCTGAATCTAGCCACCCTTTTCCTGCGGGGTGGTCTACTCAATAGTGGTCCTCTTTTCGGAGGGTCCAGCACCTTTGAATTGCTCCTCCTCTCGAGCTTGTCGCTTCTCCTCCTTATGTCTTGATCTCCTCAAGACAAGCTGGAGCTCCTCCTCCTCTGTGAGCTTCGTGCTTACACGCCTCTCATCTGACTCATCACCCTCTATGAGGGGCTCTTCCTGTGGGAAGGCTGGATAGGCTCATCAGGCAAATAAATCCACCACCAACACCTGAGGTATAGTCGTTGGAAGTGGAACAAGTGCCACGAGTGTTGCTATCATGTCAGCCTGGAGATGCTAGATCTCTGTATGCAAGGCTGATAAATCTAAAGGCTGAGCCTCGCTCCATCTACTCTGTAACCTCTCCTTGAAGGTGTCAATGCGAGCATCAACTTTAGTAATATGATCCTAGATGATGGTGATAGTGAATGCCTGACTCCAACCCTCCGAGTCTACAATAGATTAGCAGACCCATGGCCTAATCTGCTGAATGAGTTGAGTCAACTGGGACTCAACATGTGATAACCTCTGCGCCAAGGCATGAATGGAAGCTGCAGACACGTAGATCATGCCTGCGATGGTAGACTGTGATGTAGTGGCCTCTGATATAGGAGCAACAATACTGGGCCCCTTCTCCTGAATTGCCTCATACTGTGGGGGCCTCTCCTCAGTAGCAGCAGCAGTGGTGGTGTCAATCTCAGAACCCTCAAGCGATAGCACTAGGGTGAACATCTCTTGCATTGGTGGGGGCTATGCTCATCAGACTGCCACCAGGTTCTCATCAGCCTTAACTAGGCTGGGGTCCAAAGTGCGTTGGGCCTCAATCATCCGGTCCAGCTGGTATAGTATCTCCACCTTAGAGTCTAAACAGAGCCTGTAGATCAAACACGGAAAAAGGATGGAAGTGGACCTCTTAAGTGCGGCCTCATGTATCTATTTGGCAATGAGGCGGGACCAATCAATATCGTAGCCAGCTAAGATGCTGGCAACCAAAACTGCATGCTATGGCGTCCAACTGTTATCAGCAATCATTGGCCGGATGCGTGAATGAACAATAGACCACAAAAATTTGGCAGGGAAGCTGAGCGAAGCCTTGACAATAGGCTCTGAGTGAGTGGTGACCTAAGCAGGTTCTAGACCCTGTTCTGCAATAAACCCGACCACCCATCTCATCAATGTGGCTTGTCGCTCAGGATCCTTCATCACTAACGGGTCCCTTGTCTGTCTCACCCTATAGTGAAACTCTTTGGTGGATCTAGGGCCACGGGACTCGGGACCAAATAATATACGACAGATCGTCTCCTCTGAAATGTCTGCGTCTTGACCCCTCACTCGCGTCTCTGTCAGCCTGGGTTGAGCGAGGGGTTTCTTCCCCTTGGGAAGTGTGAGCTGGATGGTGGATGCATAGGATGCGTAGAACGCCCACACCATAGCTGGGGAGAACCATACAAGAGACTTTGTCAGCCACTGAAGCCTGTACTGGATCATCGTGTCCTAGAGACCAGGGACACCACTAAGTCTGTCTGCTATAATTCTGGGCTCCTCATAGATGGAGCGGGTAGTCTTGCCCTGCTCTTTCGGCTGCACGCCTTCTCTGTAGATCGCCTCCATGCCATTGATGCACCACCGGTTAGCGAGGCCATCTAGTGCAGAGGATGATGATGGCGTGACAGAAGACTCTACCTCTGATCTATCCTCAGAGCCTTCCTCAGAATCAGACTCCTCTTCAAATGGAGTAATCTTTGGCATGCTGCTCCCATCACTACCTCCCTCTTCAGACTGGGGAATGTGAGCTACTAAAGCCTGAGTCTGCCCAGCTTTGGTAATAACACTTGGTCTGTGGTCGAGCAGCATCGGGGTCCGATCTGACATCTAGGACCTCTAGTGAACCACTCAGCTGAGGGGTCTACTCTGTATCTAAAGGCACAACATCTGAAGGTTCATTCCCGAGCCTTCCCCGTAGAGTTGGAATCGTATCATGTTTTGCTTTGGGGGCCATAGTACCTGAAATGCCAACATTTATGCACCTTAGTAAGCCCATAAATCACGAATTGAAATGCAAAATTCATCTGAGTTCAGCTGCATATAGGTTGTAGGAAGGCCCCTTTATGTGTCATAGTGGGTTCTATGAGTCGTAAAGAGCCTTCGTACACCAACGGTTCAAAATAATTTTAGTTACTAGAAAAGTCTACGAGACAAGGTACGACTCATAAAAAAGTTTACCAATCATCGACTGGGGTCGTAAAAGATTCCAATGAATAATTGAATTCAGGCAGGATATACAAAACCTATGTACGAGTCGTAAAGTGATCTATGACTCGTAAAAGGTCTTGTCTGATGGATACTAAAAAACATCAAGTTTCTAAAACTGTGCACCAGGGGGCCATTACGACTCTTAGATCATTCCACGGGTTGTAAAAGCCACTCGTGAACCAGCAAATTCAGTCACCTGAGTCTCTGAGTTCATCACACAGACCCCACAAGACTATTTAAAATAATTGCTTATCAGCATCGAACACACGCACCAACTTGATTACAATAATTCAACCCTTACCCCCAACATGTTACATACATACACAACCCATTGAAAATAATTAATCACAAATTATTCGACAATTCCGGCCATTTCTAATTTAATTACCACAAAATCATTATCCATGTCCTCACCGACCAATTTTACAAGCACAAATCGTTCAATCTCACTCAATCATATAAGGTGGGTGACTCAATAAACACAAACAATAAACCCAAAACATGTAAAGAAAAAATGCCCGATTCCAGTTTTAGACAATAATCACAAGTGGGCACCCTAATTACACTTAATCCTACAATCAATTCAAACATAGATTTTATGTCTATACATCATGCCCCACATAATTTGCAATCACTCAATTAACCAAGGTAAATTACGGTTTTTAATTGAACATAAAAGACACCAAGAATTTGAGATGTAACTTTAAGAAGATGAGAGATATGGGTAGGAAAAAAGCACTACAGTTTCTGGAGTCATGTCGGAACTAGGTTGTCGGTGGCCGGAGGTAGTCCAAAAATTTAGGGTGTGGGGTAGCTTAGGTTAATTTTGTAAATTTAGGTCAAATGTGGGGTCAAAATTATTTGGACTCTCTATTTATACTTACCGAGACGACTGAAAAGTTTACTGAGCCTTACCCTACGAAACCCCAATTATGAGTCGTAGATGGTTCTACGGCTCATAGATCATGGTTTCGTAAAATCCTCAACACTTAGAAAAATTGTAGAAAACTTACCTAGGGTCCACAAGCCCCATCCACGACTCGTAGTCTAATCTACGAATCATAAAGTTGGCTCTTGGACTGGAGTGAATTTTTTTCTTCTTACGGGAAATCTCAATGAGTTGGGGTATGAGTCGTAAACTATTTTACGGTTTATAAGCCCAATCGTAGAGGCTTAACTTGATGATCTTTCTTAGCGAAACTAACTAACTTAGTCATGTACCAGCATACTCTTTATAAAATACACTGTTACCCTATCTGCAACCAACCCATTGTCCAAAATTACAATCATTGCACAAGGAATAAACTACCTATGAATCCAACAACTGAAAATAAACCCATAACTATGCTATTATATCAAAAACTTTGGGTTGCCTCCAAAGTAGCACCTGATTTATTTTCGCAGCACGACTTCGACAAGTTGGTTACTCAGACTTAACCAATTTCTCAAACTTCACTCTTCAACTCATCTGGATGCTTCTTCGATTCACAGATATCAAAGACAACTTCTTTGTCATTAAATCTAAACCTGAGTTGACCAATTTTCATATCCACTATGGCTTGTCCAATGACTAGGAATGGTCTCCCCAAGATAATTGGGACATCAAAGTCAACTTCACAATCTAAGATCACAAAGTCTGTAGGGAATATGAACTTTTCAACCTTTACCAATACATCATATAGTATCCCCACAGGCTTCTTCACAATGCGATCCGCCATCAACAACTGCATAAGCTTCTTAAAGACCGGAAGGGGTATCAGATTGATTCCGACACCTAAATGACATAGTGCCCTTGCGAACTCCATATCTCCTATAGTGCAAGGTATCGGGAAAGCATCTGGATCTTCTCTTTTCTGAACCAAGGACTTCGTAGTGACAACACTGCAATGTTGAAGCTCTTGAGAAAGATCCTTACTCATAGTGCACTTTTTGGTGACCAAGTCCTTCATGTACTTCGCATAACCCGACATCTTCTCCAAAGCCTCGATGAGGGGGACGTTGATGGAAAGTTTCTCTAGCATGGAGAGGAAGTGCTTGAATTTTCCTTCCTCCTCCCTCTTTTTGAGTCTCTGAGGGTAGGGAGGAGGAGGCCTAAGGATGGGATTAAACCTCTGTTGCGCTTCAACTGCTACACTCACCCCATCCATGCGACGACCATCTATTTCATTTGCATCATTAGCTGCAACCATCTCCTCATGAATATCTTCCTCTTCGACCAGCATGGGAGGATCAATGGTGCTCTTGCCACCCCAAGTACTAACCGCCTTATACTTTCCGTCATTCTTAGGATTTTGCACTATTTTGCAAGGTAGTGTATCTCTCTGACGCTGATTCCACTCAATCGACACTTAACTGAACTATTGTTCCAACTACTTGATAGCCACAAAATGAGACTCTATCTTTTGATTGATACTAGAGATCTTTTTTTTCATGCCCCTTAGGGTCTCATCTTGTGTCTCAGCCTTCTTCAATAGGTGATCAAATATCTCCTAAATTCTGGAATTGCCTGCGTTAGCATCATTATTGTGTGGTGGTACATAAGGACCATTCCTAAAGCCTTCTCTGTGACCCCAATCTATATCTGGACCCCTATTTCTATCATAGTAACCACCGCAGTTTTCTCTGTAACCTCCATCCCTACATAAGTTCCGATCTTGGTTTCCTTGACCCTGGTGCTAATACTCCTAATTTGACCCTTGAGCGTAGGTCTGGAAAGCCCCCATTACATCACTATCAAAGCATGCATCCTCCTAATAGTATGGCTCCTCGTACATGGATGCACATGGAGGTTGATGAACTACTGCATTTACTCTCTCTTGGTTCTGCTTCATCATCAGCTCTATGAAGTTGTTGCATGATCTCTTAATTGATTCTGGCTTGCTCTAGACACACATGATAGCACATGAACTCTCCATGGAAGATCTATCCCTCTGCCCTTATGGATGGTTTGTCTTGACCAATCTTTCTATGCGTTCAGCAATCCTTGAAAATGGTTGATCTAGAAACATTCTCCCCGTGAGAGTGTCAGCACAGGCCTGGCTATTTTCATCAAGGGAACGGTAGAGGATCTTCACCAAGGCATCATCAACTATCTTATAGTCAGGGATGCTCCTCAGACATTTAGTGAACCACTACCATAGTGCTTATCCAATCACTAGGAAGTTGCTCGAAGTTGTTGATCTAGTCCTTTAACTTGAGCTTCATCGATCTAGGGAATTACCTCTCCAAAAATTCCTCTTGCAAGTTTTCCCATTTGGTGATTGAACTCTATGGGAGTTCAAATATCCATAATGCAACATTACCTATAAGAGGCAATAGGAAGACATGAAGTCCCATAACATACATAGACAGATTCTGTGTTCCCATCACACTCTTATAGATGAATGCCACATTGTGTAAGTGGCTAGGTGGATCCTCTAATGGTAAGTCCAAGAATAGCCCACGGTTTTGCAGCATCTGAAGTAACCCACTCGAGGCTGTAAACTTTGTGTCCACCGGTAGTGGTGGCAACACAATAGCTCCAGTCACATCCATAGCCAAGGGATTCAACTGGCACTGATTCCATTGGTAAGCATTGGCTTTGAAGTCCTGAGTTTGTGGAATATCCTCCAAAGGAGGTGGGTTCTCATTCCCAACATCATCATTGTTGTTCCTATTTAGAGCTTCATTGACTGCGTTGTTAGCGTTATCTTGGACCATCCTTCTTAACATTTTGTGGATATCTAGATCAAATGAAGTTAAGGGATTGCCTTGATTTGAGTGTTGGGAATGCACTACTCGTACACCCTGTAAATAACAAAAAACAACAAACAAAATTAAAACAAAGGGAACTAAGGATTAACACTCGAATTACTAATGAATTTACAAAGTCTAGCACAATTCCCCGAAAACGGTGCTAAAATCTTGAATGTTGCCTAAGTTACACCTCCTTTTTAGAGGATAAAGCGGTCGTTATCAAGATATAGAACCTAACCAAGGCTAGGATCGAAGCCACAGGGAATACGTAGACTGAAGGCGAATTCACCAACCAAGAATCCAATTAGTTAATCAACTCAATTCCCTAAAGTAGGGGGTGGGGGGTTTGGAAAAAGAAATGAGAAAAACAAAGTAACAAACTATCATGAGAGAAAGATCAATAAAAGAGAGCAACTAGGGTATTGTGTTCCCCATGATTCCCCAACTCAGTATCTCCGAATAACCTAATTCTTGTCTAGTGTGTAGCATGCAGGACGATAATTTAAGTTCACCAAGCCCTTTAGTCAAAGGTGATATGCGAATTTCACTATACGACTTGGCCCATCTCAATAGTGTGCATTATTAACCATTACCTATAAGTCCCAGTACAACCTCCTCTCCGCCCAGTTTGGTTGATTGGATGAGAACACATCTATCGAATCCTATAAATTAATCTCTTTTCCTATTCATTACTACCTTGGTCTAGTCAGTAACACTAGGCGGGTTCTAATGTTGGCCACCACTAGAAAAAATGCAAAATGAAGAGATTTAATTAATGCATGCATATACACCTTCTAAGAATTGTGAATTATTCAGTTTTACTTTGTTGGTTCTTCATGGTTCCCACAACCCTAGTTATAGATTTAGTTACTTATGCTTTGTGTAGATAAATAGATTATAAATTTAGAAGACATAATTAAACACTTACACACTGAATTTCGAACAAGCAAATCCAATGTCAATAAAAATCACAAGCTTGAAGATTGAATTAAACCACAAGTGTTTCAAAGACTCTGTCACAATTCTCTCTAATAATATTGAGTTCTCTAACCTAAACTACTCTAAACTCACATGAACCGTCCTCTTCCTTTGAAAAATAAGCCTAAGAACCTATTCATAATAAGTTTAAACAAATCATAAACAAATTAGGAAAACTAGTCGACAAACACCACGAAAGCATTTTACGACTTATATTGTCCTTTACGACTCATAGTCGGGGTCTCGTAATTAGCTACTGGAATTTTTGAGAACTCTTCTATGCCACCCCTTCACGACTCGTAAAGTGTTTTATGACCCATAAAGGTGGTTTCGTCTGAGAACTTTCCTGCAAGTCCACTTCTCAGATCCTCAGGGCACAAAAGATCTTCTACGACACATACAATTATCCACGACTCATATGCATGTTCATAAAATTAAATTTTGAAACTTGGCTCCTCACTAGAATTCCTCACAAAATACCTTTACAACTCATAGAATGCTCTACAACCCGTAGAAGGTCTTGTACAATAGCAAAAACCAACAACTTCTGCAATTTTCGACAAATCGTGGCCAACCTGTATTCTTCTAAATCAAAACACAAAAACCTATAAAAACAACTAAAGTCGCATTGAGAACACACAAAATCCTAAGTTTTAAGCATTAAAAGTGTTGTATTTTGATAGCATATCAATGGTGACCTTGTTGAGTTGTCGGTAGTCGATTCACATTCTAAGAGAACCATCCTTCTTTCTCACAAACAACACCGGTGCACCCAAGGTGATTTTCTTGGCCTTATGAACCCCTTTTCCAAAAAATCTTTTAATTGCTCCTTTAATTCCTTCAACTCTGCCGGGGCCATTCGATAGGGAGGGATGGAAATGGGTTGGGTATTGGGGAAAAGATCTATACCAAAATCTATCTCCCTTTCTGGAGGGATAATGGGAAATTCATGAGGGAAGCCATCAAGAAACTCATTAAAAATCAAGATCGACTCAATAGGAGGGACCCTAGACTTGACATCCCTAACCCGCACCAGATGATAGATATAGCCTTTGGAAATCAACCTTTGTGCCTTAAGATAAGATATGAATCTACCCTTGACAACTGAATCACAACCTTCCCATTCATATATGGGTTCATTTGGGATTTGAAATTTAACCTTACGAGTCCTACAATCAATAGTAGCATGATATGCATGTAATCAATCCATCCCAAGAATGATGTCAAAATCTACCACATAGAATTCATCAAAATCACAAGGAAAAACTCTATGCAATATAGATACGGAAGAACCCTTATAGTCTCTAATAGCAAGAATGGACTCACCAACGGGGGTGGATACCTCAAAGAGTTCACGTAACAATTCAGGACACATATGTAGCTAGTTCGTAATAAATGGAGTTATGACAGAAAGTGTGGCTTCCAGGTCCATTAAAGCATAAATATTAGTATTGAATATCTTTAACATTCCAGTAACAAATGGACATCTCATCAACCCCTTGTCTCCCTTGAAGAGCATAGACCGGTTGTGTCGAGAAGCACCTTATTATTGCCCAACTTGTGCTCTTTGATCACCATGAGCACCTTGTCCTTGGGGAAGACCATCCCTACCCTTATTTGGACGATCCAAAACCTTGAGGTCTATTTTTCAACACCCGATGCAAGAACCAATATCCTTGTAGCATCTACATCCACGGTTCTTGCTACACTTTCCACATCCAGGAGCAATTTGACCACCATTACAACCTTGAGCCTTTGGGAAGGGAACCCTATCATTTGGAAACCTTTGTCCTTGGCCATTGGAGGGCCCTTCGCCATAAAGCTTGTGACCTTGTTGGAAATGACCACCTTTAGCTCCTTGGAACCCACCATCAAGTCGAGCCCTCTTGGACTCCCCCATTCTTCTCTTTCTAAGTTTAACCCCTTCATGTTGTTTGGCGTATGTCATGAGCATGGCGGCTTGACAATCTTCATTGATCAAGTCAGATACACCCGACAAAAACTTGTGCATCCTTGCCCTAGGGTCGACAACCTAGTGAAGAGAAAACTTGGAAAGGTTATTGAACTTAAGGGAATACTACCTCATGCTCATAGATCCTTCCCTAAGATTCATGAACTCTGTCAACTTTGCTTCTCTTAGTTTAATTGTGAAGAAGCGATCAAGGAAGGCAACTTTGAATTCTTCCTATGGAACATGCTCATCATCCACTCTCTACATCTTCCATTGATTATACCATATTTGGGCAAGGACCTTGAGTTGGTAGGTTTCTAGCTCCGCTTTATCCTCCGAACTTACCCCCATGAAAGCCAAGACCTTATACACTTCATCAATAAATTCTTGGGGGTCATCGTCCACGTTTGAGACATGGAATTGCGAAGGATCCATCCTTGTGACATCCTTTACCCTCGAGTCCGGTGTAGGAGCATGAGGATGTAACGCCCAGATTTTTCTCTCACTGGCATTGTCTTGAGGCCTGAAAATTATTCCCAAGAAAATTGCCAGGCATCACCTCACGGAGAAGCCTACACGTCCCATGTGAAGCTACACGGTCTGTATAGCCTCCCGTGGGTGACAGTTGATAACTTAATGGAGGAGCCTACTCAACCTGTGTGGAGCCACACGGTCCGTATGGCCTCCTGTGGAGTAACACTTGATTAGTTCCCCATAGAGGCAAACTTGGGACGTGGGAAAATTTCCAAGTGAAGGTACACGGACCTTCACACAGTTCGTGTGACGCCACACGATCCATGTGGCCTTCCGTTTGGCTTACTATTTGGAGTTACCTTTACACGGACTAGGTCACGGTCCATGTGACACCACATGGTCCATGAACTTGTCCATGTGGTGCTACTTAGTTCGGTGAAATTTTTCTCCTTCGAGTTTTAAGTCCAGGACCACGACACTATTCACGATCCGTATGAGGCTACATGGACCGTGTGACCCAGACGGACCAAATTCAGGTCTGTTTCATTAATGAAATTTTTGAAATTTTGGTTGTTTTAAACGTCAATTTCAACTTTTCCACCCCTTCTAAGCCTCTGAATCAACTGAACTCCTTTAATATTTCAACCATTTCTTCATTTCCTCTCCCTCTCTCTAAAATCACTCCTATTAGAATTCTCCAACTTCTCCATAAAACCTCAAGCCAAGACCTTCAATTTAGAGTTCATTTTCTCCTCAAGTTCATCTTCAAGTCAGGAAAATGGGATTGATTCTTTGTTCCTTTCAACAAAGAAGACCCAAAATTCTTTCAATTTATTTCAAGAAGTTCTAGTCACCTTAAATGTGAATTTTACTATTTGATCTTGTTAACTTTGATCAATGCATGGGTTGTACATTATTTCGGATTGTTAAGTTATGTTAAGCTCTATTATGATGAACCACCCTGAGTTATGAAATTATGAACATGCATGTCCCCTCAAAGATAGTATTATGCATGGGTGATCTACTATGATTTTCATATGTATTTTTAAATTGGATTTCTAGATTTCCTATTACATTACAGATTTTAGATTTACTCTACATTATCCATGCCATCCCTACATCATGCATTGCACTTTACATGGAAATTTAGGGGGGGGGGGGTTAAAATAAATTTTGTTATATGAAATGGTTTTAATAAAGCATTGGTTATGACTAGAAGGTGATCACCAGTAAGTCTATGTTTATGGCTCTTTGAGAATATTGGGTGCTTGCACCATCTTGTATATGTAGATGAGCTATTCCTTGCATAAGCATTATGATTGTAATCTTGTGATTTGGCATTTGAGCCTAAATGTGCATTGAATGTTTTTAAATAGGTACTTGACTCTCTTGAAAGCACGGTATACATACATACATACATATACATACATACATATATATATATATATATATATATATATATATATATATATATATATATATATATATAAGTATTCTTGTGGGATGTGGTTGAATTAGCACCGATGGATTGAGGGCCCTCCCCCTTTCCTTGAACTATGTGCCAAAATAGGACACATGACATTTGTCTATCTTATTTATGCTATGACATGTCTTGATATGATTCTTGTAAATCCTTCTGAAAAGCGCGGTCGAAAGGAAGGTGACCATCCACCGAAAAGCGTGGTCGTAAGGTGTGATATAGATTACCCTAGGCAAGTAATCTTCTCCCTACTAGTGGGGGGTCAAAATCGGTCCAATTCATATAGTAGCTTACATGGATTTGGTTTGTCGGCTATAGTCCATCCCTATTATATAGGAGCTTTATCGCATTGCACGTATCATGAATTCCGTGGCATATTGTATACTGAATTCCATTGCGCATATGATCTTTGTATATTATGTGCCCTTGCCATCTAACATTAGCATGTAGGTTCGGTAAGTCATGTACATTGCATGCCCCCATACTTAGTACATTCAAATGTACTAGCGCATACTCTATGCCTACATGATTTTACCATGTAGGGACCGAGTAGTTTGGGTACTAGCCACGGGACGAATAGTCCGTTCTTAAAGCCTTTTGCGGTAAGCCTCGTCTTCCGAGGGAGAGCTAGTTAATTCTTATGTTTATTATATATGTTATTTTGTTGAGGGTGAGCTTGGAACTTGTCCTGGCCCCCGTTCCATTATTAGAGACAAATGTTGGGCAGTCTGTAAATCTTTCTTAGATAAGGGTATTCCGACTGTCGTATTGCTTATCTATAAATGAATGGATTTCATAAATTTGATTTCTGCTATTTAGTTCTATGTGTTTAGATGCTATTTGAACCAATGATATGGATTCTAATAATTTAGGCTTGTTTGGGACTCTCGGTTCCCCATTCGCCGTGTTATATCCAGACCGTAACCCCGGGTCTGACAAAAGATAGTATCAGAGCACTAGGTTTATAATGGTTCTCGGAGCCCAACATGCCACGTTGAGTAGAGTCCTATACATGGGTGTGAAGTGCACCATACCTATGAGTAGGAGGCTACAGATACATATTAGGAAATTCCTCACTTATTCATGTCTTGTGTCACGCTGTGACTGGTGTATGAAATTCCTTTACTTGCCGATGTTGTTGACCCATTTCAGTAGATGCCTCGAGGAAGACCCCCTCCACCTAGGCCGGCTCCGGCTGACAAATATCAGGCCCCTCACGCGCCTATGGAGGAGCCCATCTCTAACAGTGAATTCCGCACCGCTTTCTCCATGCTTGCACAGATGGTGACTGCTCAGGCAAGGCAAGCTAACTTACCACGGGACCCTACAACTACATCTAGGATGAGGGATTTCACTCGGATGAATCCTCTAGAGTTCTACAGGTCAAGGGCCGATGAGGATGCTCAGGAGTTCATTAATGAGCTCTCAAAGATAGTGAATATTATGGGCATCTCTTCTAAGGAAAAAGTTGGACTGGCTGCTTACCAGCTGAAGGATGTATCTCAAGTGTGGTACACTCAATGGGCTTTGAAAAGGGTCTGTGGTGGTGATGTCAAATGGGGGGGGGGGAGTTCAAATCTGTCTTCCTTGATCGCTTCTTCCCACTTGAGCTGAGAGAGGCCAGAATGACTGAGTTTATCAACCTCAAGCAGGGAAGTATGAGTGTAAGGGATTATGTCCTCAAGTTCACCAAGCTTTCCAAATATGCTCCTTTCCTGGTGGCCGATCCCCGTATAAGGATGCACAAATTTGTTTCGGGTATTTTTGACTTGCTTGTGAAAGAATGTCGTGTTGCTATATAGATTGGGGACATGGATATGGCTAGAGTCATAGTGTATGCTGAACAGATCGAAGGGGAAAAACTCAAACAGAAAAGAACACACGATCCCAAGAGAGCCTGCTTTGACAGTAGGTTCTCCAGTGCTACAAATGTTGGTTTTGGTCACTTTCAGCAGGGCCAAGGTTCAGCGGGCCGAGTGGCCAATGCTCGGGCACCCCATCCCAGGGTACCAGTGGGTGGCGGACCAGGATATCCCATGTGTGACAAGTGTGGGAGACCCCACACAGGTGCTTGCCGGTGGGATTTGGGACTTTGCTTCGGATGCGAAAGTAAGGATCATAAAGTTGCTGATTGCCCTAGGAATGCGCACAGAGGCCAAGGTCAGGTAGCCAAAGGCGCGCAGGGTCAACAAAGGGGTCTCCAAGGTATTGCCCCAAAGAACAACAGGTTATATGCTCCCCATGCCCGCCAAGATGTCGAGGAAGCTCCAGATATCGTGACTGGTATGTTAAAAGTCTTTGATTTTGATGCTTATGTTTTGCTTGACCCGGGTACAAATTTGTCTTTTTTGACTCTACTGTTGGCTGTTAAGTTCAGTTTGAGCCCCCAAATTTTAGGGGAGCCTTTCTTGGTCTACACCCCCGTGTGTGAATCTATTATTACTCATGGAGTCTATCAAGGATGCCCTGTTGCTGTGTTGCATAAAATTTTTCCATGTGATCTTGTGGAACTTGCGATGTTCGATTTTGATGTGATTCTTGGAATGGATTGGCTGCATGCAACTTATGCTTCCATAGATAGTAGAACCCGGAAGGTCCAGTTCATACCTCCAGGTGAGCCAGTTTTTGAATGGAAGGGTGGTGACTCCTCTATTAAAGGTTGGTTTATTTCCTACCTCAAGGCGCAGAAAATGATTTCTACGGGGTGCATCTATCATATTATGAGGGTCAATGATACGGATTCCGGAGTGCCTACTCTCAAGTTTGTTTCTATGGTGAATGAATTTTTAGATGTGTTTCCCGAAGACTTACCGGGCATTCCCTTGGATAGAGAGGTGGGCTTCGGCATAGATCTTCTTCCAGATACTCAGCCTATTTCCATTCTTCTGTATCAGATGGCACCGGAAGAATTGATGGAGTTAAAGAAGTAGTTAAAGGACCTATTGGAGAAGGGTTTCATTCGGCCCAGTACATCACCGTGGGGGTGCTCCCATTTTATTAGTAAGAAAGAAGGACGGGTCCCTCCGTATGTGTATCGACTATAGGCAGCTGAATAAGGTGACTGTTAAGAACAAGTACTTGTTGCCCTGGATTGATGGCTTGTTTGATCATCTTAAGGTGCCACTCACATCTCAAAAATTGGTCCCCGTTCCGGGTATCATTAGTTGAAGGCTAGTGAATGTGATATCCCCAAAATAGCTTTTCAAATGGGGTATGGGCATTTCAAATTAGTGGTGAAATCGTTTGGCCTCACTAATGCTCCGGTCGTATTTATGGACTTGATGAACCGAGTGTTTAAGCCTTTCCTAGACAGCTTCGTGGTGGTTTTCATTGACAACGTTCTCATTTACTCCCGAAGTGAACAGGAGCATGGGACTCACTTGAGGATGGTCCTCCAAACTCTAAGGGAAAAGAAATTGTATGCCAAGTTTAGCAAGTGTGAATTCTGGTTGGGCGAAGTGGCCTTCCTCGGTCATGTAGTGTTTGGAGACTGTATCAAGGTGGATCCGGGGAAAACTGAGGTCGTTAGGAATTGGCCTAGACCGTTGACTCCTTCAGATATCCGCAATTTCCTTGTGTTGGCCAGGTACTACAGATGGTTTGTGGAGGGTTTCTCATCTATTGCATCTCCATTGACCAAGTTTACCTAGAAGCAGGCTAAGTTTGTATGGTCGGATCAATGCGAGAAAAGTTTTCAAACTTTAAAGGATCAGCTTATGTCGGCTCCCGTCTTGACCTTGCCAAATGGTTCAGAGGGGTTCGTAGTATATTGTAATGCCTCGCGGATCGGACTGGGTTATGTGCTTATGCAGAATGGTAAGGTGATAACATATGCATTAAGAGAGTTGAAGGTGCATGAACGTAACTACCCCATGCATGACCTTGAATTGGCAACGGTGGTCTTTGCTTTAATGATTTGTAGACATTATTTGTACGGGGTTCATGTTGACGTGTTCACCGATCACAAGAGTTTGCAATATGTTTTCACCCAGAGGGATCTTAACCTAAGGCAAAGGAGGTGGTTGGAGCTTCTGAAGGATTACGATATGAATAATCTATATCATCCGGGCAAAGTTAATATTGTGGCCGATGCTCTCAGCAGATTGTCAATGAGAACTGTGGCGCATGTTGGGAATGGAAAGAAGGAATTGGCGACGGGGGTTTACCGTTTGGATAGGTTAGGTGTCAGGTTGACTGATTCTAGCTAGGGTGGTGTTTGGGTTCAAAATGGGGCAGAATCTTCCTTGGTAAATGTGGTAAGAGCTAAGCATGATCTAGACCCATCATTACTTGAGTTGAAGAAGTTGGTTGCTGCATAGGAGAACGAGGTATTCTCCCAAGGGAGAGATGGTGTACTCCGGTACCAAGACCGGCTTTGTGTTCCTGATGTGGATGACTTTAGAAGAGTAATTATGAGTGAGGCTCACAGCTCTCACTACTCTATTCACCCGGGGTCTACCAAGATGTACCGGGACTTGAAGGAGGTGTATTGGTGGCATGGTATGAAGAGGGATATTTCTAAGTTCGTGTCTGAATGCCCGAGTTGTAAGCAAGTGAAGGTAGAACACCAAAGGCCTGACGGTCTTGTACAGGACATAGAGATTCCCACGTTGAAATAGGAGGATGTGAACATGGACTTTGTGGTTGGATTGCCTCGGACCTAAAGGTAATTCGACTCCATCTAGGTTGTTGTGGATCAGAGGATGAAGTCAACTCATTTTCTACCGGTTAAAGCTACCTTCAGTGCTGAGGACTATGTGGGGTTGTTATCCAAAAGTTGGTGAGGTCGCATGGTGTACCTAGGTCCATTATATCGGATCGTGGTGCTCAATTTTACTTACCACTTTTTGGAGGTCTTTTCTGAAGGGCCTTGGGACTAAGATTAAGTTGAGCTCCGCTTTTCACCCTCAAACCGATGGCCAAGTGGAGGGGACTATTCAAATCATGGAGGATATGTTGAGGGCATGTGTGTTGGAGTTTAAGGGGCATTAGGATGACCATCTTCCACTCATCGAGTTTGCTTACAATAATAGCTTCCATGCTAGCATTGGTATGGCGCCGTTTGAAGCATTGTATGGGAGAAGGTGTAGGTCTCCGGTGAGGTGGTTTGAGTTGGGAGAGATGGCTTTAGTTGGCCCAGATTTGGTATTGGATGCTATGGAGAAGGTAAAGGTGATTAGGGAGAGATTGAAGGCGGCCCAAGTCGTCAAAAGTCCTATTCGGAAGAGATTGAAGGCGGCCCAAGTCATCAAAAGTCCTATTCGGATACTAGGAGGAGGGACCTTGAATTTGATATCGGGGATCGGGTGTATGTGAAAGTTTCTCCTATGAATGGTGTGATGCGTTTCGGTAAGAAGGGCAAGCTAAGCCCCCAGTATGTTGGCCCTTACGAGATTGTTGAGCGGATTGGAAGTGTGGCTTATTAGTTGGAGTTACCTACGGATTTGAATTCCTTTCATGCGGTCTTCCATGTGTCTATGTTGAGGAAGCTAATTGGTGATCCTGGCACCATTGTGCCTTTGGAAGGAATTGAGATTGAGGAAAACTTTTCTTACGAGGAAGTGCCAGTGGCAATCTTAAATAGGCAAGTAAAACGGCTTTGTAACAAGGATGTGGCTTTAGTTGTGGAGAGTGCTACTTGGGAGGCGGAGCTGGACATGGTGAAATGATACCCTCATCTTTTCTAATCTACTCAAGCCCAAGGTACTAGGGATCTTCCTTACCTATTGGTGCCATTTCTAGCCTTTTTGAGTCTCATGACATGACATGCATGTGTGCACCAAAAGATCTTTTTCCTTTCTACAAGTGTTTCGAGTGCTTTGGATACAATCTTGATATGAGCTTAAGGGTCTTGAACTATAGTTTTTGCATGATGCTTTTGGTACAAAACATTTTTATTTTGATTTGAATTATGCATTGCATCTTGTGTCGGATGTGTCTTGCACTAACTCTAACCTTTCAAGCCTTGTCCTTGCACATTCGAGGACGAATGTTCCAAAGGGGGAGATGATGTAAAGACCCAGATTTTTCTCTCACTGCCTACTGTGTTGAGGCCTAATAATTTTTCCCAGGTAAACTGCCAGGCATCACTTCACGGAGAAGCCTATACGGCCCGTGTGAAGCCACACGGTCCGTATGGCCTCCTATGGAGTGACAGTTGATCACTTCAAAAAGGAGCCTACACGACCCGTGTGGAGCCACACGGTCCGTGTGGCCTCTCGTGGAGTGACACTTGATTAGTTCCCCATAGAGGAAACTTGGGACATGGGAAAATTTCCAAGTGAAGGTACACGGACCTTCACACGGTCTATGTGATGCCACTTGGTCCGTGTGGCCTTCCGTTTGGCTTACTGTGTGGAGTTACCTTTACAAGGACTAGGTCACGGTCCGTATAGATGGTCCCTGAACTTGTCCATGTGGTGCTACGACACTATTCACGGTCCGTGTGACGCTTCACGGACCGTGTAACGAACCGTGCAACCTAAACGGACCAAATTCAGGTCAGTTTTATTAATGGCATTTTTGAAATTTCAATTGTTTTAAACGTGAATTTTGACTTTTCCACCCCTCCTAAGCCTCTAAATCACCTGAACTTCTTCAATATTTCAGCCATTTCTTCGTTTCCTCTCCCTCTCTCTAAAATTACTCCTACAAGAATTCTCCAACTTCTCTATGAAACCTCAAGCCAAGACCTTCAATTTGGATTCCATTTTCTCCTCAAGTTCATCTTCAAGTCAGGTATGTGGGATTGATTCTTGGTTCTTTTCAACCAAGAAGACCCAAAATTCTTTCAATTTATTTCAAGAAGTTCTAGTCACCTTAAATATGAATTTTACAATTTGATCATGTTAACTTTGATGAATGCATGGGTTGTACAGTATTCCGGATTCTTAAGTTATGTTAAGCTCTATTATGATGAACCACCCTGAGTTATGAAAATATGAACAAACATGTCCGCTTAAAGATTGTATTATGCATGGGTGATCTATACTACTATTTTCATATGTATTTTTATTGTGGATTTCTAGATTTCCTATTACATTGCGGATTTTAGATTTACTCTACATTACCCATGCCATCCCTACGTCATGCATTGCACTTTACATGGAAATTTCGGAGGGGGGATTAAACCCAATTTTGTTATATGAAATGGTTTTGATAAAGCATTGGTTAGGACTAGAAGGTGATCATCACCAGTAAGTCTATGTTTATGGATCTTTGAGCATCTTGGGTGCTTGCACCATCTTGTATATGTAGATGAGCTATTCCTTGCATGAGCATCATGATTATGATCTTGTGATTTTGCATTTGAGCCCAAATGTGCATTGAACGTTTTGAAATAGGTACTTGACTCTCTTGAAAGCACGGTATACATATATATATAGGTATTTTTGTGGGATGTTGTTGACTTAGCACCGATGGATTTAGGGCCCTCCCACTTTCCTTGAACTATGTACCCACATAGGGACTGATGACAGTCTTCTATCTTGTTTATGCTATGACATGTCTTGATATGATTCTTGTAAATCCTTCTGAAAAGCGTGGATGTAAGGAAGGTGACCATCCACCGAAAAGCGTGGTCTTAAGGTGTGATGTAGATTACCCTTGGCAAGTAATCATCTCCCTACCGGTATGAGGTCCAAATCAGTCCAATTAATGTAGCAACTCGCATGGATTTGGTTTGTCGGTTATAGTCCATCCCCGTTATATAAGAGCATTATCGCATTGCATGCATCATGAATTCCATGGCATATTATATACTGAATTCCATTGCTTATATGATCTTTGTATATTATGTGCCCCTTGCTATCTAACATTGGTATGCAAGTTTCGTAAGTCATATGCATTGCATGCCCGCATACTTACTAACACATACTCTATGCCTACATGATTTTACCATGTAGGGACCAAGCAGCTTGGGTACCAGCCATGGGACGAATAGTCTATTCTTGAAGCCTTTTGCGGTGAGCCCCATCTTCCGAGGGTGAGCTAGTTAATTCTTATGTTTATTATGTATGTTCTTTTGTTGAGGGTGAGCCGGGAACTTGTCTTGGCCCCCGTTCCTTGACTAGAGGCAAATGTTGGGTACTCTGTAAATCTCTCTTAGACAAGGCTATTCCGGCTGTCGTATTGCTTATCTATAAATGAATGGATTTCTGATAGTTGATTTCTGCTATTTAGTTCTATGTGTTTAGATATTATTTGAACCAATTATGTGGATTCTGATAATTTAGGCTTGTTTAGGGACTCTCGGGTCCCCATTCCCCATGTCACATCTAGGCCCTAACCCCTGGTCATGACAAGGAGCTTGAGCCCCTTGATTGGCCATGACTCTTGCCAAGAGGGTGACCATATTTTGGTATTTGACATGGGTGATCCCTTTACCTTTCGCTTGAGGAACTTGTGGGGCTAGAGGGGGCGGCTCCTCCTTGGGAGTGGGAGATCTTCTTGCCTTTCGTCTCGGTGGCATAATCTAAAAGAGCAAAAAGGCCGCTAATTAGAGGTAGGAAACCTTATGTTAAATCTTGAGCATGATGTAGAGTATGAAGATGTGAACCATTTTCTAAAACGCCTCATAGCCTCTAGCTCATTGTTTTGGCGTGCTTCACAACAATGAACAAGACTCTACTTGACGCGTTGTGTTGGATTTCAAAGGACCATTTACAAACCTAGTGCTCTGATACCAAGCTTGTCATGACCAAAGCCTAGGGCTTAGATGTGACACGATGAATGAGAACCCGCGTGGGATCCCAAACAAGCCTCATAAGCTTGTAAACACATCCTTGATTTTGGAAGCATGAAAAGTGACAAACACATAACACATAATATCTAGGGAAAACGGGACTTTGGACTAACACTATGAGGAAGATATGGGGAAGAAGATGTCTATGAATCACATAGCAAATGATTTCTAAGGGGCGGGTAAGTATAAATCACGCTACCGGGTGATTAGGGACTTACTTTTATCTAAACACCATCAACAAGCATTTAACGCAAAAAGGGAAAAATATGACTAAGGGATGTTTTTTGTAATACAAAATATAAGGAGTCACGCTCAATGTTACATAACCATCACAATATCCAATAACACCACTAAATGTCGAATAGGTCGGGGGCCAAGATATATCCCGGGCTCACCCTCAAAAAGATGGTTTCCGAAAATAATGGAGTCTAAATAAGGCACAAATGTAAGTGGGATCTTGTCCCCAGATGTGGAGGACTCTCCAAGCAAATCTTCGACCAGAATGTCTAGTCGCGTGGAGAAGGAGGATGGTACGTTGCTCTAGTTCATACATGTTTAGATTATGAAAGCAAAGGGTATGCATTAGTACTTGAATGTACTAAGTATACGAGATGCAAATGCAATAAAGAACATAAGCCATAATTAAGGAATATGCATAATCATAATCATAATCAATTGATATAAGCTCAATATAATATAAATTCTTAATGCCTTAGTCAAAACATGCATACGGATTGTCATACTATAAAACATATCATATATAGATGGGACAGGACCATAATCGACAAATAAGACCAAGAGAGCTACTACTCGGAATCTCAGTGTTCACTCCAAAATGAGTAAAGGGATGGTCTACCTTGCTGGGGTAAATCAAACACTCACCTTACGGGAACATCACCCAGTTCCCAAAGTGCCTCATAGTTACCTTACGGGAACATCACCCATTTTGGACCCATGTTTTATCAACCTTACAGGAACATCTCCTATTTTGGTATATGTATTTTATTAACCTTATGGGAACATTTCCCATTTCGGTATTTGTATTTTATCAACCTTATGGGAACAACTCCAATTTTGGTATATGTATTTTATTAACCTTACGGGAACATCTCCTATTTCGGCATATCAGTCGCATGTGCCGTATGGGAACATCACCCATTTTAGTCAATCATTCAACTTAAGATATATGGATCCATTAGCTAGTTTATAATCCAATAGTGGCAACATAGTTATGGGACAATGGTCATTTACCAAGGTCCGCTTTATGCTAGGTCACAATCCCAAGGAATACTCAAATTCTCATTGTTATCATAATATGCAAAGTATTTTAGCATCTTCATAGTTCATGGGGCAGCTCATAAAAACCAAGGCTTCATCATATCAAAGATAGGGGTTCATAACTTTTCATAGCTTTCACAATATTTCATTATTTAAAGCACACATAATAGCCCTTCACAATTTATATCATTCGTAAAAAACATATCTTGCCATAAATCTTTTGTCAACTTAAGAAGCTTGTTTCATGATTTAGTAAAACATGGTGGCTATGCATTTATGCTCAAAAGCATGCACGAACATCATCTTTAGACTTGAGGAGAGTAACATAACCCATTTTTCATATCATGGAAAATAACCCACTTTATCATAGCAAAGCATAGTTAGGGCATCATAAACCCTCATCTTGAAACACATATTTCTCATGACTTGTCATTTCATAATATAATATGAAGACAAATAACATAATACTCATCATGATATCATTATAGTTTTCTTTACAGTCATGTCATGCAAATAGTTCATGAAATCTTCATAAAACCCATAACTTGGAACAGAGCCTTAGAGAGAAAAATGTTTGAGCTTGTGAGATAAAGGTTCACAAAATCAAAACCCACATACATTATTAACTTAATGTAGAGAATACCCGACTTTGAGGAGAAAACCAAAATCCTAGCTTGTTCCTTTTTATTGAGAGCTTGAGCACTTGAGAGAGAGGTTTGAGACTTAGAAAATAAGATTGAGGAGGAAAATGGATGAGATTATGGATTTAGGACTGATAAAGGGCTCCCTTGAAGGTCAAGATGACGTAGTATGGTCATGACATGCTATGAAATGACCAAACTGCCTCTTTTAAAAGCTGGCCGGACAAGTCTATGAGACCCCATTTATGGGTCATAGACCATTCTATGAGCCGTAGATGGGGTTTCGTTTGACAGCCCTCTTCCAAACTTCAGACAACCCTCTTTCTCTGATCCTCCCTCTACGACACGATATACGACTCATAGTTCATTCTATGGGTCGTAGATGGTGTTTCACCTGATAAATTCTTACAGACCCCTTCTCTGATTCTCATTCTACAATATGATCTATCACTTGTAGATGACTTTACGTGTCGTCTGATTAGTCGTAGATTGAATTTTAGAGGATCTCAAATTTCACCAATTTTGCTAGGTTTCACGAACCCACTTTATAGGTCGTACCACGACTTACGGGCCGTAAAACCCTTTAAAATCTCAGAGTTTCAAATTTTCCAAGGCTTATTTTCCTGAACTATTCATACTCCCCATAGGTAGGGTCTTACATTCTCTAACTTGGTATCACTAGATAATAAAATTCTTTTCTAGAGTGTAGCATGCAGAATGGTGAGTCAAGTTTACCAAACCCTTTGATTTAGGCGAGAGGAAAATTTCATTATGTGATTAAATACATCCCCACAGTGTAACATTACTAACACTTACCTATTATTCCAGTACAACCTCCCCTTAGACCAGTTTGGTTGATTAGATAAGAAACATAAATTGAATACTGTTAATTAATCTCTTTTCCTATTTATTACTACCTTGATCCAATCAGTAACACTAAAGGAGTTTTAACGTTGCCCATCATTTAAAAAAGTTCACACCGGAGAGAATTAGCTAATAAATGCATGCATAATTTTTAAGAATTACGAATTATTCTATTTTACCTTGTTAGTTCTTCATGGTTTCTACAACCCTATTTGAAGATTTAGCTATTTGATTCGTGTAGATGAAAGAATCATGAATTTGAATAACATAATTGAGCACTTACACAAAAGTAATTAGAACAATAAATCCAAGCTCTTCACCAAGAATCACAAGGTCGAATTAAAAGCACAAAATAATGTTTTCACAATGTTCCTCTCAAGCTCTCTATTATTTTCTAATGTTCTATAGCGTTCTTGTAAAGACCCAGACATTTATCTCATTAGCATTACCTTAATGTCCCAAAATTTTCCCAGGAAATAACTGCTAGGCATCACTTCACGGAGGAGCCCACACGGCCCGTGTGGAGCCACATAGTCCGTATGGCCTCCCGTGGAGTGGCACTTGATAAGTTTCCCATAGGGGCATAACTTGGAATAGGTATACGGTCTTTGACACGGTCCATGTAGCCTCCCGTTTGGTTTACTGTGTGGAAGGTTGTCCGTGTGAAGCCACATGGACCGTGTAACGAACTGTGTGGCCCAAACGGACCAAATTTGGGTCCGTTTCATTAATAACATTTCAGAAAATATTGGGTTGTTTTAAACGTGAATGTGGTCTTTTCCACCCCTTCTAAGCCCCTTAAACTAGCTGAACTCCTTCATTTTAAGCCATTTCTTCGTTTCTCTCCCTCTCTAAAATTCACTCCTTCCAGACTCTCCAACCTCTCTCTAGGATCATCAAGTCAAGGCCTTCAATTTGAAGTCCATTTTCTCTCCAAGTTCATCTTCAAGTCAGGTATGTGGGGTTGATTCTTGGTCTCTTTCAACCAAGAAGATCCAAAAATTTTCAAGCCATTTTATGAAATGGTCTACTTAAATGTGAATTTTACTACTTGATCTTGGTAACTTTGAACAATGCATGTGATGTACATTATTCCGAATTTTATGCTGTGTTAAGCTCTAGTAATTGAAGCCTGCAATTATAAACATGCATGTCCTTTAAAAATGTTATTATGCATGGGTGATCTTTACTATGATTTTCATATGGATTTATAGTGGTTTTTCTAGATTTCTTACTATGTTTTAGATATACTCTACATTGCCCATGCCACCCCTACATCATGCATTGCATTACATCCATAGCATTGATACATGAAAATTTTGAATATGGATTAAGTCCATTTTCGTTTTTGAAAAGAATTCTGATATGATTTTGTAAGGCATTGGATACGACAAGAAGGTGATCACCGGTTTGTCTATGATTATGGCTCGTGGAGCATTTTGGGTGCTTGCACCACCTTGTATTCTGGCTCTTGGAGAATCTATTGGGTGCTTGCACTATCTTGTACATGTAGATGAGCTATTCTTTGCATGAACCTTGTGATTTTGATAAAGTGATTTGGCGTTTGAGCCTACATGTACATTTGACATTTGAAATGGATACTTGACTCTCCCTCTCTTGAAAGCACATATGTGTGTGTGTGTGTGTATATATATAAGTATTCTAGTGGGATGTTGTCGACTTAGCACCGATGGATTGGGGGTCCTCTCCCATTCCTTGAACTATGTGCCAACATAGGGGCGAAGGTTATCCGTCTATCTTGTTTATGATATGACATGTCTTGATATGATTCTGTAAATCCTTCCGAAAAGCGTGGTCGTAAGGGAGCTGACCATCCATTGAAAAGCGTGGTCATAAGGTGTGATGTTCGTTACCCTTGGCAAGTAATCTTCTCCCAACCAGTGGGAGGTCCCAATCAGTCTAATTCATGTAATAGCTTGCATGGATTTGATTTGTCAATTACAGTCCATCCCCGTTAGATAGGTGCACTACTGCATTGCACGCATCATAAATTTCATGGCATCTTGTATACTAAATTCCTTTTCTTATATGATCTTTGGATATTATGTTCCCTTGTCATCTAACATCGATATGCAGGTCCGGCAAGTCATATGCATTGCCTGCCCGCATACTTTGTATATTTAAACGTACTAACCATGTAGGGACCGAGCAGTTTAGGTACCAGCCACTGGACGAATAGACCATTCCTGAAGATCTTTTGTGGTGAGCCCGGTCATCTGAGGACGAGCTAGTTATTTTCTTAGCTCATTTTGTATGTTCTTTTATTGAGGGTGAGCCTAAAACTTGTCCTTGCCCCCGTTCCTTGACTAGAGGCAAATGTTGGGCACTTGTAAAACCCTTCCTTTTTTCGTTTTGCTTATCCATAATTGAATGGGTTTTTTCGAGACTTTGATATCCGCTACTTAGTTACATGTGTCTAAATGCTATTTGAACCATGATGTGGATTCTGAAAACTTGAAGCTCGTTTGGGGACTCTCAGGTCCCCATTCGCCGTGTCACATCTAGGCCCCGTCCCCGGGTCGTGACAGTTTCCATTGAAAAATAACCTAAAAACCCTATTTATAGTCTTTAAAATACAAAACCAAATGAAATAGAAGAAGTGGGTTAGAAGGTTCTACAGGCACTTCTAGGGACCGTATAATATTTTACGACCTATAGTTGGTGCTTCATGGACTTCATCTTAAATTCTAGGGCTGATTTCTACGACACCCATCTACGAGCCGTATAAAGTTCAACGGCCCATAAAGTGTTTCATCTGCTAATTTTTCAGCAACTCCCCGCTTTCTGATCCTTAGGGCACGATACCAAGTCTACAGCTCGTAAAGTCTTCTACTCGTTTGGATGTTTTTAGATAACATCAGAAAGTCGTGCTTCACTGGTAAAGTCTTCTACGGCTCGTCTGCATATTTGTAGACTTAACTTCAAAATAACCACCCTTTACTGGAATTGTGTATGAAACCAAGTATACAACCCGTGGAATTTTAACGACCTGTAAAGGGTCTCGTGAAACCTCAACTTCTATAAAATCTGCATACTTAGCCCTATAATTGTGCCAACCCTGTAATCATGAAAAACAAACATAAAAACAAATCAAATCCGCCAATATTATTTTGAGAACACCCGAAATTCCAAGTTTTAAGCATCCAAAGCATTTGTATTTTGACAGCATATCAAAACCCACAACTTAAAATTATTGCTTGTCCTCAAGCGACAGACTCAATCTACTTAAGCAGTATAATAACACACCGACCTCAACCTAATGGCATACATCATATCGAACTCATGCACAAACATCGCCACCACTTTTAAAACAAATCAGATAGCTATCAAGCAAACCAATACTGGTCAATAGATGTGACAGTGCAACTAGGACAAACAAGGCAATTATCAACAAGCAACACTCACTGAGTTAGACTAATCTTAAAAACGCAATACAAGTACCCTAAAAAAAATAAGTCCCATAACCCTCTCATGATGATATCTTCAAATTCAATGCATGGGACAATGCAAAATCACTCACTCTTATAAAAGACTTTCAAATACTATGCTCAATACTATATGCTTTCCTCTGTACTTATAACTATGACCTTTGACTACTTAGACTAAGATTCGTTTAGAACTTCATTGGCTTGTAATGAAGAATCAGGGGGTTTGGTATGATGTTTTGGGAAAATAATGACTGAAGGTCATCCTTGAAACTGCGTTTTATACAGTCTTGCCTTACCAACACTGTTATTTTTTAGCTCATTCTCCCTTTCTTCTATTTCAAACTCATCTGGGTTCCTTATTCTCATTTTTAACCTTTTTGCCTTTTGCTTTTACATCATTTTTCTTTTTAATTTTCTGATTAGGCATCACTCATTTTTCTTACACACATAACATATTTCTATCCCCTTTTTCATATATCACTAGCTTCCTTTTTGTTTTGTGTATACCCTTACACCAACCACCCTCAACTTAGGCTTTCTGCCTTAGTCGAGGTGCTCAAAATACAACCTAGGAACCAAGGACACTTTTGGTAGTCACTGATTGCACTATTAATTCAGATCATGCTTTTCATCTCATTTTATCCTCACTTATCAAAACAAGCACCATCGACAATCATATAAGCATGGTTGCTCTCAAGACTAACTAACAAAATTTTGTGGGTATCATTTTTCACACAAAAACACAAAAACGAACATATGACATAGATATCAATACTACATGCTACTAATACTACCTACACATCCTAAACATGCCCGATTCAATAGAAAATAAATATCCTTGGAAAAAAAAAAACACAAGCCGAAAAATCCCTAGGATTGAAAATTTGGGATAGTTATAGGCCAAGGTTACTCAAACTTTACTGAGGCTAAAAACTACCCACATCCTATAGAAAAAGATTTGCATTGTCCTCAATGTGCAAAAATGGAATATAAATCATAGGGGTCAAAAAGAACATATTTGGGTGCTTAAGCGCTAATGTCTACCTTGGGTTGCTGATGTGCTACCAAACTACGAAACTTTGGATGCTTAAAACATAAGATTTTGTGTGTTCTCAATGCGACTTTAGTTGTTTTTATGTGTTTTTGTGTCTTTGTTTGCAGGATTACAGGTTGGCCAATGATTTTGGGGAAAGTTGTAAGTTGCTGTAGATTTGTTATTATATGAAACACCTTACGGGCCGTAAGGAGGTTGCATAAGGAATTCCAATGAGGGGCCATGTTTCTGAATATACTTCTACGAACATGCAAATGAGCCGTACATTAATGTATTAGTAATGACAGAGGTTTCATGCTATGAAGATCAATGAATGACAACTTTCTGAAGTTCATCAAATGAAATCCCCTTTAAGTGTCGTAAACCATTTATGAGTCATAAAGGGGTGTCATAAAGGAGAAGTCCAGTTTTTCAGTAACAATGTACGAGACCCCGATTACAGGCCGTGAAATTCAATACGGGCCAAAAAGTGCTTTCGTAGAGTGTGCCAACCAATTCACCTATGTTGTTTAGGATTCAAATTTTAATTATTATAAATAGGTATTTTAGGTTATTTTTCAGAATTGCCCACCAGTTCAAGTAAGTTAATCTTAGTTTTAGGTTAGTTCTCAGAGAACTTAATATTCTTAGAGAGAAATTGTGAGAGAGTCTTTGAAAACACTTGTGGTTTCATCCAATCTTCAAGCTTCTGATTTTCGTTGACAATAGATTTGCTTGTTCTTAATTCAGTTGTGTAAGTGTTTAATTATGTCTTCTAAATTAATAATCTCTTCATCTACACAATAACTAAGGTTGTGGGAACCATGAAAACTAAAAAATTAAAACCGAATAATTCACAATTCTTCGAAGGTGTATATGCATGTATTAATTAACTTTCATTTTGAATGTTTTCTAATGGTGGCCAACATTATAACCCACCTAGTATTATAGGCTGGACTAAGGTAGTAATGAATATGAAAAGAGATTAATTAATAGGATTCGATTAACGTGTTCTTATCTAATCAACTAAACTGGGCCAAGGGGAGGTTGTACTGGGACTTCAGGGTAATGGTAAGTAATGAACACTATGGAGATGGGTCAAGTTGCATAGTGAAATTCGCCTCTCACCTTTGACCAAAGGGCTTGGTGAACTTGAATTACCGTCCTGGATGCTATACACTATACAAGAATTAGGTTATGCAGTGATACTGAGTTAGGGAATCATGGGGATTACAATACCCTAGTTTCTCTCCTTTATTGATCTTTCTATCGTGATAGTTAGTTTATCTTTCTCATTTATTTTTGCAAAACCCCTCTTTGGGGATTTGAGTTGATTAACTACTCGGATTGCATGTTGACATATTTTTCTTAAGTCTTGTTTTCCCTATGGGATCGACCCTAACCTTGGTTAGGTTCTATATCTTGACAAGCACAAATTTATCCTCTAAAAGGGAGGTGTAACTTAGGTGACATCATGATTTTGGTGTCGTTGCCGGGAAATACGTCTAGACTTAGTAAATTCATTAGTATTTCGAGTGTTAATCCTTAGCTCCCTTTATTTTACATTTGTTTGTTGTTTTTGTTTATTTGCAGGGTTTATGAGTAGTGTATACCCAACACTTGGAGTCAAGGAAATCCCTTAGCTCCATTTGATTCAGAGATCCACATAACGATAAGAAGAATGACTCAAGATAACGTCAACAACGCGGCCAATGCAACTCCTGATCGAAACAATAAACATGATGCTGGGAATGCAAACCCACCTCCTTTGGAGAATATTCTACAGCCTCAGGATTTCAATGCCAGTTCTTATCAGTGGAATCAGTATTGGTTGAATCCCATGGCTATGGAAGTGACTGGAGCTATTGTGTTGCCACCACTACCGGCAGACACAAAGTTCATAGTCTCGAGTGGGTTACTTTAGATGTTTTAGAACCATGGTCTATTTACAACCTTACCATCAGAGGATCTGCATAGCCACTTACACAATATGGCATTTGTTTGTAAGATTTTTATGGGAATATATAATCTATCTATAGATGCCGTGGGACTTCGTGTCATCCCATTGTCTCTCATAAGCAATACTGCATTATGGCTGAGCTCCTGCAGAGTTCAATCGCCAGCTGGGCAGACTTGTAGAAGTCCTTTTTGTAGAGATACTTCCCTAGATCGAAGAAGCTCAAGTTAAATAACCAGATCGACTACTTTGAGCAACTTCCTAGTGATTCCATAAGCACTACTTCAGAGTGGTTTTTAAAATTACTGAGGAGCGTCCCTGACCACAAGATAGTTGATGACACCTTGGTAGTGATCTTCTACCATGCTCTTGATGAGAACAATTAAGCCTATGCTGACACTATCATAGGAGGCATGTTTCTAGATCAACCCTTTGCAAGGATTGCTAAGCACATGGAAAGAGTGGTCAAGACGAATCGAGCATGGGGGAAGAGTGATAGAGCTTCCATGAAGAGTTCATGTGCAGTCAGTGTGGGTCTAGAAAAAAGCTAGTATCAATGAGGACATCATGCAATATCTTGCTCATATTTGCATGGGCGTGGAGGTGATGGTGAAGTAGAACCAAGAGAGAGTAAATGCAGTGGTTCATCAACCTCCACACGCACCTATGTACGAGGAGCATACTATGAGGAGGACACATGTTTTGTTAATGATCAGACGGGGTATTTTTGGACCAACGCCCAAAGGTCTAATCACGACTATATACGCCAAGATCAAGGAAACCAAGGTCAGAACTTTGGTAGAGAAGGAGCTTATAGAGACAACTGCGGTGGTTACTTAGATAGAAATAGGGGTCCATATGCAGATTGGGGTCGCAAAGAATGCTTGACAAATAGTCCTTATGTGCCACCACACAACTGTGATACAAGTGCAAGCAATTCAAGAATTGAGGAGTTGTTTGATCACTGTTAAAGAAGGTTGAGACACAGGATTAGACCCTAAGGGGCATGAAAATAGAGATCTCTAGTATCAATCAAAAGATAAAGTCTTACTCAGTGGTTATCAAATAGCTGGAACAACTATTCGATCAAGTGTCGAATTAGTTGAATTAGTATCAAAGGAGTACACTGCCTAGTAATACAGTGCAAAATCCTAAGAATGGTGGGCAGTGTACGGTGGTTACTACTCGGGGTGGCAAGAGCACTATTGCTCCTCCTATGTTGGTCGAAGAGGAAGATGTTCGTGAGGAGATGGTTACAACTAAGGATGCATATGAAGGAGATGGTCGTCGCAAGGATGATGTGAGTGAAACAACTGAAGCTCTACATAGGTTTAAGCCTATCCCTAGGCCTCCTCCCCCTTCCGTTAGAGACTCAAAAAGGGAGGAGGGAGGCAAGTTCAAGCACTTCCTCTCCATGCTAAAGCAACCTTCTATCAACATCTCCCTAATCGAGGCTTTGGAGAAGATGCTAGGCTATGTGAAATACATGAAGGACTTGGTCACCAAGAAGCGCACTGTGAATCAGGAGCATTCTCAAGAGCTTCAACATTGTAGTGCTGTCACTATGAAGTCCTTAGTTAAGAAATAGAAGATCCCAGGTGCTTTCACAATACCCTGCACCATTAGAGATGTGGAAATCACAAGGGCACTATATGATTTAGGTGCCAGTATCAATCTGATGCCCCTTGCAGTCTTCAAGAAGTTTTGATTGGGGCCTCTACTCCTACTAATTAGCGATTGCTGATGGCAAATCACACTGTGACGAAGTCTGTGGTGATACTATATGATGTGTTGGTAAAAGTTGAGAAGTTCATGTTCCCTGCAGACTTTGTGTTCTTAGATTGTAAAGACAACTTCGATGTCCGAATCATCTTGGGGAGACCATTCGTAATGGACAAGCCCTAGTGGATGTGGAATCTGGTCAACTAAGGTTTAGATTGAACAACGAAGAAGTTTTCTTCGATATCCGTTAGTCCATGAAGCATCCTAATGAGTTGAAGAGTGATGTCTAGGCAATTGGTGAAGTCTAAATAACCAATTGGTCCAAGTCGTGCCGCAATAATATATCAGGCACTACTTGGGAGGAAACCCAAAGTTTTTGATGTAATAGCATAGTTATAGGTTTACTTTAAATTTTTGGACTCATAGGTAGTTGATTTCTTTTGATTTGATTGTAATTGTGGAAAATGTGTTGGTTGTATATAGGGTAACAGTGTATTTTATGAAGAGTATGCGGGTACAAAACTAAGTTAGTCATTTTGGCTGTGAAAGAGCATCAAGTTATGGCTCTACGACTAGGATATGGGCTGTAAAACACTTTACAACCCATACTCCATCTCATAGAAAATTCTAATAAGAAGGAAAATATGCACTCTAGTCCACGAGCTAACATTACAATTCGTAGATCCAACTAGGAGTCATGAATAGGGCTCATGGACCCCAGGTAAGTTTTCAGAAATTTCGCTAACTATTGAGGGTTTAACGGAACCATGGGTTATGAGCTATAGAACCATCTACGACCTGTAATCAGGGTTTCCTAGAACCATGCCCATCAATTTTCAGACTGACCCTGTCAACATATAAATAGAAGGGTCAAAATTATTTGACCCCACTTTTGACCTAAAATTACAGCTCAACCAAAGCCACCACCTCCTAATTTTTTCGATCACTTCCAGCCATCTACAACCCATTTCATGTAAAAAATTTGACGGCCCTAGGGTTTTGCTTCTAGTAACCTCCATCAATCATTTTCGGTATAATCTCAAGCCTTGGTAAGTTCTCGATTTAATTACAATCTATAAGTTACCTTGTTTGAAAGATTGCGTTTAAATTCCTATGGGGCATGGTGTTTAGATACAAAATCCTTGTTTTGAATTTGAATTATTCTAGTTGTAATTAGGTTGCCCATGTATGATTATTATTTAAGTCAAGAATTGGGCATTTTTGTCTTGTACCAAATGTTTTGGGTTTATGTTTTGTGTCTATTGAGTCACCCACCATAGAATATTGAATGATATTGAATGTTTTGTGCTTGTGGACTTGCGGGTGATTATATAGGTACATGATCTTGTTGAAATCAATTAGGAATGGTCGGAACCATAGGATAATAATGCTAAATCACTATAAATGGGGTGTGTATTTATTGAAGAACTTGTTGGGAGTAGGGTTGTAGCATTGAGACAATGTGGGCGTGTGTGTCCTTGCTTCAATGCTGATAATCTATGTTTTGAAAAAGTCTTTTGGGGTTCGTGTGATGGATTTAGAAACTAAGGCAATAGAGTTTTTATGGTTCACGAGTGTTCTTTACGGTACGTAGAGAAATCTATGAGTTGTAATTTCCCCTCGTGCATAATTCCAGAAACATGATGCTTCTAACTATCCATCAGATGAGTCATAGATCACTTTACCACTCGTAGATAGGCCTCTTAGATCCCTGCCGAAATTTAATTACTCACTGGAATTGTTTACAACCCAGTCTATTCCTACTTGGTCTCGTAGACCTTTCCAATAACCAATTTGTTTTGAACCACTGGCTTACGAAGGCTCATTATGGATTGCAGTATGCACTATAACCCGTAAAGGCATTTTCGTAAAACCCTTCTACAACTATACTCAGGTGATTTTTGCATTCCAATTCTTAATTTGTAGGGCTAACCATAGTGCATACATCTCTATGTTTTAGGTACTATGGACCCAAAAGGCAAACACGTTGAGATCAAGGCTATGAGGAGGCGACTCAAAAGGATGAACCCACGGATGATGATCACACCACTCAGCTGAGTGGTTCATTGGAGGTCCTCAACGTTACACCGGACCAAAAGGCGGCTGTACCATAGATAAGAGCCGCTACTCGAGATGGGCGTACTCAGGCTGTGGCTGCTCCCACTCCCCTATTTTAAGAGGGAGGCAGTGATGGGAGAAGCTTACCACAGATGACTCCATCATGAGAGGAGTCTAGTTTTGAGGAAGGCTCTGAGCATAGATTACAGGAGAAGTCTAGTTTTCTAGCAACAATGTATGAGACAACGATTATGGGCATTCAATACCCATAAACTGTTGTTATAGAGTGTGTTGACCAGTTTTCCTAAGTTGTTTAAGATTTGAATTTTAATTATTATAAATAGGTCTATTAGGCTATTTTTTAGAAGTTCTCACCAGTTCACAAAAGTTTAACTTAGTTTTAGGTTAGTGCTCAGAGAACTCAATATTCTGAGAGAGAAAATTGTGAGAGAGTCTTTGAAAACACTAGTGGTTTAATTCAATCCTCAAACTTGTGATTCTCAATTACATTTGATTTGCTTGTTCTTAATTTAGCTATTTAAGTGTTTAATTATGTCTTCTAAATACATAATCTATCCATCTACACAAAGCAAATCCACAACTAGGGTTGTGGGCACCATGTAGAACTAACAAAGTAAAACCCGGATAATTTATGATTCTTTGGAGGTGTATATGCATGTATTAATTAAGTCTCTTCATTTTGCATGTTTTCAAATAGTGGCAAACATTAGAATCCACCTTGTGTTACTTACTGGACCAAGGTAGTAATGAATAGGAAAAAAGATTAATTAATAGGATTCGATTGATGTGTTCTTGTCTAATAAATCAATGTCACACCCCAGGAGGGTACCCTAGGCGTGGCCGGCACCTAAAGACGATTGCTAGTCCCAAAGAGAACCACTCATTTTTAGGACAGATCACTCAACATCGATATAGTGGAAATAGTGAATTAGTACAGTGAGCTACCTCAATAAGTAGGGCCAATGGCCAACACCAGTCTCAACATAAGAATAAACAAGTGTAAATACTACTCAATTCATAGGGGAAAAACCTCAACATAAAATCTCAACTCATGTCTATGAAGACTCTAACTTGACTCAACTATCTAAGATGGTACCATGACAGGCCATGACTACCCAACTCAATAAATAACGAAAGCAAAAAATAAAAGGGTCTCCTCCGGATAGCAAGGAGGCTCACCAATGTCTAAACTCAGAATCTCTAACCTCAACGATACGTCTGCTAAAGCCCTCTAACTCTTGTATCTGCATCATGAAACGATACAGCATCGAGTGACATCAGTACGTGGAATGTACTGGTATGTAAAATAGCTAAAAGTCATAGTAAGTACAATAGTATAGGGATAACATCAGCTCAACATCATACTCCATCAGAATATCAAATGTCTATCTACGGTAAGAAATTAGAGTAGACAAATGGCTCATCAAATGGCTCATCAGAATATCAACATCATCCTTGGGCCACACTAGCTTGAGACTGGGACCCATGGACTCTAGCAATCTGGAACCTCTGATCATCCCTGATTCGGGCGTGGGTGCACTAGCAGATGATGGTACTAGGAACCGGTTACTATTTCCCTTTCTTCCAACCTCATAGCTAGATGTTTTGGCTTTCTTGCGCCCGAACTCCTCCTTGTCCTGCTGCCTTTCCTCATCAGCCCGTTGCACAAATGTCATCAGTCGCCCGATGTCCATATCACTCACAAGCATCGCTCCCCTACCATCCCTCCTGGGCCCTCTATTCAACCTATCGACATACATTCCCATCCTCCCCTCATGTTTGCAATCATGTCCAGTGCATAGCGAGATAATTGTGTGAATTTCAAGCCATACTCCTGCACGGTCATAGAGCCCTATTTTGGATTCAGAAATTCCCTCACCTTAGCTTCCTTTTTCTCCCTTGGGAAGAAGCGTCCCAAGAAGGACTCCTCAAACACTGCCCAAGTCACATGCGGGGCATCGTTTCCCCTACCTTTCTTCCATTGGTCGAACCACAACCTTGCCACACCCTTAAGTTGGTAGGCGGTCAACTCAACCCTATCAGCATCAGTCACGTGCATCACTTGGAACACCTTCTCAAGTTCCTCTACATAATTCTCGGGGTCTTCGGTGGATGCCGACCCCGTGAACTCGAGCGGATTCATCCGCAGAAATTCTCGGACTCTAGAGGTGTCATGAGTGTCCAGTCTGCCCGCTCCTTGTCTCACTGGAGGCGCCGCAACAGCCCAGGCTAGAGCTCGAATAGCCTGGCGTAATTCGGCATTGAAAACCTCGTCTTGAGGGGGTTGTTCAACAGGGAAAGCTGGATCCACGGGCCCCTCAGGTACTTGGGGTTCAGGTGGATTAACAGCGCGCCTGGCAGGACGTCCCCTTCCTCTAACAGCTCTTCTGGGCGGCATATCGTCGATTTCTGCACGTGTAGAGCACGAATTAGAAGATAGTTTTCATAGAGTATAAGTCTATCGCACGAATCGGAATAAGAAAGAAGTGTAACCCTTCCTAATGTCCCATAGCCTCTCGCTTATGAAATGTGGTCGACAACACACCCATAAACCAGACTCTACTAGACACGGCTTCATAGACTCCCTAGGACACTTGAACTCTGTGCTCTGATACCAAGTTTGTCACGACCCGGGAGTGTACCCTAGGCGTGGCCGGCACTCGAAGACTATTACTAGTCCCCAAGCGAACCACTTAGCTGCATCACGTCATTCAATCAAATAACTTATTGAATAGCAGGAAAATATAAGTCTAGTGGACACTTCTTATCTCTAGTCTCACAGGAGTATATATATAGAACAAAGGCTAGTAGAAAGAACTAGCTCACAATCTCAAAGTCAAATGCTCGACCATAGTCTATGAAGCCTCTATTAATAATCATGTGGTGCCAATGACAAATCCATGGCTACCCAAATCAAAACAAAAGAAATAGTCCAGTCTAACTCTAAAGCATGATGAAATAAAAGAGTGAATCCTCCGGAGTAGGGGAGGCTCACCAATCAGCTGCAATCTCGAATCCTCAACGAAGCGCCTGTCGATGATCCTTAGTACCTGCCTCTGCATCATAAAACGATGCAGTCCAGAGGGGACATCAGTACTTGGAATGTACTGGTATGTAATATGGCTGAGTGAAACAGAAATTGGTAGATAAAATAGAAACAACATCAACTCAATATAAACATCATAATCACATCAAAACAGTCAATTGTCTATCTATGGAAGAATAAAGAGTAGACAAGTGACACATCATTAACTCAGACGCATCAATAGTCTCAGCTCATCTCAAACTCAACTCAGAGGAGCTCACCCCCTCTCATCTCATCTAGACTCGGAGTAAGGTACTGAACTTATGGGAGTTTCTCTTAACCGACAACAACCACTTATGAGCCAGTAATTGTACAACATCCCGCCGGTGTTGCCACAGCCGTTCTATACTTGCCAGGTAGAGAACGAATCACAAAGAAGTGCCATCATGGAGAGTCCAAAATGGAGATAGAAAACTCATCAAGTCCGCTATTGCTTTCAGGGACATAAACTCAAGAGGAAAACCTCTTCTACGCTTGGCGACGTAGTTTAATGGGTTCGAGTGGGACTCACTCTTACCCATTTCGGTGCTCGATACTCCTCCCGACTCAATGCTCGTAAAACCATCAATCCAATCAAACCAATCTCGTAGGGAGTTTAACCCCGCCAACGATCGGTATCTCGTAGGGGCTTTAACCCCCTCATCAATCAATCTCATCAATAACTCAAGATTTAGAACAATCATCTGGAATCAAGTGAATAGACACATCGATAGAGTTCATTTTTAGAGACTCATAAGACAATCAAACTCTATCAACTCATTATCATTCCCTCATCATAATCACAATCACAATCAACAACCACAATCTTAACTCAAGGCTCTAGACTCGTCATTCTCTCATCACAATCACAATCACAATTTCAAGGACCTAGACTCAATCATCAAGTTCATTATGCATGCTTTTCAAATTAATCATGTAAGGATATGCAACTTCTCATGAAAGTATTAAATTTAAGAAAACAAATAGTATGATGATCATCAACATGGAAAACTAGGAATTTCAAATATAATTTTCAAGAAACACTATCAAAGATTCATACATGTAGACTCCTCAACCATCAACACATCTATGACCTCTATGGGGCACATGAGAGAACAATCTCATATTTTAGTTTAGCCTTACATACCTGCGGTTCGGCTAACAATTGAATACGTCTAGGATCTCCTCTCGAATTTCCCACACAAGCTCTTCTCTCTTCTCCTCAAGCCCTAGCCTTGTTAGTTTTAGGGAATAGGACTAGAATGAGGATTTTAGACCCTTTTCACGTAGAAACATCGTTATTAGTCATGTATTAGAGTTTGGGAGGGGTGGGAGATTGACCGGAATACCCCTCGTAATTATTTAGAAATTCCCAGTCCGAAAAATACACGGTCCGCGACGCGGACCTATCGCGAATAGGGTATTTTTAGAAAAACGCTTTTGAACGAGTTTTCTTCATCCCGTCGAAAATTTTAAAAATCATACAAGTACTTCTCCGCGACAGGTCCGCGACGCGCCTCTGTCGCGGACCGTCACTGTTTTCTGCTTTTGATCGAAAATTTATCTTTCGCTCGGGTCGCTCTAAAAATCGACCGAGACCACCTTCCCACTCAATTTTCCATGTTGATTCCAAATCCGGTCTCGGATTTGCCATACGAGCTTCGGAAGACTCGTTACGCACATACACTCATTCTAGGGATATTTTGGTAATTTTACTGGGCGTTACATCCATTCTCGAATTTTCAATCCGAGCATTGGAAGATGCATTTTGGGATCATTAGTCCTCCAATGACGACTAGGAATGGTATTATGCATGAATAAACTCACGACTCACTTCGGTACTCATTCAACAACTCAACTCCTCAACCCTTCATCGACCTCAATAACCTCTACTCAGACATCAGGAATATACACATCAACTCATGGTAGGAAAATCAATTTAAATTAAAAGTAGGAATATTACCTCTGATACTCTTATCAATATCAGGACGAACAGGTGTAGGTATTTTGTTTTCATCTCTTCCTTAGCTTCGTATGTGGCTTCCTCAACAAATTGGTTCTTCCACAACACTTTGATGGAAGCTATCTCTTTGTTTCTCAGTCTTCAAACCTGTCGATCAAGGATTTGGAGTGCAATTTCCTCATAGGACAAACTATCTCTAACTCATGTGCTCTCAACAGGGATTGGCAGGATCCCCCAAACACTCCTTCAACATCGAAATGTGGAACACCGGATGGATTCCGTCTAACTCAAAAGGTAACTCTAGCTCATAAGCAACCTTCCCAATTCTTATCACAATCTGATAAGGGCTAATACAACGAGGACTTAATTTCCCCTTCTTCCCAAACCTCATGACACCCTTCATGGGTGATACCTTCAGGTATACCCAGTCGCTCACCTCGAACTCTAGGTCTTCTCCTCACATCTATGGAAGAATTCTAACAGCTTTGGGTAGTCGTTAATCTTTCTCTAATAACCCTCACCTTCTCTATGGATTGGTGGACAAGTTTAGGCTCGATTAACTTAGCTTCTCCAACTTCAAACCACCCGGTGGGCGGTCTACACCTCCTCCCATACAAGGCCTTGTAGGGGGCCATTTGAATGCTTGCATGATAATAATTGTTATACGCAAATTCAATTAATAGTAAATGGTCATCCCAATTTTCTTTGAAGTCCAGGACGCAGGCTCTCAACATATCTTCTACCGTCTGAGTAGTGCGCTCTGCCTAACCATCCGTCTGTGGATGAAAGGCCATCCTCAAGTTCACTTTGGTACCCAATCCTTTGTAGAAAGACTTCCAAAAGTGAGAGGTAAATTAAGCTCCTCTGTCCGAGATGATGGACAAGGGAACTCCATCAAACCTCACAATCTCTTAGATATACATCTTGGCATACTCATCCGCAATGTTAGTTGTGTTAACAGCCAAAAAGTGTGCTAACTTAGTCATCCTGTCTACAACAACCCATATGGAATCATGCTGCCTCTGGGATCTCGGTAGGCCAGTGATGAAATCCATGTTAACCATCTCCCACTTCCATTCTAGAATCTCAAAGTTTTGAGCCAAGACACTTGGCCTTTGATGCTCAACCTTCACTTGCTGGCAATTTGGGCACTTTGAAACAAACTCAGCGATGTCCCTCTTCATTCTACCCCACCAAAAGACTTCTCTCAAGTCGTGATACATCTTGGTGGAGCCCAGATGAATGGAGTATCTAGTGTCGTGGGCCTCAACCATAATCCTCTCTCGAACACAATCAACATCAGGAACACATAGCCTACTCTGATATCTCAATACCCCATCTTCCCCTTTGGAGAAGCCCATCTCTTTTTGTTTGTGGATAACCTCCTTCAATTGGAGTATAATAGGATCTCAATCCTGCTTCGCTTTTACCTCGGTCCCTAGGGATGATGAAGACCCACTCTGAACATTGACTCCTCCCTCGTTATTCTCCTCAAGTTGGACTCCCAGCCGAGCCAACCTATGCACTTCCTTCACTAGCTCTTTCTTCTCATCCTCAACATGGGTTGTGCTACCTATAGACAACCTGCTAAGAGTATCAACAATAACATTAGCTTTACCTGAGTGGTACATGATGCTTATGTCATAATCTTTGAGTAATTCATGAAATCCCTGAAAGCTGCCGGTGCATTCGTCAACCCAAAGGACATGACCAAGAACTCAACGTGGCCATATCTTCTCCTGAAGGTTGTCTTCGGAACATCATGTTCTCTCACTTTCAACTGGTGGTAACCTGATCTAAGGTCTATCTTTGAAAAGCATAAGGCACCTTGAGGTTGGTTAAACAGGTAATCTTTCCTGGGAAGAGGATATTTATTCTTGATCGTGACCTTGTTCAGTTGCCTATAGTCAATGCAAATTCTTAGAGACCCATCCTTCTTTCGTACAAACAGAACAGGAGCACCCAAGGAGAAACACTTGGCCTAATAAATCCCTTCTCTAAGAAATCCTTCAACTGCTCCTTCAACTCTTTCAACTCAGCGGGGGCCATCATATATGGTGGAATTAAAATAGGATGCGTGTCAGGAAGTACATCAATACCAAAGTCGATCTCCCTATAAGGAGGGACTCCAGGTAAATCCTCAGGGAACACCTCAGGGAACTCATTTACAATCGGGAGCTACTCATGAGTAGCGGACTCGATGTCATCAGAACAAGGTGATAAATACAACCCTTAGAGACTAACTTTCTCGCCCTCAAGTAGGAAATAAATCTACCCTCGGGTGCAACAGAACTTCCCTTCCACTCTAGGACTGGTTCATTCGAAAATTAGAATTTAACAACTTGAGTCCTACAATCTATGGAGGCATGGTAGGTATGGAGCCAATCCATACAAAGAATTACATCAAAATCAACCATCTCTAACTCTACAAAGGTGGCCAAGGTATTCCTATGATAGATGGATACCACACAGTCTCTATAGATCCTCTCAGCTTGGATAGACTCAGCAGTAGGAGTAGAAACAGTATAAGGCTCAAGCAAACACTCTGGAAGAATCTCAAACTTATTGTCCACATAGGTTGTCACAAAGGATAAAGTGTCACCCCGGACAAGCAATGCATGACAACTATAAGAAAAGATTCAGAGCATACCCATAACAATATCTTGTGCAACCTTTTGGTCATGTCGATTACCCATACCATACAGACGGTTCGTCCCGCCTCCTGCATTCGCAGTAGTGGCCTTCTGATGACTGCCCGTAGGGGGCACTATAGAAGACTGAGCTTTGTTACCTCTATCACCCCAGTCCATAAAGGGCACTCGCCATGAAAATGGCCAGACTGTCTGTATGAAAAGCAAGTATTTGTGCCCTCATGACACGCACCAAGATGCAGCCTGCCACATCTACCAGAAGGTGGCCTCCCTCCTTGGCCTTGGGTAACGCTAGCTTGGGACTGAGATCGCTGAGCTCTGAAATTTGGTGACCATAGGATTTCTGATCATACTTGTTTTGCTGAACAGGCGCACTCGCCATAGAGGGTGCATAGCTAGAAGACTTCTTCTGAAAGAAAGTTCTATCACCCTTATTCTGCTTTTGTTGGCTAGGCTCATGCCCTGCCGATTTGGCCTTCTTACTTTGCTACCTTTCCTTTTCCTTCTTCTTGTCCTCCTCAGTCTGTTGGGCATAGACCATAAGTCTACAAATTTCCATACCTGGAATTAGCAATGCCGCCTTACACTGCCTATTTACATGCCTGCCCAATCCAGACACGAACTTCCTCATCCTCGCCCTGATATCAAGGACCATCTCTAGAGCATATCAGTACAGCTGGATAAACTTGAGGTTTTACTCTTTGATAGTCAACCCCTCTTGCTTCAGATTCATGAACTCCTCAACCTTCACCTCCCTAAACTCTTGGGGAAAGAAGTGATCGAGGAAAGCACTCTCAAATTCCTCCCACACAGTAGACTCAGCATCCTCACCTCTACCATCTTCCCACTGGTTATACCAGACATTGCCAACATCCTTAAGCTAATACGAGACCAGCTCGACTCCCTCAACCCCATTCGCATGCATAGCCCTCAAGATCTTGCTCATCTCATCAATAAAGTTTTATGGGTCTTCCTTAACCTTAGATCCTGTAGAGACTGGCGAGTTCATCCTTAAGAAATCTCTGAGCCTAGTTGCAGCTGTAGGCTCTAGGGAGCTAGAGCTAGCAACTGAGAGGCCACTAACTGAGTGAGCATAGCAATGGCACCCCTGATGTTTGCTTCCGAAATGGAGGCTGACTGAGCAGGAGGTGCCGGTGGAGCCTCAGTAGCTTTGGCAGGTCGACCCCGTCGCCTTGCCTCATTTTGGGTTGGGACCTCTGTTAAGGGATTCTCAGTTTTAGGGATTGAGACATCTTTTTGGGCAGCAGTGCGTTTTGGAGGCACGAACTACAAACGTAACGCAGAATTAGAAGAGGGTTTCATAGAGTCAAACTCTATCGCACGAACTAAGAACATCAAAGAAGTGTAACAATTCCTAATGTCCTATAGCCTCCTTTTATGAAGTGTGGTGCAAAACACACACATAAACAAGACTCTACTAGACACGACTTCATAGACTCCCTAGGACTTTTGAACTCTGTGCTCTGATACCATGTTTGCCACGCCCTGGGAGGGTACCCCAAGTGTGGTCGGTGTCCAGAGAGTATTTCTAGTCCCCAAGCGAACCACTCGTTCTCAGGAAAGTCACTCAACATCATTATAGCGGAAATAGTGGAAGTAGTATAGTGAGCTACTTTAATAAGAAGGTCCAATGGCCAACATCAGTCTCAAAATCAGAATAAGCAAGTGTAAATGCTACTCAATTCATAAGGGAAAAACCTTAATATCAAATCTTGACTCATGTCTATGAAGCCTCTAACTAGATTCAACTGTCTAAGATGGTACCATGACAGGCCGTGGCTACCCAACTCAATAAATAACGAAAGCAAACAATAAAAAGGTCTCCTCCGGATAGCAAGGATGCTCACCAATGACTGAACTTGGAATCTCTAACCTGAACGATGCATCTGCTGAAGCCCTCTAACTCCTGTATCTGCATCATGAAACGATGCAACGCCGAGTGGCGTCAGTATGTGGAATATACTGGTATGTAAAATAGCTAAATGTCACCATAAGTACAATAGTGTAGGGATAACATCAACTCAACATCATACTCCATCAGAATATCAAATGTCTATCTAAGGCAAGAAATTAGAGTAAACAAATGGCTCATCAACATCTCATCTCCACATCATCAACACATCAGACTCATCTCAAGGAACCTCGACTCAACTCAACTCAAGGGAACTCGACTCAATTCAACTCAAGGAAACCTGACTCATACCATCACATCAATATCAATATTAGAGTAATATCAAAGTAAGACCTCACTAGGAGTTTCTCTAATTGACAACCATCACCAATGAGCCAGTGATGATACAATGAAGCGATGATGTTGCCACATCCATCCAGTACCCTGCTCGAGGTAAAGGACATCAACCTTAGTAGATCCACAAGAAAAACTTTAGTCCTCTATTGGGAAAAGAAAAGAGCCATCCGTATTGCAGTTCAATCCTCTCTTCCTACCGGGCCACATAGTTAATGGGTTCGAGTGAGACTCACTCTCACCCATTTTGGTGCTCAATACTCCTCCTAGAACTCGACATGCTCATGAAACATCAACCTCATCAGTCCCATAGGGACATAATACATCATCATCAGTCCCATAGGGACATAGTACATTATCATCAGTCCTATAGGTACATAATACCTCAACATCAACATCAACTCATCTCATCAACATCAACATCAACGTCAACATCATGGAATCAAAACACTCCTTTAGAATTTAGTTTCAGGTTATAGACATCATGAAGCATCATTCTCATCAACTTCATCGTCAAGACTTTCATCAAATATGATACACAATCATAACATCACAAACATCATCCTCATTAAGGCTCTAGACTCCTCCCCTAAGTTCATTCGTGCACTCTTTAATTAAATAATCATAGGATTTTATGAAAAACACTAATGAAAATGAATTGTGCAATAAATCAGGTTTATGATGATCATCAAATCATGTAATATATATGAATTAAGTAAAACTCAGTATAATACTTAACAATCTTCACATACAACTCATTATCTTCAATACATGACTCAATTTACTCAGAAGGGAACATGGGAGAACAATCCCATGCTTTAAGTTAGCCTTACATACCTGAGATGGTTGCTAACAACAATTCTTTGAACAATCTCCTCTTGAATTCTTCAACTTCAACTCTCTTAAAGCCCTAACTTAGTGATTTTGCTAGGAAGAGGATTTTGAATGGGTTTTTGAAACCCTTTCTCTGAGAAAATGACATATATTCATCGTATAGGATGTTTATAAGGTAATAGGAATGGACTAGAATGCCCCTTGAAATTTTGAAGAAACTTTTTCGACTTGTAATAACACAGTCCGTGACGTGGACCTGTCGCGGACAGTGCATTTCGGAAAAATTCAACTCCGTCGAAAAATCACCAGAAAACATAAGTGTGTCTCTGCGATAGGTCCACGATGCGGCTTTGTCGCAGAATCATGCTCTTTTTTGTTTTAGAAAGAAAAAATATCTTTTGACTCGGCCGCTCTAAAAAATCGACTCAGACCTTTCTTCCACTCAATTTTCCATGTTGATCATGAATCCATTCTCGAATTTTCAATCCGAGTATCAGAAGATGCTTTTGGCGCACACCTCTCCTCTACAGGTATTTTGGTAATTTTACCAGGCGTTACAACCAAACTGAGCCAAGGAGAGGTTGTACTGGGACTTACTGGTAATGGTTAGTAATGTATACTATGGAGATGTGCCAAGTCAGATAGTGAGATTCGCCTTTTATCTTTGATCAAAAGGCTTGGTGAACTTAAATTACCATCCTACATGCTATACACTTGACAAAAATTAGCTTATCCAGTAATACTGAGGAATCTTGGGAACACAATACCCTAGTTTCTCTCCTTTATTGATCTTTCTCTCATGATAGTTAGTTAGTTTATATTTCTCATCATTGATATTTGCGAAACCCCCGTTTAGGTAATTGAGTTGATTAATTACTCGGATTGCATGTTGGTAAATTTGTCTTGATTCTACGTATTCCCTGTGGTTCGATCCTAACCTTTGTTAGGTCTTTCATGATAGCGACCCCTTTATCCTCTAAAATGGTGGTGTAACTTTGGCAACATCAGTTGCCTCCCAAGTAGTGCCTGATTTATTGTCGTGGAACGACAGAGACAATTTAGGTACTCAGACTTCACCAAGTGCCCAAACATCATTTTTCAAGTCGTTTGACCTCCTTATTGACTGATAGATGTTGAGGACAACTTCATCATTGTTCAATATAAACTTGCATCGGCCAGATTCCATATCCATAATGCTTGACCTGTGGCTAGGAAGGGCATCCCCAAGATGATTGGGACTTTGAAGTCGACTTTACAATCTACGATCACAAAGTCTGTGAGGAATATGAATTTCTCAACTTTGACGAGTATGTCATAAAGTATCCCCAAAGGATTCTTTACTGTACAGTCAGCCATAAATAATTGTATGCTTGTCGAAGTAGGGGCTTCCAATTCTAACTTCTTAAAAACCGCAATGGGCATCAGATTTATGCTGGCGCTGAGATCACACAATGCCTTTGCGAACTCCACATCTCCAATAGTGCAAGGTATGGTAAATGTGCGGGGATCTTCTTGCTTTTGCATTAAGGAACTTGTAGGAATGCACTGCAATGTTGGAGCTCTTGAGTCCGCTTTTTTGTAACCATGTCCTTCATAAAATTTGCGTATCTTGGCATCTTCTCTAGTGCCTTAATGAGAGGGATGTTGATGTAGAGTTGCTTCAGCATGGAGAGAAGGTGTTTGAACTTACCCCCTTCCTCCTTCTTTTTGATTCTTTGAGGGAAGAGAGGAAGAGCTCTAGTAATAGGCTTTAGCTTCTATGGATCCTCTGAAGCATCACTCACCTGTACTTGGAACAATCATCTCCGGTCTCTGCATCCTTGGCCTCAACTGTCTCCTCTAAAACATCATCATCATCACCGGCATAGGAGGATCAATGGTACTCTTACCCACTATGAGTAGCGACCACCATACACTGCCCTTCATTCTTTGGATTCTTAACTATGTTGCTAGGCAGTGTCCATCTCTATCGTTGATGAGTTGATTTGACACTTGACCAAACTATTGCTCTAGCTATTTGATAGAAATAGAATAAGACTCGAGCTTCAGTTTAATGCTAGAAATGTTAGACTTTATTCCCCTCAAGGTTTCATCCCGTATGTCAGCCTTCTTCAACAGTTGGTCAAACATCTCCTCAACTCTAGAACTACTAGTCGTGGTGTCATAATTATGTGGTGGCATATACGGACCATTTCTGTAGCCATCTATGCCAACCCAATTAGCGTCTCCAACTTGACCCCTATTTCTATCATAGTATCTTCCATGATTATTGACTTTGAAGGCGCCATCTCTATCATAGTTCTGACCTTAGTTTTTCTGACCTTGGCGCCAATATTCCTGATTGAACCCTTGGGCGTTGGTATGGGAATCCCCTGTATGATCATCAATGAAGAAAATGTCCTCCTCATAATAAGAGTCCTCGTAGATGGGTACTTTCGAAGTCTGATGAACAACTTTACTACTCGTTCCTGATTTTGCTTCATCATCATCTCCATGTTGGTACTAATCCAGCAAAGCTCTTGCGTTATCTCCTCATTTATTTTAGCTCACTCCAAATTGATAACGACAATATATGAGCTCTTAGTAGAGGACCTGTCTCTCGACCGCCATGCACAATTTGATCTAGAAAAATGCTACCTATGATGGTATCAGCACATGCTTAGTTATGCTTTTATAGGGCACGGTAGAATATCTCTACCAAAGAATCATCAACAATTTTGTGGTCTGGGACACTTCTCAGACACTTTGTGAACCATGCACATGTAGTATTGACTGAGTCCCCAGGAAGTTGCTCAAAGTGGGTGATCTAATCTTTCAACTTGAGCTTTTTCAATTTCAGGAAGATCCTCTAAAAGAAGTCCTTCAGCAACTCAGCCAACTTGTGATAAACACTGCAGGAGCTCTAATAGCCATAGCGCTCGCTACATTGCCTGTTAGAGATAATGGGAATACATGAAACCCAATAACATCTATAGATAGTGTCACGCCCCAAAAGAGAGGGGAGGCGCGACTGGCACCCGATACCATTATTGGCCGGGCAAGCCACAAAACATGCTAGTGAACTAACAAGGGACCAGAAGAAAATCGTGCAGCATAACATCTGAAAGACTAAGCTTGGGCATTTTAGGTCATGACCAGGTCAATAGTAAATAACGTACATCAAGATAGGTAAACTCAAACGATAAAGTACTAGCTAGTCGACAAGGCTGCCATCATAGAGGTACATGGACACACCATATATACATGCCAATCGTATGACTGGAGACTGAAAGACACAAAAGGACCAACCCACAATAGCATGTCCACAATAGCCTCTAAGAGAGTCACTAACACTGCCGGGATAGGGCCCCCGACTATAACCAACTATGCAACAAAAAGTAAGCATTATGTGAAAGCTCCACAAAGAGGTGGAGCTTACCAACTCACAGCTGAACGGGGCTCCTAGTGGAGGGGTAAATCTAAACCCATACTTGAACCTGCACGCACGAAATAAAATGCAGCGTCCCCAGGCAAAGGGACGTCAATATGAATAAACATGTACTTGTATGTAAGGCAGGAAGTAAAATCATAGATAATCGTAGTAAAAAGGTTAATGGAATTACCACCTGTAACCAAATCGCATGTCGTGAATACATATATATAGATGCAAATGCATGACATACCCAACCAAATGCTAGCACTGGTGGTCCTTTCCGATAGCTAACCAGCATCATATCTGCAAAACTGTGGCCATATGTACCATATACATATATATAGTTGGGAAAATAGGCCCCATACCTTCGATTATAGCTCGAAGTCCATGCATAACGTGCAATGTATGATATGAATGTTGAATGCACATAGTAAGCCATAGCAAGAACTTAGCCAATCTTGGCTCATTAGTACACTTATCCTCATAGCATCATAATCATTGTCATTTAGCCAATCTTGGCTCATCAGTACACTTATTCTCATACATCATAATCGTTCTCATAGCATATACATATATATATATGGCTCGTGGAATCATACATGTCCTTTTTAACAAGTTAATATATATATGGCTCGTGGAATCATACATGTCCTTTTTAACAAGTTTGGGAACTTAACCCAACATTTAGAGTGAAGCCTTAACTTTGAAAATGTACATAAAAGTGCTTTACATAATGCTTATACTTGGTCCCATGTCAATTAGTAAAAGAATGTATTTAAACAGGATCAAGTGCCCTAGTAGTTTAGACAGGAGCATTTCACTTGAGAATATTGGAAACCAGTATGTTACTTGTTAAATTCTTCAATTATATTTTTATACGGAAGGACTAATTTTTAATACTACATTCCCTTTGCATTCTACATTTATTTTAATGGCACTACACCAAGAAGAGAAACGCCTCGAACATATGAATAGGTAGCCGAGAAACTGACAAAATGGTATATAGAAATTGAATGTCAAGTTTAAGCGAATAAATGGAATTTCAACCTAATACCATCATGAATATAACTCAGCTACAATCCCAATGCCTTACACAGAAGGTCTTTCTAGCAGCAAAATAGTAAGATATCGCATTTGACATTTTGGGAAACTTTCCGAATTTCATGCTAAAAGGAGGGACTGAGCTTAGCCTTAACATACCTCTCCAATGAACGTAAGGCACACATTTCTAGGAACGGGGACAAATTTTAACGGTAAAAATGCGAAAAACTTACCTAAATCACTTAGAGAACTTTTGGGAGCTTTCTCTTCAGTTTCACCCTGGTTTGGGACGAAAATGGCTCATTTTTTAGCTTTAAAATTTTATAATAGCCGACATTAAGTTGGGTTAACCCGACCCGACCCATGATCCGGTTACCACCTCGGGCAGTCTCAGTAAAACGGTCATAACTCTTTATTCTGAGGTCGGTTTGATTTGCGGTTTTATGCGTTGCAAACTAGACTCATAGATCTTCAATTTGATAGGTCATGGACCTTCTAACTCCTTGTGTTTTGGGAGATATCAGCTGATACATTTGACCCAAATTTAAGAAGGATTTCTTAAAGAAACTTACGGTAACTTTGGCCAACCTTTATCTTGCAACTTTCTTGATTCCAAAACTTAATGTATGACGTTTGTGCTATTTAAATAGTCTGGTGTTATATAAGGCACATGTGATTTTTGCTAGCACCCAAGGATAATAAAGCTGCAAATAAGTGGTAATATCAAGGACTTAAAGTTTTAAGCCAAAGGAATACCCTAAATGCACGTTCGGGATTAAAGAAATGACCTTAGTGGCACGATACCTAACAATTATAATTCCACACCATTTATATAATGGATGATAAGAAACACGAGGTCTCACAGTCAATAATTATAATTCCACAACATTTATATAATGGAAGACGAAAAACATGGGTCTCACAGATAGATTCTGAGTTCTTATTACACTCTTATGGACAAACACAATGTTTTGTAGATGAGTATGCAGATCCTCTAATGGTAGGCCCACGAACAACCCATGATTCTGCAATATAGGAAGCAACCCACTTGAAACCATGAATTTTGTGTCATCTGGTAGTGGCGGTAACACAATGGCTCCAGTCACAATCGTAGTCACCATATTCAACCGATATTTCTTCCACTGATAAGCTTCCGTGTTAAAGTTATGTGGCTATGGATCAATGTCCTCAAAATGAGCTAGGTTATTTTCATTGTCATTCTCATTCTCATTCGGCTTCTGATCTAGAGCTACATTAATCATGTTGTTTGTGATATCTTAGGCCATCCTTCTCAATCTTCTAGATCTCTGGGTCAAATGGAGTTAAGGGAATGCCTCGACTTTGCATGTTGGGCATACTCTACACCTGCACACTAAAATAGAACAAAAACAACAAAAAATGTAATGTGAGGGAAATAAGGATTAATTCCTGAACTACTCAAATTAAACAAGTCTAGTCGTTTGCCCGGGCAACAACGCCAAAACCTTAATGTCGCCCAAGCTACACCTTCTTTTTTAAGGCTAAAGTGGTCATTGTCAAGATACATAACCTAACTAACAATAGGGTCAAATCAACAAGGAATATGGTAGACTTAGAAGAAATTAAAACAATTTAGGTGGATGAACCTACTTATCTCCCTGGAGGGGGGGGGGGTTTGTAACAACTATGAAAAGTAATCCTAAATTAAGACAAGTGTAAAATCAGTATGACGAGTAACTAGGGTATTGTGTTCCCCATGATTCCCTAACTTGGTATCACCTGATAATCGAATTCTTTTCAAGTGTATAGCATGCAAAATGGTAAGTTAAGTTTACCAAATCCTTTGATCCAGGAGAGAGGTCAATTTCACTATGTGATTTGATCCATCCCCGCAGTGTGACATTACTAACCCTTATTTATTGTTCCAATACAACCTTTCCTTGGTCTGATTTGGTTGATTAGACGAGAAACATCAATCGAATCCTGTTAATTAATCTCTTTTTCTGTTCATTACTACCTTGATCCAGTAAGTAACACAAGGCGAGTTCTGGTGTTAGCTAGCGTTAAAAAGCATTCACACTGAAGATAATTAAATAATACACGCATGCACACTTTTCAAGAATTATGAATTATTCAATTTACCTTGTTAGTTCTTCATGGTTCCGAAAAGCCTAGTTGTGGATTTATTTACGCATAATCAGTGTGGATTCAAGAATCATGAATTCAAATAACATAATTGAGCACTTACACAATCAAATTAAGAACAACAAATCCAAGCTCTTCACTAAGAATCACAAGGTTGAATTAAAAGCAGAAAATATTTTTTTCACAATGTTCCTCTCAAGCTCTCTACTATTCCCTACTGTTCTGTAATGCTCCCTTTGAAAAATAACCTAAGAATGTATTTATAGTCTTTAAAATATAAAATCAAAACGAAATAGGAGAACTTGGTAGGCAGGCTCTACAGGCACTTCTACAGATCGTATAATTTTAAAAGCCTGTAATTGGGGCTTCATAGACTTCATCTTCATTTTGGGGTTGAGTTCTATGAAACCCATCTATGAGCCATATAAAGTTCTATGACCCATAAAGGGTTCGTCTGCTAACTTTTAGGAACTACACACTTTCTGTATCTCAAGGCACAATACCAAGTCTACGACTCATAAAGTCTTTTACGACTCGTCTGCATGTTCGTAGACTTAACTTCAGAAAATCACCCTTCTCAGGAATTGAAAGTCTACGGCCCATGGAATTTTCCATGACTCGTAAAAGGTCTCGTGAAATCTCAACTTCTTCAAAATCTACAAAATCATATAGATGTGAGTCCCTCATTCTTTAGCATTTTCTAGCCAAAATACTCACAAAAACCTCTTCAAAATCCTCTCCAATCTTCTCAAAGCATCCATTCAATCTCAAGGCTTCAAGAACTTCCTTTGGAGTTCAAGAATACCAAGTCAATCCCCAAGTCCTCCTTATGTTTTTCTATAAGAAAATGCTTGTTTAAGGTATGTGGGTCTTCCATCCATGAGTTATTCCACCCATGGAGCCCCAAAACTATTTTTATCGAATTTCTTGATTCTAATGACTCATTTGTTATGAGTATCTTCTACTATCACTCTGTTGCATGAAATAAGTTGGGAATTAGTTGGTTATTGATCTATTGATGCATGGGCTCCTACAAGTGATTGAGATTATGATATACTTATTACATGAAAGCTTTGTATGCTATGACATCTTGAAAGACTTAAAAATATAAAGAATTTTTTATTGGTTTTCATGACACCCAAATTGGGGTTTTGCAAGTGGGATAGTGAGTTTGTATGAATGAATTCTTAAAGAACATTAATTTACCACTCTCATGTTTTTTACTCTTCAATTTTATTATTTTAAGCTTAAATACATATATCCACCATGTTTTGACTAAGTTATGTGGAAAACCTCTTATGTGATAAGGGCCTTACGGCAAAACATGTGGTTTATGAGTGTTGTTAATATTGAAGGGCAATTAAGCATGCTTTGAGCTCATGAGATGTTATGAATGATATGAAGAACTTTCTTTGATATTATGATTTTTATGGTTTGATGAGCTAGTTTATGATATCCAAAGCTATAAATGTTGTGATACCATGATGTATTATAAAGCTGAGGATTGTATGAGATGAATTTCATGTTTCTATGTCCATGTTTTGAAAGATGATATGTATAATTATGATAGGTTGTTTAAGAGTGATTTGAATTAACGATCTTCACAATATGTGAAGGCTTATGAGACATTCTATGTATATTATCTACTTATGAAAAGTTTCCTATGAATGAATATTGATGATGGAGAATCTCCCATCTAGTTAATGTATGATTGGTTTATGGTGGAGGATCTCCCATCTAAAGAATGATGAAGGAGCTATCTTATGAATTTCACTCTATGATATCAATGAGTTAGGGATTGGATAAGTGTCCCTCCCACATGACTTGGAACGATATTTTGATACAATACTATGACTTGTGATTTTCCTACTCTTGTGATAGCATTACCTAGAACCAAGTGCATTAGAGGTGAGCACCAAAGTCCCAAAACTACATGCCATTATAGGTAAAGAGATTAGAGACCACTACCCAATTTCCTATGAGGCGAGTGCCCTAAAGATAAGGGCTTGAGGGTAATACCCGAGTCTGAGTGCTTAAGTCGAGTAGCCGACTCCAAGAACTAAAGGTGAGTACCCAGTTCACACATGGCTTAGTTTATCCACTTAGACATTAGGAGGTTCACCTTGGCAAAGTGGCTTCCCCCTTTCTTCCTGTGTAGGGGAAACATTGGGACTCCATGGATTATGTTTAGTTCACTATGTTATACGACCTCCTCAAAGGCTTATGGTAGATGTCACTCTTGATATATGATTTTCTTATAATTGTTCCTTATTATTATGTCCACATATGCTTACTACTACATATGGTGTTTTGAAGTCATATGACTCATCATTTTACAAACACAAAATATTTCCTTACATATTTATTGTCCCTTCATATTACTAATGGTGTAACTCATAAAGGCATATGCCTCTCTCGTTTGAAGTACGCATGGTGTTCTTCTTTATGATTATTAATGGTTCACTTATAGTAAGACAATCCTTCCCTTGATGTAGATGTTTTGTTGTACCTAAAAGATATTACGATTTTACTTATGCATGATAAACTATGTTCCTTATTATTCCAAGTTTGTGTGTTTTATAGTGAAATCAATTAAGTGTGTGTTTCTTGCTTTCCATATGTGTGAGCCTATGTTTCATGGCTTGAGAAATGTTTTAAATGATTATAGTGTTGTTATTTTAGGGATTATGATTTGTTGTGTTGCATGCCCACATACTAGTACATTCAAAATACTAACACATACTTTTTTCCTGCATGATCTAACCATGACTGTAGCACTTATTCATTCTCCTCCATATGCCTAGTTTGCTTGGTTGAAGATTTCTATTGTAGAGTCCTCCATTTTGGTACAAAAAACACTTTCTTTCATGCTATATTAAAGACTTAGCTACTTTTCAACATCTACTTTTGAGGGTGAGTCCAGGAGATGTCTTAGGTCCCACTCATGTTAGAGGTGTTGTTAGATTTAAGTGATGAGCTTGACTCCTATGCTGCTTATGTTTATGTTATGGAAGACTTCCCTTAGTCCTTATTGCCAATTCTATGCTTGTTGTATGTTTATGATGAGATGGATGTCCCAAGTCCCTATCTTCCCCATAGCGTGAGTCATACTTATCCGCCCCTTAGGCTTTATTTGTTATATGATTTATGCAAATCCCTTTCCCCTATCTATATCCATAGAGTGAGTCATAAGAACCTATTTCCCCTTGAATTATGTGTTGAATATTTTTCTTTATATTCCACAACCAAGGATCTGCAAATGATATGATAAAAGGCTTGTTTGGGTTGCCTTCGGGTTTTCCATTCACCATGTCATGTCTAGGCCCAAGACTTTGGTCATGACACAAAGGTGCTCGTGAAGCACAAGAGGTGATGAATTCCCTTTAACAGTTTGAGAATTAATTCAAGTTTAATTATGTGAAGAGTGATAAGAACAAAATCAACACTGCCTTATTGTACCTCTTGGAGATACCCACGGTTTGGTGGAAATGAAAGCAGACAAGATAGAAAAGCGTTTTTGCACCATAAAAATATGGGAGAAAGATTTAGTCAAGCTCAAAATGGACTTATTTCCTAACAACATCATCTATGTGGCAAAGCACAAGTTTAAAGAATTGAAGCATCTGGGCAGCATACAAGCATATGTGGAGTTCTCCACCCTCATGTATGAAGATATGTTGTCCCACTTCATGAATGGGCTGCAAAATTAGGCAAAGATATATTTGGAACATTAATAAGAGGACTATTAATGAAGCCATCATGCATGCCCAAGCTTTAATATAATTTAGGCATGATAAAAATGACAAAGCTAAATGAAGAGAGATGATAAATAGTCATGTCAAAGGTGGGGGAGATTGTGGAGAAAGCAAGGTTTAGCATCCATATACGTTGAATCACACCCACAAGTGTGACATCAAGGAGATTGGATTCTAGAGCTATGCCGAGAGAAAAGTGTAAGCCCGAAGAGTGACAACTACTTCATATGTGGTAAACCACATGGCTATGCATGGTGAACTGAAAGAATACTCTTAACCATCTTATGGGAATGAAAGGAGAATGATTTTGAAGAATAAAGGCGAGATTTAAGAACAATGCAACTGGGCATGATTGTGCTATGTAGAGCTATCACAAAGCAATAAGGTAAGTTCGAACAATACCACACATATGTAGACATCACCATTAATGGATGATTTGTTCATACTATGGTCAGCTCTGGTACAAGACCAACATTTTGATGAAGTAAATAACAACAAAGTTAAGGCTAAGCTATAGCCCAAGTAACACACAATTAGAGGGCATCTCATAGAGTAAGCATCATATACAATTATAAGGACCCATAAGTCTGGAAGTTAGAAATGAAGAACGAGTAAAACTAAAAACTTTGCAAGTCAAAAGTATGAGCCTTAATTATGGATTGTGGTTCAAACCATTTGTCATAAACAAGGCTCATGTATGGGATTGGCCTAGATGGAAATTGACTATGTTTCAAGGCCATTTATGGAAGAATTTTTTTTTTCATAAAAGGAACTACACACCTTAAAGGTTAATGCCCTGAGTTGATGGAAAAATATGATTTCTAAAGTTGGGACTATGAGAAACATGACGAGTCATAATCTATTTCATGAGTCGTAATTTTTCCTTGTTGAAGGGGTCCTAAGATTGGGTAATTGTCGTTAAGGTACTCTAGGGATGAGTCTACAACCCGTAGACTAATCTAATGGGTCATAGATAGGACTTTAGAGATCACCTTTGATTAGTTTAAAAACGTTAATAGGATGAAACCTATAGTACAAATTATAGACCATTCTACGATCCAAAAACATGGTTGTGGATTGGGTTCTTACAGTTTCAATGAAGGGAAATTTTGTCCATTCACCACACTTTAAACTTAACACTACAACATTTAAGGACTCTTTTTCCTCCCATATCAGACCCCAAACCCTCTCATTCACTCCATTCTCAACACTCAAAATTCTCTAAAGAAAGAAATACTCTCTAAGACAAGAGCAATGTGAGGGTTAGGGATTTCATCTAAGAGCTTCTTCCTCAAACATCTTTTACCTTTTCTTAAGGTTATTCATTTGTATGTGAATTTGATTTATGGGATGGACATTAGAGGAGAAGGCTAAGCTAGTGGCCTATCAACTAAAAGATGTGGCAAAGGATTGGTATGACCAGTGGGTCGATAAAAGAGGTAAAGAAATAGGCCAAATGGAATAGGAAAAGTTGAAAGGTGAATTATTGGATAGGTTCTTCCTATTTGAGCTATGGGAAGAAAAGGTGCAAGAGTTCACCAACTTGGAACTAGGCCATATGAGTGTTAGGTAATACTCTTTCAAATTTAGAAATCTCTCAAAGTATGCCCCATTCATGGTTGTAGACCTATAGGCTAGAATGAACAGATTTATCTTCGGGGTATTGAAATTTGTATGTAAAGAGTGCAAGACCACAATGTTTGTGAAGAAGATAGACATATCCCATCTAATGACGTATACAAAACAAATTGATGCGGAGAAATTGAGGGAGAATGATAGGAAATCCAACAGGGATCGAATAGATGGTGGTGAATTCTCTCACCAAAGGAATGGTGGCCATGGATAGTTCTAAGGTGGCAAAAAGCAAATGATCCAAGGGTCAACTAACACTTCTCCTCCTCATTTCAACAAAGACAAGTGAACCAATCCAAAGACACAAGGAAGTTTGGGGGCAAAAGCTCCTCCCAATCGTGCCAAGTATGGGAGGCCTCACAAAGAAAGTGTCTAGTCGGATTTAATGCATGCTTCAAATGTGGAAAGATTGACCATCATGCCAAGGATTGTAAAAGAGGTGGTGTTAGGCCCCAAGGACAAGGTGGAAAAGTTAAAGGCAAAGGGCCAATAGATTTTATGCTTTGCATGCTCGAGAAGAGGTAGAAGAGACTCCTAACATAATTACTGATATGTTGAAAATTTATGATTTTGATATATATGCTTTGTTAGATCAGGGAGCTAATTTGTGTTTCATAACCCCATTTCTTTCAAATAGATTCTATGTGTGCGCCAAAGTCCTAAATGAGCCTTTTAAAGTTTGTAGTCATGTAGGAGAGACTATTGTTGCACAAAGAGTCTACAGAAATTATCTTGTGTCAATTTTGTGTAAGGTTATTCCTTGTTACTTAGTAGAGCTTCTTATGGTTGATTCCGATGTTATACATAGGATAGATTTGTTGTATGCTTTCTATGCTTCTACGGATTGTTGAACTCATAGGATTAAGTTCCAATTCTCAAATGAATGTTATCTTGAATGGAAAGGTAGTAGTTCTTCATATGGAGGTCTATTTGTTTCATACCTCAGACCAGAAAATGATCTCTTAGAGGTGTATGTATCACCAAGTGAGGGTTAGGAATTTCACTTCAAAAATCCCTTCTCTTGAGTTTGTTCCATTATAAATGAGTTTCTCGATGTCTTTTGGGAAGAGTTACAAAGTGTTCCTCCCAAAAGAAAAATGGACTTCAGCATAGACCTCTTACCGGATGCTCAACCTATCTATATTCCACCCTACTAAATGACCTCGATAGGGTTAAAGGAACTAAAGGAGAAATTTAAGGATCTATCAAAGAAGGGATTTATTAGTCAAAGTAGGTCTCCATAAGGTGCCCCTGTGTTGTTTGTAGAAAACAATGATGGGTTACTCTGAATATTCATTAACTACTGGCAACTCAACAAGGTTACAATCAAGAATAAGTACCCACTCCAAAGGATAAACGACTTATTTGATCAATCACAAGGAGCCAAAAAGTTTTTCAAGATTGACTTGTGGTGCGGCTATCACCAGTTAAGAGTTAGGGAGTGTGACATTCCCAAAATTGCTTTCCTGACAAGGTATAAGCATTTCAAATTCATAGTGATGTCTTTTGGTCTAACTAATGCACAAACATTCTTTATGGACCTTATGAATAGGGTGTTCAAACCCTACCTTGATGTATTCGTTGTGGTGTTCATCAATGACGTTTTGATCTATTTTCAGAGTGAAGAGGATCATCTTGAGTATTTGAGGTTGGTATTGCAAACCTAAAAGAAGGAAAAAATATTTTCTAAGTTTAAAAATGTGAGTTTTGGTTAAAGGAGGTTTCTTTCCTTGGAGATAACAGTCAAGTGATGAAATCAAAGTTGATCCTAAGAAGACATAAGTGGTGAGAAATTGGCCTAGCCATTGATTCCTTCATACATTAGGTGTTTCTTGGGCCTAGTCGGGTGCTATAGAAGGTTTTTTTAAGGGACTTCCTCCGTTTCGTCACCTTTAACTAGGTTTAGTCAAATGAATGTAATGTGTGTGGACGGATGAGTGTGAGAAGAGTTTTCAAACCATGAAGGATCTGTTAACTTAGGCTCCAACCTTGACTTTGTCGGAGGGAACCAAGGAATTCGTGGTGTATTATGATGCCACATGATTTGGTTTTGGTTGATTTTTGATGTAAAAAGGGAAGGTGATTGCATATGCCTCAAGGAAATTGAAGGTACATACAAAGAATTATCCAACGCATGATCTTGAACTAGGGATCATGGTATTTGCACTAAAAATATGGGAATCATTACTTGTAAGGGGTTCATTTTTATTTCTTTGCTGATCACGAGAGAGTCTAACATGTGTTTGCTCAAAGGGACCTCATCCTAAGGCAAAGGAGATAGTTAGAACTTCTCAAGGATTATGACTAGAATGTGAAGTATCACTTGGGTAAGGCTAATGTTGTAGCTGATGCACTTAGTAGGGTGTCCATGGATAGTGTTTCTCACATTTAAGATAATGGAAAAAGGGAGTTGGCAAAAGAAGTCCATAGGTTTGCTAGGTTAGGAGCGAGATTGAGTGATGCCGATAATTGTAGTATGATGGTATTGAATGGTTCTGAATCCTCATCAAATGAGGATATCAATTCTAAGAAAGACTTGATCTTTCCATGGTTGAATTGAAGGCCTTGGTGAAGGAAGGAAGGATAGATGTAAGACCCCACCTATGGAGAGTGTTAATAGTTTAGGAAAATAAGCCTTGGAAAATTTGAAACTTTGAGATTTTACAAAGGGGTTTACGACAATAAAATGAAGTATAACCTATAAAGTGGGTTCGTGGAACCTGGAAGACTTGGTAAAAATTGAGGATCTTCTGAAGTTCAATATACAACTTATCAAACAACCCGTAAAATCCTCTACGAGTCATAGACCGTATTGTAGAATGAGAATTAAAGAAGGGAATCTCTAAGAGTCTATAAGACAAAACACTATCTAAGGTGCGTAGAATGATCTATGAGTCATCGATCATGGTGTAGAGGGAGGCCCAGAGAAAAAAAAGTCTCTAAAGTTTGGAAAAAGGAGTATCAGACGAAACCCCATCTACGACTCGTAGAATGGTCTATGACCCGTAAATGGGGTCTTGTATGTCTGTCCAAGTAATTTTTAAAGGGGGCTGTTTTCTTATTTCTCGGCATTTTATACCCATACTACATTATTTTAACCTTCAAAGAAACCCTTTATCAACCCTTTTACCTGATTCCTCTCATTTCCTCCTCAAATCGAAATCCCCTAAGTCCTAAAACACTCTTAAATTTCATCAAGGTTTCAAGCAAAAAGGTGAAATCTAGGGTTCAATTTCTTCACCTCCATATCAGATTTCCTCTTATCCTAAGTTTACAAGGTATGTGGGTTTGATTGTGGAGACCTTTCCTTCATAAGTTCAACAATTCCTCTCCTCCTTAGTGATTACCCAAGATATGGTAATACATGATTTTATGATGATAATATGAAGTGTTTGTGATGGTTATCCTAGTACATTACCATGTTATGCAACATCATATGAACCTGTGATTTTTATGTGAGGTTTTGGTGGTGCCCTAATTAACTATTCCCATGATTGATTGGTGGGTTATTTTGAATGATGTTTAGGAGTTTTATTATACTCTTCTCATGGCATTTATTTAGAGATTGCATGATTTTGAGTCCAAAGTCCCACTTCCCTTAGATATTATGTGTTATATGCTTTGTTATTTTTATGCTTCTGCAAGCCAAGGATATGCTTACATGCTTATGAGCTTGTTTGGGGCCCCACTCGGATCTCCATTCATCGTGTCACGTTTAAGCCCTAGGCTTGGGTTGTGACAATAGAGATCTTCTCACAAAGGGGAGATGGGGTACTTCATCACCAAGGGAGAATGTTGATGTGCAACCAAAATACTACACTTTTATTGCTTTAAACTTAGAATTTTGTGTGTCTCTAAGTGATGTTAGTAGGTTTGATGTGTTTCTATGTTGATTTTGCAAGATTACAGAAGTCAGAGAGTTTATCTAATGATTTGTATAGATTGCATCTTTTTGATGATGTATAAGACTATTTACGGTCTATGTTTTGATCCACGAGCCATAGATTAGGTTTCGTAGTCTTGGTTAAGTGAGGGCCTATTTTTCAAAGGCTGAATCTACGTGTTACCAGGATAGGACGTGGTTTGTTGATGAGTTCGTAATTTGAGGACTAGAGAATATGCATAGTTGTTGAAAGTTAACAAAACGAAGGGACTTACAATCTGTAAGTCATCCTACGGTCCAAAAGTGGTGAATCATACAATGAAGGTAGTCATTGAGGATGCAACCTACAAAACCATTCCACGCACCGTACAAGTATCTAGGGTCCGTAACTCAACTCGTGCAAGGCCCCAATTTTGGTTTTCCTAATAATTGTAGGATTTATATTTCTTTTAATATAAATAGGGGTTTTAGCTATATTTTAGAGGCACAAAACTTTAGTCTTAATATTATCACTTTATTTTGCCGTGTTCATGGGGGATTATGAGAAGACAAACTCTTGTTCTTAATTTTGGATTCAATTATTGTGATTTTTGTTATGATTTTTGATTTCTTGCTCTGCAATTTCTCGTTGTAAGTGTTTAATTAGCAATTTCGCAACATAATTTCTTCATTTACTATGAACATGAGTAGCTAAAACCACAATCAGGGTTGTGCAAAACATGAAGAACTAATAAAGTATAAATCGAATAATTTGTAATCCTTAGAAAATGTGCATGCATGTATTATTTATTTCATCATTTTTATTTTTTTAAAGGATGGCCAATGTTATAACTAGCCTTATTCATACTCACCAGCGTAAGAAGGTATTGAATGGGAAAAGGGATGAACAACAGGATTCCACATGAGCACAATCACCTAATCAACCTGAATCGCGCAAGGGATGGTTGTACTAGGAAAAGATAAGGGTTAGTAATGCAAAATCTATAGACGAGCCAAGTGGCATGGTGAAATTTTCTCATGACCCGAGACTAGGGTCTAGATGTGACACGGCCAATGGAAACCCGAGTGTCCCCTAACAAGCCTCGAGTATCCAAATCCACATCATCAGTTCGGGAGCGCATTGAAATAATAACCACATAATACTATGGGTAAGTAGGACTCACGCTATGGGGACATCGAGGGGAAAGGAATTTACATTGATTCACATAGAACATAGCATATAAGAACTAAGGGGCGGGTGAGTAGGACAGACACTATGGGGCAACGGGACGTAGGACCTTCCACATTCAACACCAAACATGCAAACAGAACATATGTCCGTAATCGATCCGTAATAGCCAATTCCAAAAGGTAATCAATAACATAAACTCCGAATACATCACATAGCATATATATATATATATATATATATATATATATATATATATATATATATATATATATTATATATATATATATATACATATATATATATATATATATATATATTATATATATATATATATACATATATATATATATATATATATATACATATATATATATATATATATATATATACACACAAAAGCAACGGGGGTCTACAAGATGTCCAACAATGCCTCTGGTCATAAGATGGAACAAGGGCCAAGACATGTCCCGGGCTCACCCTCAAATAAAAAAGTAGACATAGGATAACGTAGATAGAGGGAGGTGCCTTGTCCTAGTAATATGGGACTCACCACAAGTTCGACCTTTGGAATTTGAGCTACTCGTCAAATGGTGGATAGTTGTAGCGCTCAGCCCCTACATGGTAAAATCATGTAGGCATCGAGTATGCGTTAGTACGTTTGAATATACTAAGTATGCAAGCATGCAATGCAGAAACCTTCCTTATGGGAACATATCCCATTTTGGATAGGATTCTCATAACATAAGCTAGGCTCATAGTTCGAGGAAAGGGAGAGGACCTTTGGGGATAGCTTTGAAGCCCCAAATCTATCAGTGCTAAGCCAACATCCCACGAGAATACATATAGCATATATGTACATGGTTTTAAAAAGGCAGTAGTCATTACAAATCCGATCAATGCACATTTAGGCTCACATGCCAAATCATAGCTCATAGTCATAATATTCATGCATAAGACTAGCTCGATTACAAATATGGAATGGTGCAAGCACCCAAAATTCTCAAAATCCATAATCATTGTCATTTATATGATCATATCCTTGTCATAACCAATATCTTATCAAAATCATTTCATAAAACACAATTGGGCTTAGCCCATTTCATAATTTCCATAAAGACCAATGTTCATGAATGCAAATGCAATGCATGATATGAGAATGGCATGATAATATAGATTCAAGCTAAAATCAACAATATAATATGAAATTGAAGTTAATCCATAATTACATCCACCTTCGAATCATCATATAAATCATCCATGCATAAATCAAGCTTTAAAGGGGACATGCATGTTCATAACTTCATAACTTCAGTGTAAATCATCATAACAGGGCTTAAAAAAATTAAAATCATAAATAAAGCTCAACCATACATCAACTGAATTTAATAAAATCAAATAATGAAAACCCACATTTAAAGTAATCTTAATTTAATGAAAATCAATTGAAAAGAGTTTGGGTCTTATTGGTTTAAAGGGACCAAGAATCAATCCCACATACCTTGATTACGAAGGTTAATTTGAGAAGAATCTAGTTTGAAGTCGAATTCTCAATTGAATCACTAGCTTGAGTCTTGAGAGAATAACTTAGAGAGGATTTTTAGGAAATGATTTTAGAGTGAGAGTGTTTCTAATGAGAATGAATAAGAATAGAAGGGCGGGGTCTAGTATAACCAAAAGGTCATAAAACACAACTAAAGTAAGTCATAATTATGTAAAAGCCATTAATAAACGGGTGAAAAATGGACTGCCATGGCTTCACTGGCACCTACACAGTCCGTGAGACACTTTCATGGCCCGTGAATAGTGCCCCGTGAGGTGACACTTACAAACATTTTGCGATTCTCAACACTTGGAATTTTTTCGTAGCAAGAGGGTGCCATATAGACAGCTACATGGCCCGTGTGCTGCTACACGGGTCGTGTCAAGAGCCATGTGATGACACTTAGAAATATCTAGCACAAAAAGGTTACGAGATGGTAATTTCGTACTTAGAAAAAAATTTCACGTTGCGAGATATACGGTGGAATGGCCCGTACCACACCACACAGACCGTGTGGGTGGTCGTGTCCCCTCACTTAGTCCAAAACTGTCTGTCGAATTCCCATAATTAAAATTGTGGCCAAGTACCTCTTCACTGAAGGCCACACGACTCGTGTGGCTTCACACTGGCCGTGTGGGCCTCCCATGGAACGACACTTGGTCAAGTTTTCCCCCGGGCCAACATTATGAGATCTGATAAGATTGTTAGAAAACCCAAATCCTTACAAATTTTCCCATTTTCCGGCCTAAGGAATCAGGTGAATATAACATACCAGTTCTTCATGCTACATAATAGAAAAGGTTACAATTATTTCGTTATACTGTGTTAGGAATTCATGGAGAATACAATCCCCTCGTTACTTCTCTCACTGAATTAGCAATAATTGCAATGCTCATTGATCTTAGTTTAGGTTTAAATTACTAATTGTACATCAAACCCCCCTTTTTCTTGAAGTAAGTCAATTAATTTTCCCAAATTACTTTAATAACTCCAAGTCTAGACCATATTCCTCATGGGATCGACCCTAACCCTTGTTAGGTTCTATATTTGAACATCGACCACTTATACCTTTATTAGGAGGAATAATTTGGGTGGGATAAAATTTTGGTGCCGTCGCCCGAGAATAAGACTTTTAAATTGATTTAATTAGGGTGATTAGAGTGTTAATCCTTATTTTCGTATTTTATGTTTTTGTTGTTTTTTCTTTCAAGATATAGGTGTAGTGTATGCCCAATACCCTTAGTCAAGAAATTTCCTTAACTCCATTTGATCCAGATATACAAAGAACATTGAGAAGAATGGCTCGGGATAATACAAGTATTATTACAAATGTTGCGCTCAACATGATTAATCAAAACCCACCACTAGCACTGGTGGTGGGCAATCAATTACCACAAGGTCAAAAAGCAACAAGAAATGTGAGGAATCCTATAGACTTTATCCTACAGTAGTGGATGTCACAAGAACAATTATGTTACCTTCTCTACAAGAAGATAAAAACTTTGTCATGTCCAGTGGGTTACTACGGATGTTGCAGTATAGAGGGTTGTTCTCGGGCCTACCAATAGAGGATCTGCATAAGTTTCTACATAATGTTGCCTTTTTCTATAAGAGCATGATGGGGAATCAAAATCTATCCATGGATGTTACTAGCCTCCATGTCTTCCCATTCTCTCTTACTAGTGAAGCAATGATATGGTTATCCGAGCTTCCTTTTAGCTCTATCACTACAAAGGCAGAAATGCAGAGAGCCTTTTTGGAGAGCTATTTCACCAAGATGAAGAAGTGAAGGTGAAAAAGTAGATACATGACATTGAGCAATTTCCTGGTGACTCCATAAGCGATACATGAGAGTAATTCACTAAGTGTTTAAGAAGTGTTCCAGACTACAACATTACCGATGGGTCATTGGTGGAAATCTTCTATCGAGCGTTAGATGACAATTATAAAGTGATGACTTATGCCATAACTAGAGGATCATTCCTAGTTTGCCACTTTCATAGATATGGATCAGTGATTGGAAATGGCGTGAAAGAAAAATCATGCATGTGGCACAAAGAGATAAATCTTTGATAGAGAGCTCTTTTGCAGTGAGTACTAATCTAGAGCAGGAAAAGTCAATGAAAAAGTGATGTAAAAGTTAGCTCGGATTAGGACTAATGTTGCATTGCTTATGAAACAAAAGTAGGAGCGAGTGAATTTAGTCAGTTATCAACTACTGAGAGCAACCATTTATCGTGTTATGAGGAGGACACTTCTTTTGTGACACACAAAATATGGGGTTTTTGGACCAACACCTAAGAGTCCAACCAAGACTATTGGCGCCAAGGTCAAGGGAACCAAGATCAAAAGTTTAACAGGGACAATGTATAAAGGGACAATAACCGAGGTGGATATTACGACAAGAATAGGGGACAAGACTGAGAACGTTGTTGGTCTTGTACAGATAGGTATAGAAATGGTCCATATATTCCACCACAAAATAGTGATTCTCGAGCTGGTAGTTTGCTAATTGAGGACATGTTTGACAAGGTTCTAAAGAAAGTAGATGCACAATATGAGACTTTGAACTGGAGGAAAGCTTACATATCAAGTATTATCAAAAGATTTAGTCTCATTCTTTGGCTATTAAACAGTTGGAGCAACAATTTGGTCAGATGTCAGAACAGCTGAATCAACTCCAGAAGGGTATATTGCCAAGTAACACAATGTAGAATCTAAAGAATGATCGATAGCACACATCAGTAACTACACGAGATAGTAAGTAGATAATAAACTCACCAATGCTAGTAGTTGATGATGTGGTTCGTAAGGAGATGGTATAGAAGAAAGATGTAGAGACTGGAGGTAACAAGGCCAAGGATGCAGTGGGTGACGAAGTGGTGACACCACAGAAGTTGAAGCCCATAACAAGGCCTTCAACACCTTTCCCTCAGACGCTCATGACAAATAACGAGGAGGGGATGTTTCAGAATTTCATCTCTAGGTTGCAGTTATCTATTAAACTCCTATTCATTGATGCATTGGGAAGAACGCTCGAGTATGCTAAGTTCATAAAGTATCTATTTATTAATAAGAGGACGGCAAACTAAGAGCTTGCTCATGATCTTCACCATTGAAGAGCTATTACAATAAGGTAACTAATGTAGAAGAAGGAAGATCTCAGAGCATTCAACATAACATGCACCATTAGAATCTTTAACATCACAAAGGTGTTATGTGACATGGGGGCAAACATCAACTTAATTCCTCTTACAATGTTCAAGCAATTGGGCTTAGGAACCCTCAAGTTGACTACAACGAAATTGTCGATGGCATATAAGACAGTGAAGAAGTCGGTGGGGATACTCTATGACATTCTAGTCAGGGTTGAAAATTTTATATTCCCCCCGCACTTTGTGATCCTAGATTGTGAAGTTGACTTCAGTTAAGCACTAGTGAATATAAAGTTGTTCTAACTCAAGTTTAGGTTGAATAACGAAGAAGTCATCTTCAATATTTAGTAGTCCATGAAAAGACCCGATGGTTTGAAATTTGTCTTTGTTATGGAAACCATTGATGAAGTGCTAGCTGAGTACCAATCGAGGAAAGGTTGGATGTTAAAACTCTTGAGGTGGTATTGATGAATTTTGAGAGTTATGGCATCCCAGACTATGATGAGAAGGTTAAGGCACTTGGAGCACATGGGTTTCATAGATACAAACTCAAGCTTGAATTGGACCTGAAAAATTGCGAGTCACCACCTACTAGACCATCCATTGAGGAGTCACCGGTGTTGAAGTTAACGGTTCTTCCAGCCCACCTGGGTATGTGTTTTTGATAACTAGAAATACTTTGCCTCTCATTGCTACTGCAGATCTTAATGATTAATAGGTGGAGGCATTGATTTCGATTCTCAAAAGGATCAAGAAGGCTATTGGATAGATGATTGCAAACATCATTGGAATCCCACCTAGATATGCACACACAAATCCAACTTTCCAAATATTATAAGCCGAGCATTGAGCACTAGAGATGTCTCAACCCACCAATGCTAGAGGTTGTGCGCAAAAGGATAATTAAGTAGTTGGACGCGGGTATGATATGTCCGACCATCGATAGTGAATGGGTAAGTTCAGTACAGCGTGTTCCAGAGAAGGGAGTTATCACTGTGGTTTCTAATTCAAGCATTTGAGACCCCGTATTTCTCGTCTTCCATTATATAAATAGTGTGGCGTTATATAAGGCATATGTGATTTTTGCTAGCGCCTAGGGATACTAAGGCTGACAATAAGAGATAATATCAAGGACATAATGTATCAAGTAAAAGGAATCCCCTAGATACACATTCGAGGTTAAAGAAATGGCTGAAGTGGCACCTCGCCTTTTTCAGAAGGTTTAAATTAGGTTTCACTTTTCGGATGGGACTAAATGTTTATAATTTGATAATAGTGGATTTTTTAAATGTCATTTTAATAGCACAAAGGTCATACATTATGTTTTGGAATCAAGAAAGTTGCAAGATCTTTAGCCAAGGTTAGCGTAAGTTTCTTTAAGAAATCCTTCTTAAATATGGGCCAAATGTAACGGGCCATATCACCCAAAATATATAAAGTTAGAAGGTCCATTACATATCAAATTGAAGATCTATAAGTCTGGTCTGCAACTCACAAAACCGCGCATGAAACTGACCTCATAATAACAAGTTATGACAGTTTTACCAAGACTGCCTGAGCAGGAAATTGTGTCATGGGTCGGGTGGGGTCGACCCACCTTAATGTCAGCTAATTTGAGCTTTTTAAAGCTCAAATCAGTGCCATTTTGTCCCCAAACAACTTGTAAACTGAAGGAAATGTTCCCTCTATGTTCCAAAGATATTTGAGCAATTGTTTTGCATTTTTACCGTTAAATTTTGTCCGTGTGCCTAGAAATGCATGCCTTACGCTTTGCAATTGTTTTTCCCTTGTATTAGCTATGTTTGGGGCGGTTTTGGGGCTGTAAAAAAAGTGGTGTTCTTTCTGGTATTGTTTGTTTGCAGCTGGTGTGTTCAGGTAATAATTTTGGGGCTCTTTTATAGTCATTTTTATGAAGTTTTATGGATATTTCCTCGCGTAAATGCTCCTTGCCGAATCTGGTCATTGATGCTAAATTTTTTACTTCTTATGTGTGTCTTTGAGCTGCATATTTATAGTCGTTGTGAAGCTTAGAATGTAAGGAACAACGTTCATGAAGTAGCCTTTTGCAATTGGACGTCCAATGGAGAGGTATATTAAGGCTAAGCTCTGTCTTTCCTTTTTGCATGAAATTTGGGAAGTTTCACAAAATATCAAATGCAATGTCTTACTATTCTGTTTCTAGAAAGTCCTTCTGTGAAAGGAAGTGGGATTGCAGCTGAGTTATTTTCATGATAGTATTAGGTTGAAATTCCATTCGTTCGCTAAAAGTGGACATTCAATATTTATATATCATTTTGTTGATTTTTTCGGCTACCTATTCATATGTTCGAGGTGTTAAACTTCTTGGTATAATGCCATCAAAAAAATGTAGAATGCAAAGGAAATGTAGTATTTATAATCAGTCCTTCTTCCATACAAAAATATAATTGAAGCATTTAACAAGTAACACGTTGGTTTCCCATATTCTCCAGTCAAATGCTCCTATTTAAACTACTAAAGCACTTGATCCTGTTTGATACTTTCTTTTACTAATTGAAATGGGACCAAGTATAAGCATTATGTAAAACATCTTTATGAACATTTTCAAAGTTAAGACGTAAATCTAAATATTGGGTTTAAGTTTCCAAAGTTGTTAAAAAAGACATATAAGATCCCACGAGTAATGTGTATAAACTATGACAATGATTATGATATTATGAGAATAAGTGTACCTATGAGCAAAGATTGGCTAAATGACAATGATTATGATGCTATGAGAATAAGTGTACCAATGTGCAAAGATTGGCTAAGTTCTTCCAATGGCCTACTATATGCATTAAACATTCATATCATACATTGCCCATTATGCATGGACTCCAAGCTATAATCGGAGGTATGAGGCCTATTTGCCCAACTGATTATACATATATTTATATGGTACAGATAGCCACAAGTTGGCAGACATGATGCCGCTTAGCTACCGGAAAGGACCACCATTGCTAGTATTTAGTTGGGAATGTCATGCATTTGTATCTATATATATGTATTCACAACATGAGATACTCGAGCATACCATGCATATTTGATCACTAGGAGGTTTCTTATTAGCCATTAAGGCTACTAGATTTTGGTTACAAGTGGTATTTCTATTAACCTTTTTACTACGATTATATATGATTTTACTTCCCGCCTTACATACTAGGAGGAGACGCTGCATTTTATTTCGTGCGTGCAGGTTCATGTAAGGGTTCTCATTTACCCCTCCACTAGGAGCCCCGTTCAACTAAGAGTTGGTAAGCTCCACCTCTTGCTGGAGCTTTCACATGATGCTTACTCTTTGTTGTACAGTTGGGTATATTCATAGCCCTGTCCTGGTAGTGTTAGTGATTCTCTTAGAGGCTATTGTGGACATGTTATTGTGGATTTCTTCTTTTGTACCTTTCAGTCTCCAGTCATCAGATTAGCATGTATATATAGTGAGTTCCTATACCTCTATCGTTATAGCCTTGTCGGCTGACTAGTACTCCATCGTTTTTGTTTATGTATCTTAATGTACATGAGTTTCTGTTGACCAAGTCATGACCTAAAATGTCTAGGCTTAGTCTTTTCAATATCATGCTACCCAATTTTCTTCTAGTCCCTTATTTATTTAATTAGCATGTTTAGTGGCTTACTCGGCTAATAACGGTATCGGGTGCCAGTTGCGCCTCCCCTCTTTTTGGGGCATGACAAACATGGTATCAGAGTAGGCCATGTCCCAGGGAGTCCACAATGTCGTGTCTAGTAGAGTCTATCTTATGGGTGTGTTGTGCACCACACTTATAATCAGGAGGCTACGAGGCATTTAGGGATGGTTACATTTCTTTCACTTTATAGATCGTGCTATAGAGCAAAGTTATAAGAATATATGAAATCTAGATCGTGTTATGTTGTTTTTACTGAATGGGATGCCTACACTCAGGAGATGGCACAACATGAGATAATTATGGATATGAGAGAAGGTACCAATCATGTCTTGGTTGGTGAGGTGGAGATATTCCTTATTGAGACACATAGGGAGTCTCCAATGCCCACAGTACCAGATTCACCAGCACCTATTGGGGCCCAAGGAGATCTCGTACCCCAAGTCCCATTAGTCACTGGGGAGCAAGGGATGAAGGAGGCTATTCAACTACTAACTAGGATGGTTTCTATTCATGAGAGACAACTAGAGGTGAAAACATACACCAGAAGGGACCAAACAGAAAGATCAAAGGTATGAGAGTTTCTTCACTTCGCCCCTCTAATATTTACAGTTTCCAATTCCACTGAGGATCCACAAGACTTTATAGACCATATGTATAGAGTATTGGTGGTGATGCATGTCTCTGTCACGGAGACAGTGGAGTTGGCTTCTTTGTGACTACATGATGTCGCCATCTTGTGGTACGAGGTGTGGGAGAAATCCAATGGGCCTGATGGTCTGCCAGCAGAGTGAGAGGACATTTATGATGCATTTTTAGCCCACTACTTATCACGGGATGTGGGGGAGGCCCGTCTTGACCAGTTTATCGATTTGAGACAGGGGGATATGAGAGAATAAGAGAGTATAGCCTTAGGTTTAATTCTTCGGCTAGGCATGCACCAGATATTGTACGTACCATGAGTGCTAGAGTTCATCTCTATGTGGATGGTTTGGGGGATCATTTGATCAGAGACTGCAGATAACCTCTTTACAAGATAGTGTAGATATTTCTTGTATTTACGATTTTGCTTAGATTAGAGAGGACCTTTCTCGTCGAATTCAGGATACCTGTAGAGATAGGGATAACAATAAGAGGGCTTTTACTGTGAGGTCTTATAGGGGACCACAGGGTGATTTAGGCCTTCATTTCATAGATATTTACCTTTGTCGGTAGGTATTTTCCTACCACAAATGCAGCTCCTATGATTTGATCATTATATTTAGACAGGGCCGGGGCAGAGTTTAGGCAAGCTTCATAGCCATCAACAAAAGCGTTCCACACAAATAAGACAACCTACTCCCCCATGTACACAATGTGGTAAGCTTCATACTAGGTAGTGTAGAAAGGCTTCAAGTGCATGTTATGATTATGGGAAGACAAGATATTTTATTAGCAACTGGCCCTTTAGTCAGTCATTACTATGAATGAATTCATGATAATATTCCCCGATAAGCTTCCAGGGATCCCCCAAAAGGGATCTCAATTTTGTTATAGATGTTCTTCGTGATATGTAGTTTATATCCATTCCTCCCTAAGGAATGGCTCCTTTATAACTAAGAGACTTTAAGGAACAACTGAAGGGCTTGCTTGATAAAGACCTTATTAGGCCAAGAAAATCGCCATAGAGTGCTCCGGTGCTCTTTGCTTGAAAAAAGGATAGCTCCTCATGGATGTGAATCGGTTACAGATATTTAAATAAAGTCACTAACAAGAATAAGTATCCTTTTATGTGGATTATGGGGTTTCAAAGATTAACTTGTGACCCAGGTACTACCATCTACGAGTTATGGATGTTGATATTCCAAAGACAATATTTAGGACAAGTCAGAAGCTGAGCATGCAGACCACTTGCGAGTTATATTACAGACTCTCCAGGACAAAAGTTGTATGTTGAATTCTCCAAATGTGAATTTTTGTTATCTTCTATAGCTTTTCGTGGACATGTTATTACTGCCAATAGTATCAAGGTCAATGGCCAGAATATTGCAGCAGTAATGGCTTGGCCGAGACCGTTGAATCAAACAGAGGTCCAGAGTTTTTTGGGCTTGGCAGGATATTATAGAAAGGTTGTTGAGGGATGCTCTACTACCTTTATACCACTAACAAGGTTGACACATAAAGAAACTATGTTTCAGTAGACTGAATCATATGAACAGAGTTTTCAAGAGCTAAAGAAAAGGATTACCACTGCACCTAGTTTGGATCTTCAGGATGGAACCGAAGGCTATATTATATATTGTTATACCTCAAGAACTGGCCTACATTGTGTTCCTATGCAGCATGGTAGGGTTAGTGCATATGCTTCTAGAAAGTTACTAAAACATGAACGAAAATATCCTACGCATGATCTTGAGTTTGCCACAGTTGTTTTTGCCCTAATGATTTGGTGGCATTAACTATACGGAGTTCATATCGATGTTTTTACTGAATACCAAAGCCTCCAATATTTATTCAAGCAGAAGGAGTTGAACTTACGACAAAGGCGGTAGCTAGAATTACAAAAAAAATGATTTTGATATTTTGTACCATCCTGATAAAGCTAAAGTTGTTGCTAGTGCATTTAACCGAAAGTCCATGGGAAGTCTAAGTCATGTTAAAGCTGATAAGATTGAAATGACAAAATATTTACATTAGCTAACTAGTTTGCAGGTACGATTAGCAGATGCGAAAGGTAGAGGTGTGATTGTTCAAAATACAACAGAATCTTTCATTGTTATTGAAGTAAAAGAGCAACAACATGAGGATCCTAAGCTTATGATATCGAGGGAAAGTGCTCCACAACAACAAAATTCTCTAATTGAGCTAACTTGACATGGAGTCTTCAGTACCAGGACCTCTTATGTGTGAAAAATATCTGAGGGCTCCATGACAAGATATGTTTTGAGGCTCATCATCCAAGATGTTCGGCTCAACGTAGGGCAACAAAAATAGGGTGTATTGAGACCTACGACAGATCTATTGGTGGAATGACATGAAAAAGATATTCCAAAGATCGTGGCCAATACCCCAACTACCAGCATGTTAAAATAGAACATCAGATACCTGGAGGCCTAGCTAAGTATACTAAATTTTTGTTCTCGAAATGGGACATGATAAATATGGGCTTCATCACTAGGTTACCTCATACTACACGCAGGATGACTCTATTTGGGTAATCATTGATAGGTTGATAAAATCTGATCATTTCTTTTAAGTAAGAATGACATATTCAGCGAAGGATTATGCTAAGCTTTACATTCAAGAGATTGTTTGCCTTCCCTGGAGTTCCATTATCTATTATCTCTAATCGAGGGGCTCAATTTACCATATATTTTTTAAAGTCTTTTAAGAAGGGTCTGGGCACTCAGGCAAATCTCAGCACAACTTTTCACCAACAAACTAATAGGCAGGCAGAGCATACCGTCTAGATCGTTGAGGATATGTTATGTGCCTATATGATGGACTTTAAAGGAAACTAGGATGATCATCTACGTCTTATTGAGTTTTCTTATAATAATAACTTCCATGCTATTATTCAAATGGATCCTTAAGGAGCAGTATATGGGCAAAGATGTACGTCACCGATTGATTAGTTTGCAGTTGGGGAGGAAATGTTTCTAGACCCTGATCTATTTCAACAAGCAAAGGAAAAAGATTAAACTTACTAAAGACTTACCACAAACAACCCAAAATCAGCAGAAAGTCTTATGCAGATGTTCAACGAGGAGACATAGAGTTTGATGCAAAAGATTGGGTCTTCTTAAAGGTATCGCCTATGAAAGGAATCATGCATTTTGGAAACACAGGAAAGTCAGTCCTAGATATGTTGGACCGTATAAGAATATTAGAGAAATTAGCAAGGTAACATACAAGCTTAATTTTCCTTTAGAATTGAGAGCAGTCCATCCAGTGTCTCATGTATCTATGTTGCAGAAGTACATTATAGATCCTTCATGTATTACTCGCATTAAGGATACACCCATTGCTGAAGACTTAACTTACGATGAGGTACCGATGGTTGTTTTAGATAGAAAAATAAAAAAGCTTCGACATGAAAAGTGCCCTTTGTGAAAGTGTTGTGGAGGAACAAAACTGGAAATAACTTGGGAAGCCAAAGAAGAAATGATGAGGAATAACCCTCAGCTATTTATAACTTAAGGTGGGCCACATCCAAAACTGGCAGTTTAAGTAACTTAAGTTTTAAAAGATTTGGAGGTGTAACTTGTATGTTTTGTTGCGGGATAGCTATACAATGCCTAGTAATTGGAGTTTCTAGAAGTTGATTTATGGTTTGCAAGGGTAATAAATGTACCCAAAAAATAACAATTTACTAGATGGTAATTCAACCAAGGGGCTGTCTTGAAACATTCGTGGACGAATGTTCTTAAGGGAACAACAAATATCTACCCCTCTATTAGAATAGAAATTCATAAAAAATTTAGATTCGATTGTATAGTGTATACCCGTTATGTACACAAAATTGGCAGTTATTCTATTTTTATCATAGAATGATTATTCGATCTTTTTCTTCTTTGTAATTTGTATCATGATTCAATCAAAATTTCTTGAGTTCTTCTAATTTGTAACTTCACCGAAATCGGAATAGTTCCTATACTACTACATTAGTATGAAATAGAATCGCGTTGAAATATTTCTACTTTGAGACCCCGTGTTTCTCGTCTTCCATTATATAAATTATGTGGCGTTATATAAGGCATATGTGATTTTTGCTAGCACCTAGGGATAGTAAGGCTGAAAATAAGAGGTAATATCAAGGACTTAATGTTCCAAGTCAAAGGAATCCTCTATATACACATTCGGGGTTAAAGAAATGGCCCAAGTGGCACCTCGCTTTTTTGGAAGATTTAAATTATGTTTCACTTTTTGGATGGGACTAAAAGTTTATAATTTTCTAATAATGGACTTTTTAAAGGTCATTTTAATAGCACAAAGGTCATATATTATGTTTTGGAATCAAGAAAGTTGCAAGATAAAGGTTGGCCAAGGTTAGCGTAAGTTTCTTTAAGAAATCCTTCTTAAATTTGAGTCAAATGTAACAGGACATATCTCCCTAAATATAAGAAGATAGAAGGTCCATGACCTATCAAATTGAAGATCTATGGGTCTAGTTTGCAATGCACAAAACCGCGAATCAAACCGACCTCAAAAAAACAAGTTATGACAATTTTACCAAGACTACCCGAGCAGGAAATTGGGTCATGGTTCGGGTCGACCCACCTTAATTTCGGCTAATTTGAGCTTTTTAAAACTCAAATCAGTTTCATTTTGTCCCCAAACAGTTTATAAACTGAAGGAAAAAGTTCCCTCAAGATGCCCATGGGATTTGAGTAAGTTTTCCGCATTTTTATCGTTAAAGTTTATCTGTGTGTGTAGAAATGTGTGCCTTGGGCTTTGCAATTGTTTTTCCCTCGTATTAGCTGTGTTTGGGGATCTTTTTGGGCTGTAAAAAAGTGGTGTGCTTGCTGGTATTGTTGGTTTGCAGCATGTGTGTTCAAGTAATAATTTTGGGGCTCTTTTACGATCATTTTTACAAAGTTTACGGACATTTTCTTGTGTAAATGCTCCTTGCCAAATCTTGTCAGTAATGCTAATTTTTTTACTATTTATAGATGTGTTTAAGGTGCGTATATATAGTCATTGAGAAGCTTAGGATGTAAGAAAAAACTTTTTACAAGAAACGTTTTGCAATTGGACGTGCAATAGAGAGGTATGTTACATACCAGTATATGTTTATTCGTACTGACGTCCCTTTGCCTAGGGATGTTGCATTTTATTTCGTGCGTGTAGGTTCAGGTAGGGGTTCTTATTTACCACTCCACTAGGAGCTCTATTTTGCTGTGAGCTGGTAAGATCCACCTCTTCTTGGAGCTTTCACGGGATGCTTACTTTTTGTCGTATAATTGGGTATAGTCGGGGCCTTGTCCTGGTAGTGTTAGTGATTCTCTTAAAGGCTATTGTGGATATGTTATTATGGGCTGGTTCTTTTGTGCCTTTCTGTTTCCAGTCATCAAATTGGCATGCATATATAGTGAGTGCTTGTACCTCTATTGTTGCAACCTTGTCGGCTAACTAGTACTCTATCATTTTGGTTTATATATCTTGATGTACATGAGTTACTGTTGACCAGGTCATGACCTAAAATGTCCAGGCTTAGTCTTTTAGACATCATGCTTCCCGATTTACTTCTGGTCCCTTGTTTAGTTAACTAGCATGTTTAGTGGCTTACCCGGCTAATAACGGTATCGGGTACCAGTCAGGCCTCCCCTTTCTTTGGGGTGTGACAAAGCAATGAGTTGATTCCCATGAGACCAGTCACATGGTAGAGGGCATGCATTAATTATTGTTAACTTAATGCATTGACAGAGAAGGTTCACTTCCCTATGTCGTTCATGGATCAAATGTTATATCACTTGGTGGGTAAAGGCTAGTACTACTTTTTTTGATGGTTATTTTTGTTATAATAAGATTCCTATTGCTTTAGAGGACCAGGAGAAGAAAACCTTTACATGTCCTTATGGCACCTTCGCATTCAAGAGGATGTCATTCGGATTGTGTAATGCACCAGCTACATTCTAGAGATGAATGATGTCTATCTTCTTAGATATTGTTGAGGATATGATCGTAACGTTTATGGATGACTTCTGTGTGGTGAGAGGTTCATTCAAGGCATTTGCATAATGTGTTGAAGTGATGCGAGGAGTGTCACCTTGTGCTGAATTAGGAAATGTTTCACTTCACAGTAAAGGAAGGTATTGTGAAAGGACATAAGATCTCCATCAAAGGTGTAGAGGATGATAGAGCAAAGGTTGAGGTAAGAGAAGCTCTTTCCCCCTATCTCTGTAAAAGAAGTGAGGAGTTTCTTGGGACATGCAGGATTCTATAGACGATTTATAAGGGACATCTCTAACACTTCACACCGCTTGTGAAAACTACTTGAGAAGGATACTATGATCATGTTTGATGGTGCATGTCTAAAGTAATTTGAAGGGTTAAAGCGATGGTTGCCATTGGCACTTATCATAGTTTCTCAAGATTCGACTCAGCTCTTTGTGATTATCTATGATGCAAGTGAGGTCATACTGGGTGTATTGTTTGGACAACACAGAGAAAAGATACTTTATCCAATTTAATATGCCAGCAAACCCCTCAATACACCACAAAAGAATTACACTGTTACTGAGTAGAGTTACTTGCAACGGTCTTTGCATTCGAGAAGTTTAGATCATATCTTTTGGGAACCAAAGTTATTGTACATATTGGTCATACAACATTGTGGTACATGATGGCGATGAAGGATGCAAAACCAAGGTTGATCTGACAGGTACTTCTTCTTTAAGAGATTAATTTCTAAGTGATTGGAAAAAAAGGGGATAGAGAATTAGGTTGCTGACAACATTTCAAGATTAGGACGAGGCTATGGCAAAGTTCAATGATGGGGTGGAGACCAACGATTCGTTCCATGATGAGAGACTGTTGGCGGCATCACATGATTTGATACCATTATTTGCAGATTATGCAAACTACTTAGTCAGTGATATTGTGCCACCAAACTTGATCAATCAGTAGTACCGTAAGTTTATATATTATGTGAGGAAGCTTTTCTGGGATGAACCTTATTTTTTTGTGTCTGTGCAGATGAGATTATTTGTTGCTGTGTTCGTGAGGGTAGATGATGAACATTTTGGAGGCTTGCCATTTATCATTAGTTGGTGGGCATTATAGTAGGATTCAGACAACACATAAGAACTTGCAATGTAGAGACTACTGGACAACCATCAAAACCAAGATTCCCATAATTATGCTAAAGTTTGTGATATGTGCCAGAGAGAAGGTGGTGTTTCCAAAAAGCATGAGTTCCCAATTAACCTCATCATGGTGATTGAGTTATTCGATTTAGGGGTGTAGACTTTACGGGACCGTTCGTCACTTCTTAAGGGTAAAAGTCTATTTTGGTGGCTATAGTCTATGTTTCAAAATGGGTGGAAGTGATTGCGCTTCCTATCAAGGAAGGTAAAAGTGTCACTACATTCCTTAAAAGAAACATCTTCTCACTGTTTGGCACTCTTCGGGAAATTATAAGCATTGGAGGTTCCAATTTTTATAATAGGTTGTTCAAGGCTTTTATAGAGATGTATGGGGTGAATAGAGTGGCAATGTCGTACCATCCATAGATGAGTGGGAAAATTGAGGTATCTAATCAAGAGATTAATTAAATTTCATCCAAGACGGTGAATACAAACTAAATGGATTGGTTGAGAAGGCTAGATGATGCACTAAAGGCATATTAGACTACATTAAAGACTCCCTTAGGTATGTCTCCTTACAAACTTATTTTTGGTAAAGCTTGTAACTCATCCATAGAGCTTTAGCACAAGGCGATGTGGGCAATCAAAAACCTAAATCTGGAATAGAATGATGCAACAAACTCAAGGTTGAACCAACTCAATAAACTTGATGAGTTTCAATTGAGGGAATATAGGAGCTCAGTGTTGTAAAAGTAGCGGATGAAGCATCACCAAGACCATCACATTGAGCATTGTCAGTTTACAACACGAGACTTGGTTCTATTATTCATTTCAAGGCTAAAGTTATTACCTAGAAAAATTAAGTCCAAATGGTTAGGTCCCTACAAGGTCACACATGTTTTTAACCATGTAGCTGTTGAGTTAAAGTACAAAGATGGTACAAGGTTCAAGGCTAATGGACAAACAATCAAAACATATTTTGACAATGTGAAGGAGATTGAGATAGTGGATATTTGAACACTTGGTGAAGCCTGAGTAACTAAGTAATCTAAGTCATGCCACAACAATAAATCACGCACTACTTGGGTGGCAATCTAAGATACTAGTTGTAGTTTTAATGTATTTGTATTAATTTTTGTTTCTGGATTCGTAGGTAGTTTTAATTCTCATAGTTTAGTTGAAATTTTAGGCACACTGACTGGAAAGTTATAGGGTAACATTTTATTTTTCAAAAAGTCTGTAGGAACAGAGTTAAGGCAGTAAACTAGTACCAAAAGTGATAAATTAAAGTCAATGCACAGATCGTGGTTCAAACAGTAGAACCATGTTTAGTGAGCAGAACATTTTGCACTTCAATCCATGAGCCAACTTTATGGTCCGTATAAAAGATTACATATCGTGAATGGGGTTCGTGGATCTCAAGTTTGTTTCTGGAAATTTTTCTAAATGTTAGGGGCAACTACGAACTCATCCTAAGAGTCGTACAACATTCTATAACCTGTGGTTGGACTTGTACATGCCAAACTCTCAAAAGTGACTTTTTGAAAGCACAAATAAAATATTACACGGCCATAATTGGGGTTTGGTTGAATCAAAATCCCACTTTTTACCCGACCCGGTAAATGAAGTAAAACTTTTTATCACATAATTACAAAACAACCAAGCCCTACACTTTTTTCCTTTCTTCTAACTGACTCTGACCACACCACTATACTTTCTTGCAAATTTTTTGGCCACTCATACACTATTCTTGCAAGTCCTAGGGTTTCTCCTACTTTGATTTTTCACCATTTCCTTGGCCTCTCACTCAAGTTTCCGATATGTATCCCTATTTTAATCCTCCGAATTCTCAAATTTGATAATATGGCTAAGGAATTTAGAGGAGTAGTTTGCTTTTATTCTATTTACCCTAGAATTGATGAACTCAGAGAAAGTTGATTAAATTTATTTTAAATAACTATTTGATTTCAAATATTGGCCTTGAAAGTTTGTTGAGTAATGGTAGCCATTGCCTAATTTATATGATTCCTTGTTTAATCATTGATGGTATGATATGTAGTGAATTATCTTGCTGAAATTGGTAATGCAGTTGCATATTTTATGGGAACGGGTACCACCATGAGTTGGGGTAATTAAAAAATAGACTATCGAAAGTTATATAGATTTTGTGCACTGAGTGGTCCATATACTTTGCTATTATTGGTCATTGGAGGGTGCAATATATTTATGACTTTGACAGAATTGGTGAATGAGGGGTAGGATGGTAAGTTAAAATCGTATGGGCTTGAAATAAAATGAGTTGTTGAGATAAGTGTACTGATTTTGGGGCTATTTTTGTTTTTCATTGGTCTTCATTTTTATTAATTGTGTATGCCCTGTTGTTGTGGACTAGTCAATGTGCATGTTTCATTGTTTAAAATTGTTCGTTGACTAGGCTGTTGGCTGGACTTTTGTCTTTTGATGCATGTATTGGAAACAAAATTGGATTTAGGAAGTCAGTGGTCGTTTCTTCTAAATTACAAGGGTTTTCTAAGATCTATTGTTTAACCCATGGACCACAATTACCCCTCTTATATTAGGATCAACAACTTCAAAATTTCGAAAGTTAACACGACAAACTTTTTTAAGAGTCATAGTTCAATCTATGGCTCGTAAATATTGTTTATGGTTTCCAACATCTGCAAACTGTTTGACCAGCTTTCATACATGACCCAATCTATGACTCATAGTTTAAAGTACGAGTCATGACTTAGTTTGCATTTGCGAATTCGAGTAACTAAATTTACTGTTGCTCTTGTTCTATGAAGGCCTTCTATGGCCTGTAGGTGAGCCTTCATAGTTTCTTTTGTTATAATATTTGTTTAATTTCTTTTTTTTTTTGCATTTCTTGGAACTTATATGTGCTTATATTATTTTGTGTGCATATACCATGAGTCCATGACTAAAGCATAATGAGATAAATGATATACGTAAGAGACGCCAAGATGAGGCGACAGAGTCTGAGGCTAGTCGCTATGTAGAAGAGCTTGGTGTCAATCAAGGTGAGGGCATTGATCGCGATTTACTAGGGAAGTCACTAAATAGATAGTACCAGCCCAGCCAGCCATTGCTTCTTCGCCTCTCTAATGTGAGGAGGGTAGTTCTCAGAAGAAAAGCTCAATACAAATGATAGACTCTGAAGATGGGTCCAGGTCTGGCTCACTAGACAGAGAGCATTTAGAGTCCATTAAGGAGTCGAGCTCAGAGTTAGAGTCAAGCAGGTCCACCTCAACACCCGTTCCTGTTACAGGGTAGTCTAGATGTTGGTGCATCAAAGTCATGCTAGCTATATATAAAGAGGATGTCCAACAAGGACCGTAGGTGCCGATAGACCTAGCTCCTATTTGAGGAGTCGCGGATAGTCACAGTCGGGGTTGATAGTGTACCGATACTTTGTGACACTATGGCTCAATATAAATTGGATTGGCTAGTAGCACTGTCAAGGAAGTATTCCCTAACACTGGTTGTGAGTTCTATGCCTCTTATTATGCTACTATTATTAAGGCAATGTAAAAGAAGACAAAGCCCTTTTCTCAACCCAAATTGACTCGAATGTTTGTGAGAGGCGTTCTTGTAGATATATTAAAGGGCACTGTCTGCAAGGCTTTGTTTGGCCCGACTTCCAGGCCCCCATAACTACAGTTAAGTTTTAATTTTGATTTGTCTAGGCACGAGATTGGGTGTTGATGAGAGATATGGTTCGAAAGGCCGCCTTGATCCCGCTCCTGTGTTTGGTGCATCGACTATGTATAGTGGCAGGGGTGATGTATGGAACTAGACCTCGAGAGCCCTCAATGATGCGAAGTATCCAAGCATTTTTTGCCAAGGCACATCACCATGGGAACCCCCATTAGCGATGGTCCTTACCAAGGTTCGTTTGGGGGGCTCGTGGTAGTGGCTTGGCAAGTCCTCCGACTAAGTTGGCTAAGGCACCCACCAAAAGACCCTGTACAAGTCATGAAGCCCACCACGAGCCATGGTGGGGTTTTATGCAACCTACCACAAGTTGTGGTATGGTTTCTATTGAACCTCTCTTCCTAGAACATTATTCTAAGTATAAAGTTACCGTCTCAGAACATTGGTCATTTACATAGACTGTTGTATGATTAGTGAACCTTTTTATGGACAGTGAAGCCTTCAGTAGAAATGTTCTTTGTCTAAAAAATATTCTAAGTGTCAGGTATGACATTGAATATTCAACTTGGGAACTCAAGGATGGCCTTCTTGTCAAATCAATTTCTTCTTAATTATTCCAGTAATCTATGGTATGTGGCATTGATCCATGATCTCTTTCAATCATAAAGACCCCAAAGACTTCTTATTTCTAATTTATGTATTTCAAGCTTACTTTGAACATGGGTCTTTTAAATAAGTATTTATTTGATTAAATTGAGATATGAGATGTATTTAATTGATATTTTTAAAATGATTTAAGCCCTATTATGGTGAATTACATTGATATTATGAAGGTTTGAATATGTATATCCCTTTAAATGCTGAAACTATGCATGGGTAACTTTAAGTATGCTTTAATTAATGATTTCTTTAAGGATTTGCTATGATTTCATTATATTATGATGGTTTAACTATGAATTCCTAGTACCCATGCTATTTACTCTTTCTTCATGGCATATGAATGCCTGGAGATTGATTTTCATGAAGTTTATGATGTGGGTGAACACCCAATTGTGATTATGACTATTATTTCAAGTAAGTATGATTATGACATGACATCTGATGACATAATGTCTATGATATGGCTTTTAAGGAATTATGGTTGTGTATATACTATCATGTATATGTATGAATGAAGTATTCATATACATGTGAGTATGAATTGAAGTGTGATGTGGCTTTTTAGCCCAAGTGTACATGATTATGAAATGTGATTTTCCCCTTAAGCCCCTTATGCATTGTTATGTTATGAAAAAACTTATGCTCCAATGAAAAGCACATATATGTATATTTATTCTCATGGGATGATGACTTAGCACCGTGTGGACTTGTCTGAGGGGGACTATCTCCAAGGTCCTTATATAAATCCTTAAGTCCCTTAACTATGTGCGAAAAATAGGTTCATGTTTATTCCCCTTGTGGATTATTATAATATGATTATGGAAATCCTTTCTGAAATAGGTGTTGTTCCCGTAAGTTAAGGTACCTTTTGGAATGGGGGTCATTCTCGTAAGGTGAGTCACTCCCTGAAAGGGGTGTTGTTTCCATAAGGTAAGTGTATGGGTTACCTTTGGCAAGTAGCCCACTCTTTCTCCGGTGTAGAGGCAACATCAGGATTCCAAGTAATAGCTCATTTGGTCTTCTATGTCGATTGAGGTCCTATCCCCGCTATGTTGAAAGTATATTGGCATTTCATGCATCATGGACTTCATGGCTCATTGATATTACACTCTTTTCTATCTATTTCTTTCTTTATATATATGTGCCCATGTCATCTAAGATTGGTTGCAGGTTAATAAGTTCATAAGATACTTAGTATATTCAAATGTACTAATGCATACTTTTTGCCTATATGATTGTAGAATGTAGGGACCTGAGACTATCATCTTCCACCTTTTTATGGTTGGCTTGATTGATAAAGAGTTCCTTGTGATGAGTCCTATCATCCAAGGACAAGCCACCTTTTATTTACCTCTCATGTTGTGATATGTGCTATGTGCTATGTGAGTCGTACTTACCCATCCCGTAGAACTATGTGTCTATTGTTTGATCATGTTCTTCTGAACTGATGACGTGTAAATGCATGCTATGAGGCTTGTTTGACAACTCTCGGGTTCCCATTCGCCATGTTACTCCCAGGACCTAGGCCTGGGAGGTGACAAGATTAATATCAGAGAACTAGTTTTATGAATGATCCTCCAAGTCCAATATGCAGCATCGAGTATATTCCTATTCATCAATGTGAAGTGCACCATACTTGTGAGTGGGAGGATATGATGGTGTTTTAGGAATTGTCTCACGTTTTTGTGTCTTATGTCATGCTATGGGCCATGTATTAAGACTTCATAACTTTGACGATTGAGAGGATGTCAAAATACAACGCTTTTGATGCTTAAAACTTGGAATTTTGTGTGTTCTCAAAGCAATGCTAGTGGGTTTGATGTGTTTTTATTTTTGTTTTTAGGATTACAAGATTTGACAAGATTTGGGACTAAGTGTGCAGTTGCTGCAGTTTTCGCTGATCTACGACAAACTTTACGGGTTGTGAAAATTTCCACAAGCCGTAGAGTAGGTTCGTAAGTGAAATCCAGTGAAGGGCTGATTTTCTGAAGTTGCATTCACGAGTTATTAGACAAGCCATAGAAACTTATACAGGTTGTGGATGAGGTTCCATACCCTGAGAATTAGAAGTTGGTATTTTCTGAAAAGTCATCAGATGAAACACTATATGGGCTATAAGTTTGCATATGGCCCACAAAAAGGTCACATAGAAGCTATGCCCAGAAGTTCATGAAGTCCAGGTACAGGTCATAAAACTTAGTATGACCCGTAACCCTACATCTTTTACCTGAAGAATCCAATTTTCTTATTTTTTAGGACTTGCATTTTGGTATTACAATTAGATCTTTTAGGTTATTTTCTATAGAGAACAGAAAGAAAACGACATGAAACCTTGAGAGAAGTGCTTAGAAACACTTGGAACATTATTTTGTGGTTTTAATTGATACTTTGTGATTTCCTGTAAAGAGTTGGGCTTTTTTGTTCTTAAATTTATCCTTTAAAGTGCTCAATTAGGTTATTCTACGTCATGATTTTTGCATCTATAATGATTATACATAGCTAAATCGACAAATGGGGTTGTGCGAACCTTGAAGAACTAGCAAGGTAAAATCGGATAATTCATAATTCTTGGAAAGTTTGCATGCATGCATTGATTAATCCTCTTCATTTTCATTGCTATTCAATGGTGGACAATGTTAGAACTCGCCTAGTTGTTACTAACTTGATCAAGGTACAATGATTGGAAAAAGAGATTAATTAACAGGATTTGATCGATTTCTTCTTGTCTAATCAGCAAAACTGGATCAAGGGGAGGTTGTACTGGGACAATAGGTAAGAGTTAGTCATATCACATTGCAGCGATGGATAAAATCACATAGTAAGATTTACCTCTCGCCTGGATCAAAGGGTTTGGTAAACTTAACTTACCATTTTTCATGCAACACATTAGAAAAGATTACGATTATTTGGTAATGCTAAGTAAAGAGTCATGGGGAACACAATACCCTAGTTACTCTTCTCACTGATTTCACAACACTACTAACTTACATTTGCTTTATGCAAATTACAAACCCCCCATTTTTGAGAGATAAATAGGTTAATTATCGCGAATTGCTTGAAATTACTTTAAGTCTACAATATTCCCTGTGGGTTCGATCCTAACCTTGGTTAGGTTATATATCTTGACAACGTTCCTTTCAACCTTCAAAAATGCGGTGTAACCGGGGCTACATCACGATTTTTGTACCATTGCCGGGGAATATGGCTATACTAGTTTAAATTGAGTAATTTGGGAATTAATTCTTATTTTCTGCATTTTATGTTTTTTTGTTGTTTATATTTTGTTTTAGTGTGCAGGTGTAGTGTATGCACAACACTCGAAGTGAAGGCGTATCCTTGACTTTGTTCGACCCTGAGATCTAAAAGATGCTAATAATAAAGGCCCAGAAAAACGCGAACAATACTGCAACAAATGCAATTAATGTGGCATTGAACTAGAATAATAATAATCCACCTCCGCTTGAGGATATTGACCCACCGTCGTAGGATTTTCAAGCTGCAACTCACATATGGAATGAATATCTGCTTGACCCTATGTTGATGGATGTCATTGGAGCTATCGTGTTTCCTTCCCTATCGGATGACACAAAATTTATTATTTCATGTAGGTTACTCCAAATGCTGCAGAATCGCGGGTTGTTTGCAAGCTAACCATTACAGTATCCGCATAACCATCTACACAACGTTGTTTTAATTTATAAAAGTATGATAGGAAGCCAACATTTGTCTATGGATGTCGTTGGGCGCCGTGTCTTCCCATTGTCACCAAATGGTGATGCAACACAATGGGTATTTAAGTTATTTGAGCTTCCAAAGAGTTAGATGACCAGTTGGGCTGAATTACGAAAGAATTTTTTGAGAGGTTCTTTCTGAGGTCGAAGAAGCTGAAGTTGAAGGACCAAATCAACAACTTCAAGAAACTTCTTGCTGATTCTATCAGTATCACGTGGGAGAGGTTCACAAAGTGATAGAGGAGTGTCCCTGACCATAAGATCATCTGACATTGTCAATGATGGCTCGTTTCTGGTTCATCTATTTCCAATGATTGCTGAATGGTCAAAGTAAGTGTTCAAGAAAATCGTGCATGGGGGATGAGAGATTTGTCGACAACAAAGAGCTTATTCGCAGTGAGTACTAATTCAGTGCAAGCAAAAAGAAATGAGGATATGATGCAAGTGCTTTCTCAGAATAGTACCGATGTGGAGTTGTTGATGAAGCAGAACCAAGAAAGTATGAATAGAGTAGCTCATCATCCATCATGAGCACCTATGTATGAGGAGCCTTACTATAAGGAGGACACTTTCTTCCTCATTAATCAGATGACGGGTTTCCGGAGTAATGCCTAAGGTTCCATTCAGGACTATTAGTGCTAAGGTCATGAAAACCAAGGTCAAAACTATAACAGGGATAACGCTTTCAGAGACAATAATTGAGGAGGCTACTGTGCCAAGACAGAGATGCTGATTGGGGGTGCATACATGGTTACCAGAATGGTTTGTATGTGCCACCACATAATTGATATGCAGGAGCTTGTAGCTCTAGAGTTTAGAGATGTTTGATCGACTGTTGAAGAAAGTTGACGCTCAGGATGAGACCCTAAAAGGGCTAAAATCTGATATCTCTAGTATTAACAATAAAATCAAGTCTCATTCCATTGCTATCAAGTAGCTGGAGTAACAGTTCGATCATATGCCGACTAAATTAAATTAACACTAGGAAGGTACATTGCCAAGCAATATACTTCAGAATCTAAAAATGAGGGGTAATGTATGGCAGTGACTACTCGTGGTGGAAAATAAATAATTGACCCCTCGATGCCGGTTGATGATGATGATGATGTTCCGAAGGAGATAGATGAGAGCGAAGATGCAAATCCTGGTGATGTTCGTGCCAAGGATTGGTTGAATGATACAGCGGAGATGCCACAGAAATTGAAACCTATTTCTAGACCTTCCCCTTCTTTCTCCCGGTGAATCAAAAAGAAAGAAGAGGAGGGTAAATTCCAACAATTCCTCTTGATGATGAAACAATTCTCCATCAAGTTCCCCCTCATTGAGGCATTGGAGAAGATGCCTAGGTATGCAAAGTTCACGAAATACTTATTCACAAAGATTCAGATGATAAGCCAGGAACTCTCCTAATAAATTCAATAATGCAGTGCTATAGCTACAAGGTCTTTGGTGCAGAAGCGAGAAGACCCCAAGAATGAACCATACCCTGCACAATTTGAGATGTTGAATTCGCAAGGAAATTGGGTGATCTAGGTGCCAACATAAATTTGATGCCCCTTACGATCTTCAAGAAGCCAGGATTCTAAGCCCCTACTCCCATGATCATGCGGTTGTTGATAGATGACTGAACGGTGAAGAAGCCTTTGGGGATACTATATGACGTCCTTGTCAAAGTAGTGAAATTTATATTCCGTTCAAACTTTGTGATACTTGATTGTGAAGTCAACTTCAAAGCCTGAATCATCTTGGGAAGGACCTTCCTAGACCCTAGGTGAGCACTAGTTTATATCGAATTTGACCAACTCAAGATTCGCTTGAATGATGAAGAGGTCGTCTTCAATATCTCTCAGTCAAAGAAGAGGCCCGATAAAATGAAGATGGAAGTTTGGACACTCTGCGAAGTCTAAGTAACCAAGTTATCCATGTCCTGCTGCAACAACAAATTAGGTGCTACTTAGGAAGCAACACAAGATATTTGATGTAATAGCCATAGTTTTGTTTTATTTTTAGCGTTTGGACTTGTTGGTTGTTTACTTTTTGCATTTTTGTTGTAATTTTTTGACTCTGGACTAGTGGCATATAGGGTAGCAGTGTGTTTTCTGAAGGATGTGCAGGTACAATACAAAGTCACCGATCTGGGGCTAAGTAAGCAACAAGAAGTGCTTCTATAGATGGTTCTATGACCATGGTTTATACTACTCGTATACTGACTTGTAGAACACTTTCAGTGTGCAAAATAATGTGCACTCTAGTCCACGAGCCAACTTTATGACTTCGAGATAAAACTACGGGCTGTAATGTAGCTCGTCGGTCCCAAGTAAGTTTCCTAAATATTCCCAAGTTTTGGGGGCTTCTCTACCTTCTCTACTAGTCATATTTATATGTACGACCTGAAGACGGGTCTGTAAAGCCAATATTCTATAATAGGGCATTGGTACTCTACGAGAACAAGTTCTATAGACTATAGAAAACTCTCACCCTCGTAATCAGGGTTTCATAGAGCCTGCGCTCAATTTTCACCTGACCCAATAAATGTTTAAAAGAGGGGTGAAATAATTTTTACACCTCATTCTAAAAAACAATTCCCCAAAACACCCGACCACTTCTCCTACCCTACAACTCCAATCACTATCTAACTACTGTCAAAAGGTTTCGGCAAGTTTTTCGGCATCACTCTAGCAGCATAGGGTTTTGGCCTCTTAAATTCCTCTTTCAATTTTTCATCCTTCTAATCTAATTTTGCAAGTTCTTTTCTCTAAATCCCTTGTATTTCCTAAGTTAATCTCATTAGGTTAGAATTATTTATGGGTATGGTATTCAAAACTTGGTATGTTCGAATTAGTTGTTTCCTCTGTATACGATGTGTGTTTAACCATGATAGAGTTGTTGTCGTTGTTTTGAATAATGTAAATGCTCGTGTCATGTTTGAATATTGTTATGTGAGAATCATTTCATCATATTTCATTAAAATACATGAAAATCATTGCTTGCCAAATGACATATGATGGCATCTGTGTGCATAATTGCTAACTATCAAATGAGTGTTTGATTGTGGTGTAAATTTGTAAAATGACATTTGTTGGGGTAGTGTATAATTGTCGCATGTGGGGTATTGGGAAATTTGTTAGGATTAAGTGGGTGCATAAGATTCTTGCTTCAATGATGAACATGTTTATGGTAGTCTGTTGATGATGTTGTTTTAGGACATGTCTAATAGGCTTAGAATACCTATGTTACTTGAAATCTCACACCACGAGGGTCTTCTATGACCCGTGGAATACTCCGTGAGTCAAAGTTTCCCCTCATGAGAAAATCTAATAACCTAAAATTTTTGACACCTTGTTAGACGAGACCTTCTACGAGCCATAGTTTAGTCTACAGCTCGTAGGCAGGCCTCGTAGGGTAACACCAACAAAAGTTCAAATCTGTAACTATATGTAGTCTACGACCCGTAGAATGTTCTACAAGTCATACCTGATCTCGTAGATATACTTCTAGTAACTCAATTCACTATACCTTGCCATCTACGAAGGAATTTTACAACTCATAGTTTTCACTATGACCCGTAAATGAGACTTCGTAGACTCATCTATCACCAGTTCTATTTATTCTTAATTTTTGTGCCTTTACTTGTAGTGTTAATTATGTTGCTAAATGTGTGCATTTCAAGAACCGTGGATCTAAAACTAAGGAAGAGAAAAATACAGGCTACGTAGTATGGAAATGACTTCTAATACCCCATAGGCTGAGGACCAAAAGGAGGAATCCACCCGAGGAGGGGCTCATGTCTGATTAGCTAGTTGGTGAGGTAATAGCTTGCAAAGGTGATTATTAGTAGCTGAACAAAGAGGACGATCATCCATACTGGGATTGAGACACTACCCAGACGCTTACGAGAGCCGCACGCTAAGGGAAAAGCCCTAAGACACCAACAATAGTCTTGAGGCTAGTAGATCTCTCGAGCAGCTTGGTGTGCAGCCTAGTGCGTATGCCAAGCGGCCACAGTCATGAGCTGCTTTTAGATAGTTCCCCAATCTGATGCAGGAGGTTATAGAAATAACAATTTGATACAGATGACTTCCTTTTGAGAATGGTTCGAGTTCGGATCAAGATAGGAGTCAAAATTTGAGTAATCATTAGCACCCTGAGCACTACCCTCACCTCTAGATGCGTTATCTAACCGGTGGTGCACGCTGGGTATTCAACATATATGCGCGGATGTTGTACAGAATGATAAGGGGGGTCGACCAAATCACTCCATATTCGAGGAGCCCTAGATTATAATGTTAGGGCTAGACACCATCCCCGGACCTCAGGACACCATTGCTCAATATAGACTCCAGTAGCTAGTAGCACCATTGGGGCCCGTTGTTGGTTCGTGAATGCTTTGCATCCTATCCCACCACAGTCCTAGGTTCTCCCTCAGGGGGTAGAGACCCCTCACGCATCTCTGGTTGTCACATACAGGAGTGAGCTGTGTATATTTTGATATCTAAGAGGCCACCATCCGCCGTGTGCTATTTGGTCCTGAGCACAAGGCCCAGGACTACACTGAGTTTTACCATAGGTTGGGGCAGACTTGAGACAAGGTTTTGATGAGAGATTCAGGTACTTTAATGAGAGATACACTGAGTGGGTATCAACTTCATTCGATTCCATAGTGATGGGATCCTTAAGCTTCACCAGCAAATTTTGGTGGGATGTGGTGAGATCGCGGATCCAGCCCAAACATGTAGGTGATACCTTAGATTGGGCCCACCTGATTCCGGAGGAGATTCATGAGGTGGCCTTAAAGAGGTCTACATACATCCCCTTCCCATGCTTCATATATCACCTTCATATAACGTCGTGGTTGGAGATACTTCACCATTTTAGATGCTATCCTGATTAAGGTTGATAATAACCCGAAGTCCCTTCGGTGAACACCACACCCTCTAGTCCAGATGCAAAGATGTTCGCCGCAGTGTTACTACTTGAGCCTCCATCTTCTTCTACCACTGCTGCTCCCACTGCTGGGCCCCCCCACAGACATAGATTGATATAGAATGAGGGCCCACTCCTACCACTATTGCACTAAAGCCCATGCCTTCACACACAGCACCTGAGGGCATGGTTTATGTGTCAGGGACATCTATTTAGGCCATGGCACAGAGGCAGGTTCGCACTGAGTCCAAGTTGACTCAATTACTATAAATGATTTGACCTTGGGTTTGCCAGACCATCTAAGAGGATGAACGCATATGTAGACATATATTGTGGTTGTTATTCATGAGAGACTCACACCAATGGATAGCTGTATTGATGTGTTTGAGAGTTGAGTAGAGTAGAGCCTCAGATAAGTAAAACCTATTGATTTGATGGCCATTTTGATGGAGATATAGTAGATTTAGTTCGAGATGAGAGCAACAACGCCGATTGTACCTCCACCGGTGAATCCCAATGATACAGTGGTAGATTTATTTTCTCATGATGAGACACCACTTCCTTCCCTCAAGAAGAGACCCCGCACTGATGATCCAGATGTAGAGAGATTAGAGGCGGGGATGACAAAAGAGGAGTGATGTTGCCCAAGTTACACATCCTTTTAGAGAATAAAGCGGCGGTTGTCAAGAAATAGAACCTAACCATCGTTAGGGTCGAACCTAAGGTAATGCGTAGACTCGAGAGAATTCAATGACTGCAATTGGAGTAGCTAACCGACTTTATTCCCAAAAGAAGGGGTTTTGCAATAATTATTGTGGAAATAAAACTAATAAACACAAGGGAGAAATTAATATGGAGAGAAACTAAGGTATTGCATTCCCCTTGATTCCCTAACTTAGCATCACCTGATAACCTAATTCTACTCTACTGTGTAGCATGCAGGATGATAAGTTAAGTTTCCCCAAGCCTTTTAGTCAAAGGTGCGAATTGAATTTTACTACGTAACTTGGCCCATCTGCATAGTGTAGATTACTAACCCTTACCTATTAGTCCTAGTACAACCTCCCCTTGTGAAAGTTCAGTTGATTAGATGAGAACATATCAATAAAATCCTATTATATTAATCTCTTTTCCAATTCATTAATACCTTGGTCTAGTCAGTAACACTAGGTGGGTTCTAATGTTGGCTACCACTAGAAAATATGTAAAGTGAAGAGAGTTAATTAATATATGTATTCACACATTTCAAGAATTATGAATCATCCAGTTTTACTTTGTTAGTTCTTCATTGTTTCCGCAACCCTAGTTACACATATATCTACTCATGATTTGTGTAGATGCAAAACTTATGAATTGGAATAACATAGTAGAGCACTTACACAATTGAATTAAGAACAAGCAAATTCAACTTCAAAGAGAATCACAAGATTAAAGATTTAATAAAAGTACAATTTTTTTATAAAATGCTCCAATGTTATCTCATACTTTTCTCTCTCTAATTACTAAGTATTCTGATTGCTATGCGAAAACTTCTGAAAAAATCCTAAAAACCTATTTCTAATATTTGAAAGACAAGTCATCAACACATTAGTATAACTGGGTTGGCACGCCTTAGAAAAGGGTTTAAGGGCCGTATTGCATTCCACGGCCTGTAACTGGGTCTCGCATGGTGCTGCTGCAAAACATGGCTTCAAGTCTGCGAGAACCCCTCTAGGACACGTAAAGTAGTTTATAGCCCTTAGGAGGGTTTCATTTGATAAATCTTTAGAAAGTCCCAATCTCTAATCCTCAGGCGCACGAACCAAGGTTTACGACTGGTAAATCAATCAATGCCCCATCTATATGTTCGTAGAACCAACGCCAAAAAATAACCCCTCACTGTAATCTTCCACAAAACCCCTTTCATGACCTGTAGATGTTCTACAACATGTAAAGGATCTCATAATGCATACAAAATTAGGAATTTCTACATTTCTTCCCAAAATCAAGATCAACCCTGGAATCCTGCTAATTATAACACAAAACACATAAAATCATTTAACATCGCATTGAGAACAAACAAAATTCCAAGTCTCAAGTATAAAAAGTGATGTATTTTGATAGCACATCAAGACCCTCAACTTAAACTTGTTACTTGTCGTGAAGTGACAGACTCAATCTTCATAGATAATATAGTAACATACATATCTCAACCCAATGCCATACATCACATCCATCTCAAACTCAGACACCCACACCACCTTTTCAAAATAGAATCAGATAGCCATCTAGCAAACCAATACAGACTAGTGTATGCGACAACACAACTATGACAAGTGAGGTACTATAAAAAATCTACAATTACTGAATAAATCTAATGCTAACAATGCAATGTAATTTCTCTCAAAGAAAAGATGTCCAATATCAGACACTCAATGATATTCGTATGTCTAACCTTGTGACCATGAAAAATAACTCACTCTCACAGAAGATATTCACGCATTACTAAGACTTTTAACTACTTGGACTAGGATCACTTTAGGACTTTCTAAGCTCGTAACCTAGGCTTAGGGGGCTTTTGTGTGATATTTAGGGAACATAGTGACTAGTGACCCTCCTTGACACTACATTTTCCTACACTCATGCCCTACCAACTCTGTTATTTTCATCTCATTCTCCCTTTATCCTATTTCAAGCTTTTCTAGGTGCTTTCTTTTCATTTTTCAATATTTTACCGCGCTTTTATACTTCATTTTCCTTTTTAGCACACAACTAAGGCATCACTTATTTTTGTTGCACCTAGTACATGATTTTCCCTTTTTCTTTGCATCACTAACTTCCCCCTTATTTTTGTGTTACATCCTTACACCAGCCACCCTCAACCTAGGCTTTTGACCTAAGTTGAGGGTCACAATATCCGTCCTCAAAATTAGAACCACTTTTTGTAGCCACCCTCAACTTAGGCTCTTTGCATCAGTCAAGGTGCACAATGTTCAAGGAGGAACCAGGGCCAAATTGAGGATTTTACAACTATCAAGGGTAGGCTAAGCAGGTTTTGACCAAGAAAAGGTACATTAGGAACAAGGGATACAGTGCAATTTTAGTTGGTATTTAGGCTAAGTGGATTTTTAAGAAAAATAGCCTAAGATCCTTTCCTAATCCAATTAATCTACAGTCCAACTTAGAGTAACATGGAAATTTTTTAATTAGCACACAACACATGAACTTAGCAATTTCAGGCTCACACTCACATGGCACGACTACATTGTCAATAGAAGACTCTCAGGCCATACTTTTTTATCTAAATTTATCCCCATTTATAAGAAAAACATTGTCAACGCACCTAAACATGCATGGGTGTTACTAACTAACTAATCAAAAATTTTGGTAGGTATTATTTTTCAAAACAAATACAAAAACATGCTATATGCCACAGGTATTAGTACTATATGCTACAAATATTACCTAAACATCCTAAACATACTGGTTCAATAGAAAGTAAATATCCATGGGGAAAAAGAACAAGGGCAAGAAAACCCCAGGATCAAAATTTGGGGTAGTTATGGACCCAAGCTACTCAGACTTCACAAAGGCCCATAACTACCCACACCCCATCAAAAAAGTGGTGCATTTTCTCCAATGAACACAATCAAAGTAAGATAAAGTATAAGGGGTAATAAAAATACCTGGGCATGTAAGCGCCAATGTGTACCTTGGGTTGCCTCCCAAGCAGCGCGTGATTTATTATCGTGGCACAACATAGACAACTTGGTTACTCAGACTTCAACAAGTGTCTATGCTTCCACCTTTTCTTCCACCTTGAACTTATGAACTATCCCTCTAATTTCTATTCCAATTTTTTGTTATGCTCAGATGGTGGTGGTATAAAAATAAGAAGAACAAACAATAGAGATAGCAGGTTGTACTTCTTGGTCGTTAAATGAGAAATATAATTTTTTCTGTTGAGCCCAACAAGTTCAAGAATATAAACATATTTTCTCTCCTCCTTACATTCTTCCATATGCTTAGATGATTTGATTAGTATCTCATCATCTAAACATAATATAGAAATCGATTGGAAAGAGGTCACATGCGCCCTAATTCATGAGTTGTATTATTATTTACACCCTATGTTTACACTCACTAGAGTTTTCAAAGATAATATTATCCGCTTCTTCATATAACTCTCTTGTATTGTTTTCAACAGTGACAACATCAATAATAGTCTGGTCAAGTGGTTGACCCTTCAATTTTAGCTCTTTAAGTTGGCCTATATGCATTTTTTCTTCTTCACACAATTCATAACTGGTTTGTTGAGCATCAGATTATCAATCTTTACACTCAACTCAACATATAAATTGTACACATCCAAGCTAAACTGATGAACATTTGATAAAAGCACATAGTTATCTAAGTCGAGAGCTTCACATTGCTATTCAAAAACTTATCTACAACCTCTCCCATACCAATACTCCAATCATTCATTATTTCTCCAACAGAGGATGCCATATATGAAAGAGAAAAAGAAAAAAAAGAAAAACTAGGAGGGAAATAAGGATAAGCACCCAAAGCACTTGAATTAACAAAGTATAGCTGTATTCTTTGGCAACGACACCAAAATATTGATGTCGCCCAAGTTACACCTCCTTTTAAAGGGTAAAGCAGTCATTGTTAAGAAATATACCTAACCAAGGTTAGGGTTGAACCCACAGGAATACATAGACTCAAGAGATTTCAATTATTGCAATTTGAATAGTTAAGCGAATTACTTCCCCGGGAGAAGGGGGGCAATTTACAATAATAAATGGAGAAATAAAACTTATTAACATAAGAGTAAAATCAATATGGAGAAAAATTAAGGTTTTGTGTTCCCCATGATCCCCGAACTTAGTATCACCGGATAACCTAATTCTCTTCTAGTGTGTAGCATGCAGACAGTAAGTTAAGTTTACCAAGCCCTTTGGTCAAAGGTGAGAGGTAAATTTTACTAATTCAACATGGCTCATCTCTAGAGTATGCATTACTACCTTTATCTATTAGTCCCAGTACAACCTTCCTTTAGCACAATTTTGTTGATTAGATGAGAAGACATCAATCAAATCCTGTTAATTAATTTTTTTCATATTCATTACTACCTTCATCTAGTCAATAACACTAGGCGAGATCTAATGTTTGCCACCACTAAAAATCATGCAAAGCAAAGAGAGTTAATTAATACATACATGCACAATTTTCAAGAAGTATCCAGTTTTACTTTGTTAGTTCTTCATGGTTCCCATAATCCTAGTTGTGTATTTAGCTACTCATGATTCGTGTAGATGTAAAACTTATGGATTTGAATAGCATAATAGAGCACTTACACAATTGAATTAAGAACAAGCAAATCCTATTTCAAAGAGTATCACAAGATTAAAGATGAAATCAAAGTACATGTGTTCTAAAAAAACTCTCCTATGTTATCTCACACTTTTTTCTACCTAATTACTGAGGTTTCTCAGTAATACGCAAAAACTTCTAAAAAATAACCTAAAAAATCTATTTATTATATTTAAAAGACAAGTCCTTAACACATTAGAATAACTAGTTTGGCACGCCTCACGATATGGCTTATGGGCTGTATTGCATTCCACGGCTCGTAATTGGAGTCTTGTACAATGCTGCTACAAAACTAGCTTCAAGTCTACGACACCCCCCCCCCCATGATGCGTAAAGTGGTTTATGACCCGTACGGGGTTTTATTTGATAAATCTATGGAAAGTCCGAGTCTTTGATCCTCAGGGCATGAACCAGGGTCTATGACCTCTAAATTAATCTATGCCCCATCTATATGTTCATAGAACAAACATCAGAAAATGATCCCCTAATTGGAATCTTTCACGAGACCCCTTTTTATAACCCATAGAGTGTTCTAGGATCGTAAAGGGTCTCGTACTACACATACAATAAGAAACTTTTGCATTTCTTTCCATAATCAAGGACAATCCTAGAATGCTACAAATCATAAAAAAATAACATATAAAAACAGCTAACATTCCCTTGAGAAAACACAAAATTCCAAGTTTTAAGCATCAAAAGTGTAGTATTTTGACAACACATCAAGGAGTGCTCGAGCTTGCTAGGCTTCTCTCCATGGAAGATAAGGAGGAGTGGTAGTCACATGAGTTAAGGAAGATGACGGATGCTGGACCCTCCGAACATGCTTACACTACTAAGGTGGTCACTATGTAGCTTGAGCATGGTCAAACTCAGCATGAGACCGGTGCTAAGGTGCCTAGGTATATGTTTTAACCGTTGTGCTTCATTATTGTCATATTTTGTACATTGAGGACAATGCAAACTTTTTTCGAGGGGATGTGGGTAGTTATAGGCCTCAGTGATGTTTGAGTAACGATGGCCTATAACTATCAAAAAATTTGAGTCCGAGGGATTTTCTTTCTTTTGTTCTTCTTCCACAAGGACATTTATTTTCTGTTGAACTAGCATGTCTAGGATGTGTAGGTAGTAATAGTAGCATGTAGTACTGAAATCTATGTTATATGTTAGTTTTGTATGAAAACTGATGTCTACCAAAAAACGTTTTAGCTACTCTTGATAAACACCATACTTATTAGATTAATTGGCAATGCTTGTTCTAATAAGTGAGGCTTAATTGTGATGTAAAATATGATCTGAGAGTCTGTATTGATAGTTTAAACACAACCATGTGTGCGTGAGCTTTCTTTGCTAAATTCCCATATCGTGTTTCAATTCAAAACTTGCCCTGTTAGTTTGACTTAGATTGTAGGTTAGCTGGTTAGGAAAGGATTATAGGCCATTATTCATAATCGTCCACTTAGCCAAAATAACAAACCAAATGTGTAAAACATCCCTTGATCCCAATGTTTGTCCCTTACATATACCCTTGTCTTTGTAAAAACCTAAATAACCTAGCCTTGTTAAACATGAAATCATAAAATGTGCCTTATTTCTTCCTTGAATATTGTGCACCTCAACTGATTAAGTTGTGGGTGTCTACGAAACATGGCCCTGGTTCATAGGTTGGATATTGTGCACCTCGACTTAAGCTAAAAGACTAAGTTGAGAGTGGTTGTGTAGATGTGATCACAGAAAATAGGGCGGAAGCTAGTGATACATGGAAAATAGGAAAAAAATATGCTATGGGTGCAAGAAAAGTGGATAGATTCCTAATGAATACCAAGGTAAAACCGGATAATTCATAATTCTTGGAAAGTGTGCATTCATGTATTAATTAATCCTCTTCATTTTGATTGCTTTTTAATGCCGGCCAACATTAGAACTCGCCTAGGTGTTATTGAATAGATCAAGGTTGTACTAAATGGGATAAGAGATTAATTAATAGGATTCAATCAATTACTTCTCATCTAATCAACCAAACTAGATCAAGGGGAGGTTGTACTAGGATAAAAGGTAAGCATTAGTTATGCACTATAGGGATAGATCAAATTATGTAGTGAAATTTACCTCTCAATTGGATCAAAGTGCTTGGTAAACTTAACTTATAAACTTAACTTACTGCTTTGCATTCAACACACTAGAAAATATTATTATTATCTGGTAATGCGAAGTTAGGGAATCATGGTAACACAATAGTTATTCTTCTCTATGATTTCACAATACTTCTTCTAGTTTAAGTTTACTTTCTGAAAATTACAAACACTCTCATTTTCGGGAAATAAGTAGGTTAATTCTCTTTAATTTCTTGAAATTACTCTGACTCTACATATTCCCTGTAGGTTTGACCCTATCCTTGGATAGGTTACATATATTGACAATGCTCGCTTTAACCTTCAAAAAGGAGGTGTAGCTTGGGCAACATCAATGATGTTTTTGATGCCTTACAGAAGAGGCCTCCATGAAGACCCATTTACCAAGACAGGCCTCGATTAATGAGGACCAAGTCCCTCAAGAGGCTATGGCGGAGCTGATTACCCGGGTTGAATTCCAGAATGCGTTTTCCATGCTTCCGTAAATGGTGACTAACTAGGCTAGGTTGGCCAATCCTTCTCCTAATGTCTCCACATCAGCTGCTAGAGTAAGAGATATTACCCGAATGAACCCTCCTAAGGTTTATGTACTAAAAGCTAATGAGGATACCCAATACTTCATTGATGAACTCTCTAAGGTGTTTAGTATTATAGGGTTGACTTCTAAATAGAAAGCTAAAGTAGATGCCTATCAGTTTAAAGACGTGGCTCAAGTGTTGTATAACGAGTGGTTGATGGAGAGGGGTTATAATGATGGGGTTGACTGGGACGAGTTTAAGTTTTCCTTTCTGGATCGTTTCTTTCCTCTTAAGCTTAGGGAGGCCATAATGAAAGAATTTATCAACCTCAAGCAGGATAGTATGAGTGTGAGGAAATATGCCCTCAAATTTACAAAGCTCTCAAAGTATGTTCCTATGTTTGCAATCGATCCCCATGCAAGAATGCAAAAGTTTATTTATGGGATCTCTAATTTGGTTGTGAAGGAATGTTAGACGATAATGCTTATTCAGGATATGGACATTTCTAGGCTTATGAGATATGCTAAACAGATTGAAGGGAGAAGCTAAAGGAGAGGAAGTGAATAATTCTAAGAGAGCCAGTTATGATAGTGGGTTCTAATTATGCTGGCATACAATGCATATGACTTATGAAACCTTCATTTCAATGTCAGATGACAAGGGCACATAATATAGGAGAAACATATATACAAAGAAGAATAGTATAACAATATGCCATGAAATTAATGATGTATGAAATGCAATAATGCTCATATATAGTGGGAATGTGACCTCAACCAACAAGAGTAAGACCAAGCGAGCTATTACTTGGAATTCTGATGAAATCCCCTCACCGATAAATAGGTGGTCTACTTACCAATGGTAAAGAATACTTTATCTTACGGGAACAATACCCATTTTGTATAAAGCAACCCTCCTTATGGGAACTACACCCATTTCGGATAGGATTTTCGCATAGCATATCATATAACTTTATACTTAAACTTATGGGAAAAACACCCATTTCGCATTAAGCAACCTTCCTTACAGGAACTACACCCATTTCAGATAGGATTCTCATAACCTATGTTAGGCATATAGTTTAATCCATCGGTGCTAAGTAAGCATCCTACGAGAATACATTTACGTACATATATATATATATGCTTTCTAAGAGGACATAGTCATTTCAAATCTGTTCCTTGCACATTTAGGCTCAAATGCCAAATCATAATTCATAATCATAATACTCATGCATAAGAATAGCTCATTCAAATATACAAGATGGTGCAAGCACCCAAGATGCTCAAAGATCCATAACCATAGACATATATGTGACCACATCATTATCATAACCAATACCTTATCAAAATCATATCATAAAACATAATTGGGTTTAACCCACTTTATAATTTCCACAAAAACTAATGTTCATGAATGCATATGCCATGGGTGATGTGGGAATAGCATGAGTAATTGAGATTCAATTAAAAATCAATAATATAATATAAAAGTTAAGTAAATCCATAATCAAATCCATACATAAAACGTAATATAAATTATCCATGCCTAAACAAAGCTTTAAAGGAGACATGCATGTTCACAACTTCTATGTAAATCATCATAATAGAGAATAAAGTAACTTAAAATCATAGATAAGGTACAACTAATACATCAATTGAATTTAATAAATCATATAATGAAAAAACCACAATTAAAGTTAGCTTAATTTCATGAAAATCAATTGAATAGTGTTTGCGTCTTCTTGGTTGAAAGGGACCAAGAATCAGTCCCACATACCTTGATTAGGAAGAGGGACTTGAGAAGAATTGAGGTTAATGTTGAACTCCAATTGAACCCTAGCTTGAGTCTTGAAAGAAAGACTTTGAGAGACTTTTGAGAGATTTAAAATGTGAGGAATAAATTTATAGTATTATGTATAGGGTTTAGGGCATTAGGGAGTCTTTGGATAGTATACGAAGTCTTAAAAGACCATTAGGGTAAATCAAATTTACAAAAATGTCATTAATGAAACAGATAGAAAAATGTCCCGTCGTCACTTCACTGGAGGTTACACGGCCTGTGAAGTACTTCACTGGCCATGAATAGTGCCCGTGAACCAATACTTAGCCAAATTTTTCTTGACAGAGGTTCGGAAAAAAAATTCAACACTTAAGATATTTTGAAGCAAGGTTAGCCACACGGTTGGGCCACACGACCCGTGTGAAGCTACACGGGTCGTGTAGGTGCCCATATGCCTAGAGATGGAAAAACTTTCCCAGGACAAGTTATGAGATGGTGATTCCATACTTGGATGAAAATTTGTGTCGGAAACCTTACGGCCAGCCACACGGCTCATGAGCCTTTACACGGCCCATAAAGGTGGTTATGTGACTTCACTTGGCTTCGATTGTTGGCCTTTCAGGGTCAAGGCCATCACACGGCCCTCCACATATTTTGGGAAGTGACATACGGTCCATGTGGGATCCTAGTATAACGTGCCTTTGTCCAAAATTCCATAGCAAGGTTTCAAACTCAAAATGAGGCCAAATATTACCGCACTGGAGGCCACATGAGCCATGTGACCTCGCATTGACCTTGTAGGTCTTCCTTGAGGAGACACTTTGTCAAATCTCTTGCCGAGATGACATCTAACGTTCCAATGAAGTTGTACAATGTCCAGGTTCTTACACTTAATCTAAGACCTAAATGCATTATTGAACATCATGTAAGCTTTATGTACAGGTTTGTTATGTGTTGTGCTACCTTCTTATGGAGACTATGGTTATACCTACCTCATGTTGTTGATGTTATGATTTTTTATTCATCATGAGATACGAAAATATGGAAAGTCCTAAGCCCCTTCTATCCCTATAGCGTGAGTCATACTTACTAGCCCCTTAGTTCTTATGTGATATGTGCTATGTGGATTCATGAAAATCCCTATCCCTATGACATCCCACAGCGTAAGCCATACTTACCCGTTCCTTAGAACTATGAGTATTTCTTAATCATTCTCTTTCGAACTGATGACGTGGAAATGGATGCTATAAGGCTTCTTTAGGGACTCTTTTTTTCCCATTTGCCCTATGACTCCTAGGCTCAAGGCTCAAGGCTCAGGTCATGATAGGCGGAGATCAAGCCCAATATGGACACCATGATAGTGCGCAGAGGACTCAGGATAACAGCCTGATCAAGGCCAAAGAGAATCCAATTGCACCACTGGCGAGCACCGCACACTATAGGTCGATTAGCAAAGATACTCGTCGAGCCTCCGCAACTTGATGCCACTACTACTTCCACTGTTATTGTTGATGAGTAAAAGATGCCCCCAAACACTTACGTAGAGATGGATATGGGGCCTATTTTAACTTCCCCTACTGTACCAAAGGTTGTACCTTCATGTCCTAAGACCGGGCGCTTAGTATACATCTCCATGGATTCCATCAGGCTTTAGTATAGTGCCAGGTTTTCACTGAGTCCCAAATGACTTAGTTATTATAGTAGATTAGGCCTTGGGTTTGCAAGGCCATATCAGAGTATGAGGAGTGCAATCAGGAGCGCTATATGGCCGCGCTTGAGGCGGAATTATGTAAGGACCCAGATTTTTTCGAGTGGCATTACCAGAACTCTTGGTACTGTCCTAAGAAAATTATCAGGCATCGCTGCACGGGAGGCCCAAATGGGCCATGTGAATTTGAAAAAAAATCATAAAGCCTTTAAACTCATATCAAAATCATATTCAAGTCATGCAAAACATTCTAAATATCATTTTCGTGCACATGTATGCATGTCATGCCATGAGAATCAACAGGGAAAGAAATAGGACCATTAGAAAAAGGGAGAACCTAGTACATTAGGCTTGAGTAGATTGGAAAAGATGCGGGTATCGCTTCACCATGTCCAGCTCCTCCTCCAAAGTAGCACTTTCCATATGTTGATTTCTCCATTGAACCTTCACCGAAGCCACGTCCTTGTTACGAAGCTGCTTTACTTGCCTATCCAAGAACTCCACCAGAATTTCATCATAAGACATATTTCCATCAACCTCAAGCCCTTCCAAGGGTACAATGATGCCAGGATCACCAATTAGCTTCCTAAACATAGACACATGAAAGACTGGGTTAATGGAACTTAAATTTAATGGCAACTACAACCTATAAGCCATACCTCCAACCCGCTCAACGATCTATTATGAATTATGACCTTTTACCTATCCTAAACCCCTAATTAACTAATATCCCTTGCCTCTTCATTCATTCTCCTAAAACCTTCTACCCCTCAAAAGAACACCTCCCAATTCCTCTATACTCTCCCCTCCTAAGGTGCAAGGATAGGGTTAATTGAAGTTCAATTCAAGCTAAGTTCTTCCCCTAAATTCAGCTTCTCATAAAGGTATGTGGGATTGATTTTTGGACCCTTTCAACAATGAAGGCCCAAAAATCTTCCAATTGATTTCATGAATTTAGATTACTTTAAATATGAATTTTCATTACTAGAATTGCTGAAATCAGATGGATGTATGGGTTGTATTCTACCAATAATTTCAAGTCACTTTGATCACCATTATGATGATTTACATTGGGTTATGAAGTTATGAATACACATTTCCCTTTTTAATGTTGATTTATGCAAGGGTGATCTATATTACAATTTACATGTGGATTTAATTATGGATTTCCTCAATTTCATTTATATGATTGATATTAACTTGAATCTATGTTACCCATGTTAATATCACATAATGCGTTGTATTTGCATTCATAAACATTATTGTATATGGATTATGAAGTAGTTTAAATCCAATTATGTTTTATGAAACTATTATGATATGATTTTGGTAAGGCATTGGTTATGACAAGAATGTGATCATAGACATGTCTTATGATTGTGGCTCTTTGAGCATCTCAGGTGCTTGCACCATCTTGTATATGTGAATAAGTTATTCCTTGCATGAGCATCATGATTATGATTTATGATTTCACATTTGAGATTAAATATGCATTGAACGGTTTTGTAATGAATATTGTAACTCTTGAAAGCACGTATATGTATAAGTATTTATGCGGGATGTTTTTTACTTAGCACCGATGGATTGGGGGCGTTAGGGCTATCCCCAAGGGCCCTCTCCCTTTTCTTGAACTATGTGCCAACATAGGAACATTAGTCATTTCTGAAATGACTGGGTCATAAGGAATGGTTACTCGTTTATGATTATGATATGTTATGTATGATTATGGAAAACCCTTCCAAAATGGTGAGTTCCATAAGAAAGGTGACCATCTACCAAAATAGTGTGTTCCGTAAGCTGTGATATCGATTACCTTCCGCAAGTAATCTTCTCCTACCGAACGTCTTTATCGGACTAATTCATGTAATAGCTCACGTGGATTTGATTTGTTAATTATTGTCCATCCCCACTATATATCAGTATTATTGCATTTTATGCATGATAAATTTCATGGCATATTGTATATATATTTCCATTGAATATATGGTTCTTTCTATATTTTGTGCCCTTGTCATCTAACATTAAAATGCAGGTTTGGTAAGTCGTATGCATTACATGCCCGCATACTTAGTACATTCAAACGTACTAACACATACTCTATGCCTACATGATTTTACCATGTAGGGGCCAAGCATTTCGAGTATCAACCGTTTGACGAGTAGTTCAATTCAGAAGAATATTATGGTGTGTCCCATTTTCTAAGGACGAGCCATCTTCCTCTACCCTTACTATCATCGACTTCCTTTTTTAATTTGAGGATGAGCATGGAACATGTCCTGGCCCCTGTTCCATCTTGATTAGTGGCATTCGTTGGACAGTACGTAGAGTCTCTTGAACTCCTCTTGTTATGCTTGGTATCTTGCTTATGTATTTTGTTGGATTGATTAATGGGAAATGCCTATTTGGCTATACGTATGTATTGGTGTTAAAATGTTGAAAGTCCTTAGCCCCGTATTGCCCCGTAGCGTGAATCCTATTCTCTCGCCCCTTAGAGCTATGTGTTGCCATTTGTATGTCCTTCTTGAACTGATGATGTGGATTTAGATACTTGAGGCTTGCTTAAGGACTCTCGGGTTCCCATTCGCCGTGTCACATCTAGGACCTAGCCCCGAGTCATGACAAAAGAGGATATTAGAGCACTAGGTTTATAAATGGTCCTCATAGTCCAACATGTGGCTTCAAGTAGAGTCCTATTCATAGGTGTGAAGTGCACCATGCCTATGAGTGGAAGGCTACAGAGACGTTCTAGGAATTGCCTCATTTCTTCATGTCTTATGTCGTTCTATGTCTAGTATATTTGGTTCCCTTATATTGATGGTGTCATTGATCCATTTTAGAAGATACCTCGAGGAAGACCCCTCAGTCCAAGGCCGGATCCAACTAATGAGGAACATGCTTCTTAAGGCCCTATGGATGAACTAATCTCAAACGGTGAGTTTTGTACAGCCTTCTCCATGCTTGCCTAGGTGGTGACTGCTTAGACAAGGTAGGCTAACTTGCTATGGGATCCTACGCCTGCTTCTAGAGTGAGGGATTACACCCGGAGTTTCATGGGTCAAAGGCTGATGAGGATTCCAGGAGTTCATTGATGAGCTTACCATGATATTGAATATCATTGGTGTCAATTCATAAGAGAAGGTTGAATTGGCTGCCTAACAACTCAAAGATGTGGCTTAGGTACGGTATACTCAATGGGCTATGGAGAGAATTTGTGGTGGTAATGTTAATTGGGAAAACTTAAGATTTGCTTTCCTTGATCCCTCCTTCCCACTTGAGCTTAGGGATGCTAAAATGACTGAGTTTATTAATCTCAAGTAGGTATGAGTGTGAGGGACTATGCCCTAAAATCCACAAAGCTTTCTAAGTATGTTGCGTCACTTATGGCTGACCCCCATGCAAGGATGCACAAGTTTGTTTCAAGTATCTCTGATTAGCTGGTGAAGGAATGTCGTATTTCTATGCTTATATAGGATATGGATATTGCTAGACTCATGGTGTATGCAGAACAAATCGAGGGGGAGAAACTCAAGGAGAGAAGGGCTCATGATCCCAAGAGGACCCATTTTGATGGTTGATATTTTGGTTCTCGGAGTAGTGGTTTCGGTCACTTCCAACAGGGCCAAGGTGTTGGTACTCGGGTCGCTAATGATTGGGTACCTCCTCCCAGGGCACTGGTTGGTGCAGGTCAGGGGTATCCTGTGTGCGACAAGTGTGGGAAGCCCCATACGGGAGTTTGTTGGAGAAATTTGGGCATTTGCTACGGGTGTGGTGGTAAAAATCAAAAGGTTGCTGATTGTCCTGGCAATGCCGTAGAGGCCAATGTCAGGTGGCCCAAGGCGGGAAAGTCCAAAAAGGAGTTCTCAAAGGTGTTTCCCCAACGAACCATCGGTTCTACGCACTCCACGCCTACCAGGATGTTAAGGAAGCTCTATATGTCCTAACGGGTATGTGAAAAGTCTTTGATTTTGATACTTATGTTTTTCTTGATCTGGGTGCAAATTTGTCTTTTGTGACTCCACTGTTGGTTGTCAAATTTGGTTTGAGTCCCAAAGTTTTGAGGGACCCTTTCTTAGTCTATACTCCCATGGGTGAATCTATCATTGCACATAGAGTCTATCACGGTTGCCCTGTGTCTGCAACAGGTGAATCTATCATTGCACATAGAGTCTATCACGGTTGCCCTGTGTCTGTGTTGCACAAAAATTTTTCCGCGTGATCTTGCCGAACTAGAGATGTTTGACTTTGGTGTGATTCCTTGAATGGATTGGTTGCATGCATCATATGCCTCTGTAGATTGTAGAACCCGAAAGGTCAAGTTCTAACCTCCCGGTGAGCCCATGCTTGAATGGAAGGTGGTGACTCCTCTGTAAAAGTTCACTTTATTTCCTACCTCAAGGCGCAGAGAATGATTTCTAAGGGGTGCATTTATCATATTGTGTGGGTCAAGGATATGGTGTCCGAAGTGTCTACCCTTCAGTCGATATCTTTGGTGAATGAGTTTTCAAATGTGTTTCCTGAAGGCTTGCCAGGCATTTCTCCAGAAAGAGAGGTAGACTTTGGCATAGATCTTCTTCTAGATACTCAGCCTATCTCCATTCTTCCTTATCGTATGGCACTGGCGGAGTTGAAAGAATTTAAAGAGTAGTTAAAAGATTTGTTAGAGAAGGGTTTCATTCGGCCCCGTATATCGCCATAGGGTGCTCCGGTGTTGTTTGTAAGAAAGAAGGACAAATCTCTTCGAATGTGTATTTATTATAAACAATTGAACAAGGTGGCCATTAAGAATAATTACCCCTTTGCCCAAGATTGATGACTTGTTTGACCAGTTTCAGAGGGCTACTCATTTCTCAAAGATTGATCTTTGTTCTAGGTATCATCAGTTGAAGATTAAGGAGTATGACATTCCCAAAACAGGCTTTTGGACAAGGTATGGGCCCTTTGAGTTTGTGGTAATGTTGTTTGGCCTATCCAATGCTCAGACCATGTTTATGGGTATGATGAATTAGGTGTTTAAGCCATTCCTTGACAGTTTTATGGTGGTCTTCATTGATGACATTCTCATTTACTCCTGAAGTGAGCAAGAGCACGGAATCACTTGAGGATGGTCCTCCAAACTTTTAGAGAGAAGAAGTTGTAAGCCAAGTTTAGAAAATGTGAATTTTTATGGGGCAAAGTGCCTTTCCTTGGTCTTGTGGTGTCTGGTGATTGTATCAAGATGGATCTGAAGAAGGCTGAGGCCGTGAAGAAATTGCCTAGACCATTGACTCCTTCAGATATTCGTAGTTTCCTCGGGTTTGCCGGGCATTACAGGAGGTTTGTTGATGGGTTCTCAACTATTGCATCTCAATTGACTTTGTTGACCCAAAAGAAGGCTAAGTTCGTGTGGTCGGATGAATGTGAGCGAAGTTTCTAGACATTAAAGGATCGGCTTACATCGTCCCACATCTTGACCTTACAAAACAACTTGGAGGAATTTGTGGTGTATTGTGATATCTTGTAAATTGGGTTGGGTTGTGTGCTTGTGCAAAATGTTAAGGTAATAGCGTATGCATCAAGGCAGTTAAAGGTGCATGAACGTAATTACCCAACGCACAACCTTGAATTGGCGGAGGTAGTTTTTGCCTTGATGATTTGGAGACATTATTTGTATAGAGTTCAGTTGATGTGTTCATCGATCACAAGAGTTTGCAATATGTGTTCACTCAAAGGGATCTCAATTTAAGACAAAGGGGGTAGTTGGAGCTCCTCTAGGATTACGGCGTGAGTGTTCTGTATCATCTCGTCAAGGCCAACATTGTGGCCGATGCTCTTAGCAGGTTATCTATGGGAAGTGTGGTGTATGTTAGGGAAGAAAAGAAGGAGTTAGCGAGGGATGTTCAACAGTTAGCTAGGTTGGGTGTCAGGTTTGCCAATTCGAGCAATAGTTGTATCCGTGTTCAAAGCAGTGCAGAATGTCCCATAGTGAGTGATGTAAAAGCTAAGTATTATTTAGACCCATCGTTACATAAATTGAAGAAGTTGGTCGCAAAAAAGGAGATCGGGGTATTCTCCAAAGGGGGAGATAGTGTACTCCGGCACTAAGATCGGCTTCGTGTTCCTGATGTGGATGATCTTCAAACCATGATTATGAGTGAGGATCACAACTCTCATTATTCTATTCACTCGGGGTCTACAAAAATGTATCGGGATTTGAAAGAAGTGTTTTGGTTGCATGGTATGAAGAAAGACATCACTAAGTTCGTATCTGAATGCCCGAGTTGTCAACAAGTTAAGGCAAAGTACCAAAGGCACGTTGGGATGGCCTAAGACATTGAGATTCCCACATGGAAATAGGAAGATGTAAACATGGATTTTGTGGTTGGGGTGCCTCGGACCCAAAGACAATTTGATTCCATTTAGGTTGTCGTTGACCGGATGACAAAGTTGGTTCATTTCCTACCGGTCAAGACTACCTTCGCTGCCAGGATTACACAAGGTTTTATATCCAAGAGTTGGTGAGGTTGCATGGTGTGCCTAGGTCTATTATATCGGATTGTGGTACCCAATTCACTTCCCATTTTTGGAGATCTTTCTAGAAGGGACTTGGAACTATGATTAAGTAGAGCACCGCTTTTCATCCTCAAACCCATGGACAAGCTGAGAGGACTATTCAAACCATGGAGGATATGTTGTGGGCTTGTGTGTTGGAGTTTAAGTGCAACTGGGATGACCACCTTCCACTCATTGAGTTTGCTTATAATAATATCTTCTACGCTAGCATTGGCATGGCGTCATTTGAGGCCATATATGAGAGAAGGTTTAGGTCATTGGTGGGGTGGTGTGGGTTGGGGAGATGGCACTAGTTGGCCCAGATTTGGTGATGGAGGCCATGGATAATGTGAAAGTAATTATTGAATTGTTGAAAACGGCCTAAAGTCATCAAAAGTCTTATTCGGTTGTTAAGAGGAGGGATCTTGAGTTTCGTGTTAGTGATTGGGCATATGTGAAAGTTTAGCCCATGAAGGGTGTCATGCGTTTTGGTACGAAGGGAAAGCTAAGCCCCCAGTATGTTGGCCCTTTTGAGATCGTTGAGCTGGTTGGAGGTGTTGCTTATACGTTGGAGTTGCCTCCCAATTTATGTTCCATTCACCCGGTCTTTCATGTGTTTATGTTGAGGAAGCTAATTGGTGATCCTAGAAACATTGTACCCTTGGAAGGGATTGAGGTTGAAGAAAACTTGTCTTATGAGGAAATTTCGATAGAGATCTTGGATAGGCAAGTAAAGCGACTTCATAACAAGGACGTGGCTTCGGTGAAGGAGCTTTGGAGAAATCAACATATGGAGAGTGCTACTTGGGAGGCGGAGCTAGACATGGGGAAGCGATACCCTCATCTTTTCCAATCTACTAAAGCCTTTCAAGCCTTATTTTTGCACATTCGGGGACGAATGTTCCCAAGAATGATGATGATGTAAGGACCTGAATTTTTTCGAGTGGCGTTACTGAATCTCTTGGTACTGTCCCAAGCGAACAACCAGGCATCGCTCCATGAAAGTCCCATACGGGTCATGTGAAGCCAAACAGACCATGTGGCCTCCCGTGGAGAGATACTTGGTCCAGTTCACAACAGGGGCGATTTGAAATGGAGGAGTTTCGGACTAAGTGAGGGCACACAACTACTCACACAGTCGGTGTGATATGTTACGGGTTGTGTGACCCTCCGCGTAACTCGCTATGTTAAATTATTTCTAGGTATGGAAGTACCATCTCGTAACATTGTCGTGCGAAATTATTTCAAATACTATCTCACGGTCAATGTTATAGTCTGTGAGGAGTCACACAGACTGTGTAGTCGTCTGTGTGGTACCCCTTAGCTTCGAATAAGTTCCCTCTGCAAAATTTCTAAGTGATGGTTCACGGTCCGTATAATGTCTTATGTACCGTGTAGTCGACCGTGTGGACCTGACGGTTCAAATTTTGGCCATTTCATTAATGGGGTTTAGGTAATTCTTGTTTATTTTAATTATGAATGATGACTTTTTACCTTTCCTAAACCCCTAAATTAGCTGATACCCCTCCCCTCTTAATTCATTCTCCTAAAACCTTCTACCCCTCATAAGAGCATCTCCCAATTCCTCTCTACTCTCCCCTCCTAAGGTGGAAGGCTCGGGTTAATTGAAGTCCAATTTAAGCTAAGTTCTTCCCCCAAATTAAGCTCCTCAATCAAGGTATGCTGGATTGATTCTCGGTCTCTTTCAACCAATAAGACAAAAATCTTTCAATTGATTTCATGAATTTAGATTACTTTAAATATGAATTTTCATTACTAGATTTACTAAAATCCGATTGATGAATGAGCTGTATTCTACCAACGATTTCAAGTCACTTTGATCACTTTTATGATGATTTAAAATTTGGTTATGAAGTTATGAACATGCATATCTCTTTTTAAAGTTGATTTATGCATGGGTGTAGATATTATGATTTACATGTGGATTTAATTATGTATTTCCTCAATTTCATTGATATGATTGATTTTAACTTGAATCTATGTTACCAATGCTAATCTCACATAATGCATTGCATTTGGATTCATGGACATTGGTTTATATGAATTATGAAATGGATTAAGCCCAATTATGTTTTATGAAACTATTATGATATGATTTTGGTAAGGCATTGGTTATGACAAGAATGTGATCACATACATGTCTTATGATTATGGCTCTTTGAGCATTTCGGGTGCTTGCACTATCTTGTATATGTGCATGAGCTATTCATTGCATGAGCATCATGGTTATGATTAATGATTTGGCATTTGAGCCTAAATGTGCATTGAACGGTTTTGTAATGAGTATTGTATCTCTTAAAAGCACATATATGTATAAGAATTCATGTGGGACGTTGTTGACTTAGCACCGATAGATTAGGGTCATTAGGGTTATCCCCCTAGGACCCTCTCCCTTTCCTTAAACTATGTGCCACTATAGGAATTTTAACAATTTCTGAAATGACCCGGTCATAAAAAATGGTTACTCGTTTTGTTATTATAATATTTTATGTATGATTATGAAAAACCCTTCCAAAATGGTGAGTTCCGTAAGGAAGGTGACCATCCACCGAAATGGTTTGTTCCGTAAGGTGTGATGTAGATTACCTTTACCAAGTAATCTTCTCCTACCTATGACAGGTCTTTATCGGACTAATTCATGTAATAGCTCGCATGGATTTGATTTGTCGGTTATAGTCCATCCCCACTATATATGAGCATTGTTGCATTTCATGTATCATAAATTTCATGGCATCTTGTATATATATTTCCATTGAATATATGGTTCTTTCTATATTATGTGCCCTTTGTCATCTAAAATTAAAATGCAGTTTTGGTAAATCATATGCATTGCATGCCCGCATACTTAGTACATTCAAATGTACTAACGCATACTCTATTCCTACATGATTTTACCATGTAGGGGCCAAGAATTACGAGTATCAATCGTTTGACGAGTAGTTCGATTGAGAAGAATATTGTGGTGAGTCCTATTCTCTAAGCACAAGCCATCTTCCTCTACCCTTACTGTTATTGAGTTCCTTTTTTTCATTTGAGGGTGAGCCTGGAACATGTCCTAGCCCCTGATCCATCTGGATTAGAGGCATTCGTTGGACAATACGTAGACTCTCTTGAAATCCTCTTATTATGGTTGGTATCTTGCTTATGTATTTAGTTGGAGTGATTTATGGGAAATTCTTTTATGGCTATACGTATGAATTTTTGTGGAAATGTGGAAAGCCCCTAGCCCCGTATTGCCCCTTAGCATGAGCCCTATTCTTCCGCTGTTTAGAACTATGTGTTGCTATTTATATTTCATTCCTTAACTGGTGATGTGGATTTAGATATTTAAGGCTTGTTTGGAGACTCTCAGGTTCTCATTCGTCGTGTCACATCTAGGCCCTAGCCCCAGGTTGTGACAAATTAGCATCATTTGATGACCGTGTGGACAAATTTTAGAGGTCATGGAGGATCTCCCACATCGATCCAAACTCTAAACATTATAGCCATCCATATAGAGATCCAATAGCTATATGATGAGATGAACGTAATGACCCAAACCTCGTTGATGATTCCTATGCCAAACATTAGTACAGAGGTGCTAGAGGTATTTGCTGATGAGCCTAAAGTCCATGCCTCTAGGAAGAGGCATTGTACAAGAGATGAAGATCCGAAGGCCGCCAAGAGGCATGCTGAGCTATAGGAGAGAGAGTAGATGAAGGCTTCTAGACACACATTTATATAGAGTGAGGTTTGTGGCATTCACGAAAGGAGTCGATGGCACGAAGTGTTGGGCCCTCAAGACAAGCCGCCATGACAAAAGAGACCACCCAACAGTTTGAGGGTTGTAATTCACAACCTGAGACTTGGCTTAGACGCCTTGGTATGTCCCTTTTTTTACCTCTACAACTTTGTTTTATTTTGTTGCATTAAAGGCAATTCAATGATTTTCTTATGGGGTGTGGGTGTTTATAGTCCTTGACAAAGTCTGAGTAACCAAGACCTATATTTACCCTAATTTTTGAGTTGTGGGGTTTTCTTTCCTATTTCCTTTCCTTAAGGACATTTATTATTTGTTGAACAGGCATGATTTGGATGTATAAGTAGTATTGAGAGAATATTGTGCTGATGTATGTGGCATATATTTTTTTATACTGAAAAATGATTCCTCTTTCTTTTTGAAATTGATGATGTGCTGATAGATATTTTTGATGACAACCATGTTGGATCACTAGTTAACAGTGTTTGTTATGATAAGATAGGGATAAAATGTGATAAAAAGTATGACATGAGAGTCTATATCGACAATATATTTAGTGCCATGTGTGTGTGAGTTTTATTATGTAATTCATATATTGTGTTTTAATCCAGAACTTTTCCTGCTACTTTGACTGAGACCATAGGTTAGTTATTTAGACAAAGAACATAGGTTGTTGTTCATAATAGTCCACTTAACTAAAAAGAAAATGACCAAATATAGTGTGTATCCCTTGATCCCAATATTTGAGACATACAGGTACCCTTTCTATTGTAAATACCTTAGTCCCCAAACCTTTTTTGCCTATGTAAATCTTGAAATTTGCCCTGATCCTTCCTTGAATATTGCGCACCTTGACTCAGGTTAATAACCTAAGTTGACGGTGGCTACCAAAAGTGTTATGGTTCATAGGTTGGATATCGTGCACCTTAACTCAGGCCAAAAACCTAAGTTGAGGATAGTTGTTCAGAAGAACCCACAACAAGTCGGGAAGGGAAGCATAGGAGAACAATAAAAAAGGGAAAACATGATATAGGTAAGAGAAAAATTAATAAATGCCAAAAACGTGGGCTGAAAGAAAATATTTGAGAAAAACAAATGGCAAGATCTGAATTAATTTCAAGAAGGGAAATCATGTCACTATATTAAAGAAATATCACACCAAGCCCCGAAGCCTACGTTACACGCTAAGAAAGTCCAATAGTGATCCTATTTCAACTAGTTGAACATAATCATGATTATAGGGGCAAGCCTATGATATAATGCACAGTGTTCGAACATAAATTATGAGTGTGAGTGTTTTGGCCATCCCTAGCATTGAATTAGCGTATGTCAGTTTGAGTGAGAAACGAGACTTCTTTTTTGTGAGGACATTTGAATTACATTGCTAATTATGGACTATCTCGTTAATTGTTACTTATGTATATTTCCTTGCCTATCAAAGTTACTCTGGCATGTATTGATCCTCTTGAGTTTGTTAGACGTCTTGTATATGCACTGATAATTTGACTAAGTACTTGTGATTAACTAGCATATGATGTATGCAATGAGCTGGAGGTCAATGTGTTTTTTGTGCTGCTTAGATTAAGTTTGTCACTTCAGGACAACCAACAAATTTAAGTTGTGGGTGTTAATGTGCAACCAAAATATGACACTTCTAATTCATTAAACCTATAATTTTGTGCGTTCTATAAGTGGTATTAGTATGTTTGATATGATTTTATATTGATTTTGTAGGCTTACATGATACCGGTAGTTTTTGTGATGATTTGTATATGTTTTCGTTTTTTGAAATGTATGAGACTAATCTACGATATGTGGTTTTATCACTACAACATTTTTGGCTTTTAAGCACCCTGACTAAGTGTGGCCTAAACTAAGAAAAAGTGTTGTCTTTGATCAAAGGCAACACTTTTTGGCTTTAGGCAACACTTTTGCAGGGGTGGCCTAAAGAAGCGTTACCTTTGACTTTAGGCAACACTTTGTAGGTGTCGCCTAAACAGCTACACTTAAAAGTGTTGCCCATGGATTGCAAAAAGCAACGCTTTGTAATAGAAATATAACAATACTTTTTCTACATACTACTACATTTTTAAGCGTCGCCTCTTCAGACTTATTGGCAATGCTTTCGAAGTGTAACCATTTATAACATCTCTAAAACAACACTTTTTAAAGTGTATCCTTTGCTATCCATGCCATTATTGATGTTCAATTTTGAAGTTTTGCAATATTGACTAAAATAAATTTATATGCCAAAAATTTCTAATTGAATTTTTTTATATATATACTAATCACACTACGCATAATTTTTCTTACAAATAATTAAATGTATAGATATGCAATAAACTTCAAATAATACTGTCTTACAAATTCTCATAAGAGTCTTTTAAAGATGTGCATACTCGCAATGAATTCCACAAAATCAAATGTATTTAAACTCTAAAAATAGTTCAAAAACTCTTCTTTTTCATTTCAATAAATCAAATTGACTTGTGACCGCCATTCAAATTTGATCTCTCACATTTTCCTACACATTAAAAAAATAAAACAATTAGAGAGTTGAACAACTAGAGGGTAGAAATGTTTAGAGTTCATTGAAATAACCAAAGAAGCATTGCACTTTCAACAACAAAAGAAGCATTGCACTTTCAGAAATATTGAAAAAAAAGATACAAATAGTATACAAAAAAGATGTTTTGATGTACACTCGACAGCTATCTTATGAAAAATCTGGCAACCTTGACGAAGATATAAAATCTGCAGTTGCTACAGTGGCAGCAAAGCTCACTGCATCACCATCTTCAGCAAATCTGACTTATGTCCTCTCATCTTCAGCAGTACCTCAGTTCATTCAGACTTCTGGGCAGTTGCCTAGTTCAGCATTTGCTTTCGCAACAACCCAGCAACCTTCAACATTGCCTGGTTTTCCCCAAGGTATCCCAACAGTGAATGAGAATTCTCCTTTCATATCTCCTACGACAACCCCGACTCTACTATATCCTAACCCCATCATCTACTATAAACTAAACACCTTTTCCTCCAAATTATAACTTAAACAAAATACTCCGCTTCGGAAATTGATATATAGAATAGGTGCTCCAGTTAATATATAAAAAGCAAAAGTATAATATTTGACTCCTATGGAGTTTCATTTTACTGGAGCAACTGTTACAAATAGTATACTTTCACCCACAAACTTCATCAACTTCTCAAATCCAAGACCAAGCTCCTACATGAAAAGATTCAGCTTTTCTCGAATTTTTAGCTCCTGTTTGTGCTTCCACAAGTTGTATGCCCAAACATGACATAAACAACTTGAACAGAGACAAGCTCCAAACACCAAGAGTCAAACACCAATTATCAAGCTTCAAACAATAATTATCACAAAGATACACAAAATGAACAATTCAACATTGCTGCAGCTTCAAACACCATACCCACTATTCGAACATCAATCATTTGTAATGTTTCAACTTTGTTACTGGTTGGACCAACCTTTGAGATAGTCCGAAAGATATTTGAGGAAATGTTTCTTTTGAGAAACAGAAATTTTAGGAAATATTACTAGTCATTGACAATCCTAATAGAAGCAATCAGAAAATGAAGAAAATATCAAGACAGATTTTATACACTCTGCTACTTCAGATTTTAAAAGAAAACCAAGCACTATAAGTGCTGCTATTTGCTTATTGGAAAAATGTTGCAATTCTGTTATAGGTGTTGCACAAAATTTGTTGTGAAGACATAATATACATAATTGCGGCTTTGATTCTTATTGATAGTATTTTCATCAAGCAAGATACATACAGTTGGTCCTGCCAATAAGGAAGTTCCAGAGTCTGCAATTGCTGAACAACCACCAGAACAAAATCCTGGAAAAAAGAAAGAAAATTAGCTTCAGACTACATGAAGAAAATAAACTTGAAAATTAGAATCATTAATTTTCACAGGCGATATCACAAACAGTATATCAAAAACATACCAGTTGTTTCGCCACCGACAAGCACATCACCCATATCAAACTGAGAATCAGACAAACTTTGATCAGTCCAAACAAAAAAGTATACAACATAGGTGCATATTCATTTTTACAATTTGAATAGAAAATCCACCTGCCAGTAGCCTTTGCGAGTTACAGGAACATATGTATGTTCACCCTTGAAATGTTTGGGATCAACTCCTCAAAAAACAAGCTCACCCCCTTCTTCCTCTTTAGCATTCCGATTGAACCAGAATGAGAACACATATTGTTTAACAAGACCTTGATTTACCATATTGTACGTAAGAGATTTATAGATGTCTCAAGACTTGTTGATTCAAGCAAGAAAAGAATTTTGAAGGACATAACAAATCAAAAGAAGTAAATTCCATGAAATCAAACAAATAAGTAAGAAAATCTAGAAAGTTTTAAAATTGAAATCCAAGGAAATCACCTTGAAATTGATATAATTTTTCAATCATAAAAATATGGATAGCACACCAGACAGGGACAGCTTTCCCTACAGATATCTCTTGAAATCCAAGTCCAAGAATACCATCAAACTTGGCTGCCAAAAAGGTGATGCCTGGTTCTCGAGTTTCCTCAATAAAGTCCTATCCCCGAAAAAAAAGGTTAAGAAAGAAATTCACAAAATCGATCCAAAACACTTCAATTCAATATTTACCTAATCATCGACAACAAGATCACCAACTTTGACATTGTAAGTGCTAAAATATCCAGAAATAGATCAAGTTCCATAGTGGATTGCAGCAGATGTCCCTACATTAAGAATGATTTGATAGATATTTGGCAAACTATTTCCATGTGCTGGAAAATTTCACAAGAATAACTAGCAAACTAGAGCAGTGCTTCTTCTTCTGTCTATAGATCTCAACAATGACAGAGCTTTGTCCTAATAGACTATCCTCCGCCTATATAACATGGATATTCTATATTTACCTTATTAGGGCATGTCACATGGCAAGAATCCGGGGTTTTCTGATGGAGAATTCCGGGGTTTTCTGATGGAGCAATGGAGCTAATTTTAGCGATGGAGCGATGGAGCAATGTTGAGGACAGACTGATTTTAGTGATGGAGCTGATTTTAGGGTTTATTTTTTTTACCAATTAAAAATTGGAGGGAGAGTTAAATTTTTGAGGGGAATAGAATATTTTGGTAATAAATTTTTGGGGAATAGATTATTTTGGTAATAATATTATGAAATTATAAGGCCACACCTCATAAAATGTTGTTCTTAAAATTATAAAATAGCACTTTTTAAAAGTGTAGTTATATGTGTAATAAGTGTTGCTAATTACATCATGATATAGCAACATTTGTCAAGTATAGCCTATATAACTAAAGAGAACACTTTACAAACGTTGCTAGTAATACTGTGGCCAAAAGCTAAAAACTAAGGTTACACTTTAAAAGCGTTCCCTAAAATATTTTAGACAACACTTTGCAAGCGTTGTACGGATTTAGTGTGGCCTTAGGCCTAAAATGTTGTAGTGCATCCAGGTGTCGTAGATGAGGTTCGTCGTTTTGATCCAGTGAGGGCCTATTTTTCTGAAGTTGAATCTACGTGTTACCAGGATGGGTCGTGGTTTGTTTGATGACCTGCAGACTAGTTCATGATTTCAGGCCAAGAGAATATGCATAGTTGCACAAAGTTAACCAGATGAAGGCACTTACGGTCAACAAGACAAACTATGGTCCATAAGATTTGAGTCGTACAACGAAGGCAGTTTTTATGATGCAATCTATGAAACCATTCCACGAGCTGTAGAAGAATCTACGGTCCGTAAGTCAACTCATGGACGGCCCAGATTCTAGTTTCCTAATCAATTTGGGATTTGGATATCTTTAATTATAAATAGAGTTTTAGGTATTTTTTAGACTTCATATTATCACTTTATTTTATTGTGTTCTTGGAGATTTTTAGAAGGCAACTTTTGTTCTTATTTTCTGATTCAATAATTGTGGTATATGTGAAGAATTTGGATTTCTTGCTTTTCATTCCTTGTTCTAATTGTTTAATCATGCAAATTTATAACATGATTTCTTTATCTACAATGAACATGAGTAGCTAAAATCCACAACTATGGTTGTGAGAACCTTGAAGAAGTAACAAAGTAAAAACAAATAATTTGTAATCTTTGGAAAGTGTACATGCATGTATTATTTATTTCTTCAGTTTGAATGCTTTATAAAGGATGGCTAATGTTAGAACTCGCCTTATTTATTCTCACCAATCTAAGGGGGTAATAAATGGTAAAAGGGATAAACAACGGGAGTCGATGTGAGCACACTCTTTTAATCAGCCTCGACGGCCCAAGGGATGGTTGTACTGGGACAAGGTAAGAGTTAGTAATGTGATACTCGTAGACGGCCGAAGTTGCATGGTGAAATTTTCTTAGGTTCCGACCAAAGGAATTAGGTGAACGTAACTTACTAGTTCTGCAAAGGTTACAACTATTTAATTATACTACCTTAAGAATTTATGGTATACGCAATACCCTACTTACTTCTCTCACTGAATTAGAGATATGTGCATTGATCATTGATCTTAGATTAGGTATAAATTATTATTCCTACGTCAAAACAAAATTTTCTAGAATTATGTTGATTAAGTCATTTGAATTGCTTTAATTACTCCCTATCTAGACCATATTCTTCATTGGATCAACCCTAACTATTGTTAGGTTCTATATAAAAATAGCGACTGCTTATACTTTGAATGGGAGGTGTAATTAGGATGTGATTAATAGTGTGTGCCAAATGTTAATCGATTAACAAGCTTGATATTGCAAGAGGTTCACAGTTTCTCCTATTCTATTATCCTAGTTCGATTCAGATATAATCGGACCTTAGAAAAGTGTATTGGTGGAATGGGATGAAGAAGGATATTGCATGCTTTGTGGCCGAGTGCTCTAATTGTCAATAAGTTAAGGTCGAACATCAAATGTCGGGTGTTCTAGCTCAAGACAATGAGATTCGCACTTGAAAGTGGGAAGAGATCAATATGGACTTTATAGTTACATTGCCTAAGACCAAGTGACACTTTTACTCCATATGGGTAATAGTGGATAGAATGACAAAGTCAGCTCATTTCTTATCATTTAAGACAATTTTAGTGCCACAGACTTTGCCAAATTGTATATTCCAGGGATGGAGAGGTTACATGGGGTTCCATTTCCCATCATATCAGATCGTGGGGCTTAATTCACATCCCACTTTTTGTAATCATTTCAAAAGGTTTTTGGTACTAAGGTGAAGTTCACAACCGCCTTCCATCTTCAAAATGATGGGCAAGCCAAAAGAACAATTGAAACATTAGAGGATATGATGAGGGCTTGTGTATTGGAATTTCAAAAATGTTGGGATCATCTACCTCTTATCGAGTTTTCCTACAATAGTATTTTTTACTTAAGCATTGAGATGGTACTATGTGAGGCTGTATATGGTAGGTGATGCGTATCACCAATCAAATAGTTTGAAATGGGTGTCTTTGTTAGGGTTGTTCTTGGTCAAGGATTCTATAAAAAAAAGTAAGATTCATAAAGGAGACATTCAAAATTGCTAAAAGTCGACTGAAGTCATACTCCGATGTCAGGAGAAGGGACCTTGAGTTCATTGTTGGTGATTGGATCTGTTTAAAGGTGTCACCCATGATGGGTGTAATCCAATTAGGAAATAAAGTGAAATTAAGCCCTAGGCATATAGCGCCTTACAAGATTGTGAGAATGTTTAGCAAGGTGGTTTATTATTTGAAGTTTCCTATGAAGATAAACACGAGTCACTCGGTATTCCATGTATCTATGTTTAGGAAGTTCATGGGAAATTCAAACTCCATAGTCCCATTGAAAGATGTGAGCATTGAAGAGAATTTGGCTTATGAAGAGGTTTTGGTTAAAATCATAGAACAGAGAGTGAATAGGTTGAGAAAATAAGAGGTTGCATTCATTAAAGTAATTTGGAGGAATTAACAAGTTAAAGGTGCAACGTGTGAAGTGATAGCGGACACGATGAAGAGATATCCATATTTTTCCACTCCACTTAGCCTAAAGTACTAAGTTCTTCTTGCCTTAAATCTCAAAATCCTTGCATTTTAGTTTTCATGTCATATATGTGTGTTTGCATGTTCATAGGAATATTTTTAGTTGATGTGTGAAAATGAGTTTGATAATTTATTGAAAAGATGTTTAAAATTTCATTTTTGTATTCATACTGGGTTGTTATATGCTTTCTTAACTCCTTGGAGCCCATTTTAGTACATTGTGGAATGAATGTTCCTAAGGGGAAGATATTGTAATGACTTGTAAGTTCGGAAGCTAGAAACACAGAAAAAGTGGAACTTAAAAAAATAAAGGCCAAAAGTATGAGCCTTATTTACAGCTTGTGGTTCAAACCACAGGTTATAAACAAGGTCCGTGGATGGGATTGGCCTGGATGGAGAATAGACTAAGTGTCAAGGCTATGTATGAAATTAATTTAATGTCCTTAAAAGGAACTATGGGTCGTAGAAGTAGTTCATGGAATGACGCCCTTAGTTGATTGAACAATATAATTTCTGAAGTTGGGACTACAAGCAATAGGACGGTTCGTAATTTGTTTTACGAGTTGTGGTTTGGACTCATAGAAAGGATCCTGAGATTGGAATATTTTCTTAAGTGCTAGGGTGCTCTATGGATGAGTCTTTGACTCAGACATATCTGTGTAATAGATGGTTCTCATAGAGGAATTTCAGAGTTCAAGTTTTAGATGTTTGGAAAATTGAACAAGATGAAACCTATTGTACGAACCATAGACCATTCTACTATCCATAAAAGGGGTTATGGGTTGGGTTCCCATATTTTATTGAAGGGCCATTTTCTCCATTCCCTGTACCCTAGTCTCAAAATATCATTAATTTATTACTCTTTTGATTACCATATGAGACACTAAACCCTCCAATTCAGTCCATTCTCAAGTCCCTCAAAATTCTCTAAGCAAAGATATACACTCCAATGCCACAATTAGAGTTTCCATCCAAGAGCTTCTTCATCCAACTTCTTTAATCCTTTCCTTTAGGTCAATCATAGGTATTTGAGTTTGAATTGTGGGTTCCTTACGCTGATAAAGTTTCTCAATAAATCCTTTTATCTTTTCTTTATATTCTTGAAAATCTTGAGTTCCATGATCATGACTAAAATTATGATTGTATGATGTATTTACATGTGTTTCAGATTTAATGATGTAAGATGATGTTGTACAATGAGTTCTTATGACTATTGAGTTGATGGCCATGATTTCATCATCTAGTGGTTTTAAATGATGTGTGGGCTATTTAATCTTAGTTTCAAAGTTACATATTTTATTATGTTTATGCACTATATTGTTAAGTCATGTGATTTCTAGTCATCGCATAGGCCTATTAAGATCTTGATGAATTTTTCATGATGTTAAGGATGAGGACTAAAAGTAAGTTTCAAAATCATGAATGTTGTCAAAGATGTAAGCATGTTAAAAGTCCTTAATGATGCGTAAGATGGACCCTCAATATGAAAGGACAATTCTCACTTGAGCAGATCTAAGATGATGAGGTACTTATATTATGCTACTTATAATTCTGACTTATAATTGCATATCTATTAATGTTTTCTAAAGTTTGTCGTGGGAATTACTTAGCACCGAATGAGGTATTAGGTTCGGCAAGGGAACCTTAATAGCAACCCCTTTTCGCATTAACCTTATGCCACCATAGGACCCCTTGTAGGCTGGGCTAGTGGATCCAGGAAAGCCATAATGATAAAGAACGTTACATGCTTAAGATGATGGAGTTCCACACTACAAGTGGTCTCCCTGTTCCAACGTAGGGAATTATATTGGATTCCATGTAGTGGCCTGCGTGGTCTTATAAGTCAGTTATAATCTTCTCCCATAAAGTTTATGATTTGATGTTGTCACGACCTAAGCCTCGGACCTAGTCGTAAAACTATGAATGAGATCTATGAAGGAACCTCAACCAACCTTTAGCATTCAAACAACTATTAAAGGTAGATCAAAGATACATATGTAAGCAGAAGCATAAACATAACATGAGACGTAACATAGGATTGATCATAAGGTATAGTACACACGCCTGAAACTTAAGTACATACATATGTCCAAAACATACCTCTAGACCATAACTAAGATGGGGGATTAGAATGACCCTGGCTCACCCTGAATGATAAATAAAAGACGGTCTTTAATACAACCATAGCATGAATTGAAAGATAGTAGGTCTTGTCCATGAAGCTAGAGGACTCACCCAATAGGAAATATCTAGATCAAGCCACGAGTATGATCAAAAGCATCACCTACTCCTACATTGTGATATAAAGCACGCATAGAGTAGGCATTAGTACTTTTGAATGTACTAAGTATGCTTATATTCGATATATATGAACATGATAAAACCTGCATTAAGTGTTAAATGACAAGGTACATTGGTATATAGGAGAGAAATATATATAGAAGGGAATACCATATCAAGATGACTTAAATCATGATGCATGAGTACTATAATAAATAAACAGAAGTGGGGATAGAACCTCAACTGACATGTAAGACCATGCGAGCTATTACATGAAACCCTGATGTTTTCTCTACCTCGCAAAAAGCTTAGCCTACTTGCTAAAGGTAGACTATGTCCCACATAGTGGTGGTGGTACACACTCATCCATATTGGCCATAAACATGATCTACGGTAGCACGTAGTTATGAGAAAGGTAGACTTTATATAAGGACCCCTTGTGTTGAGTTCCCACCTCCAATATCATTTGGTGTTGAACCATCATTCCATGGGAATATATATACAAATACATGCTTGTAAGAAGATCATAGTCATTTCAAATCATAATCATGCGTGCTTAGGCTTAAAAGTCAAGTCATACTTTATTTCACACTTTCAATAGGAGTAGCTCTCATACTTGTATATGATGGTATACACATACCCATGAGTGCTTGCAGCCATAACATAGATATTATATGATCACAGTTATGTCATAACCATACTTGCCTTGAAATCATAGTCATACTCATAATAGATAGTCTAATCCATAGTATAAGATCATGAAACACCATGTTCATGCATCCATATGACATGAAAAATGAGGGAGTGGTATTGGTACATGAAATTTGTACTTAAAATATGAAATTAAGATAGAATCATGAATAAACCATGATGAAATCAATATTCAAATAATAAGTGAAACAGTCCATGCATGGATTCTTAGTATAAAGGGACATGCTAGCTCAAATCTCGTAAAAATAGTATGACTCAATGTAATAAGAAGTAATTCATGCTTACTTTACCATTTGAGAATGATCCATAACATAATTTTAACAATTCAAAATCAAATCATGAAAATCAACCAAAAAACTCACTTAAAGTTCATAAAAGGTTGGAAATAGGAGTTGGGCTTAATGATTGAAATGGAATCATGAATAAAACAAAACAAACCTTGGTTGAACTAGACAGATTAAGATGAGATAAAATTGAGCTTGAAACCACACATGATACCTTAGCTTGAAGTGAATGTAAATATATAAGGAATGATTTAGGACCAAAGAGTAGGGCCAGTTAACCAAAAACAACCCCCATTTAAAATGAGCAGGAAATACACCATGGTATACTATACGGAGACCAGTTTAGGCTTTGGTGTGCACCATGGACCAAACAGGGCTCTGTGGTGTGTCACTTGTACAAGGAAGTAGGGGTTCTAGTTGAGGGTGCCCTCCATGAAACCCTCCTTGGACTGTGGTGGGCAACACAATTCGTGTGGGGTTCCACAGCTAAAACCTTCATTTGAAATTCCTCAAGGAAGCAATGGAGCAGCCTATTATTGGACCAAGGCCACCTCCACGACACCCTACCTGGTCCATGGAGTAGACCAGAGGCTATGGAGGGGTTCTTAAAGGGGACCCTTGGCCAAAAACACCCGGAAATAGATTTCTAAGCCTTGTTAAGGTCGTATGAGGTCCATGTTCTTAAAAATATCTTCATTCTATCACATGTGTATTCATACGATATAATAATTCTTACATCATACTGAGCATGTCTTTTGTTCACGATCTTGTGTCTTTTGAAATGATGACATTACAATCCCATGCATGGAGACTTCTAAATTTTATGAATGATGGCATTACAATTTCATGAATGATGATATTATAGTTTCATGTTGGCATTGCATCTCACACACTTAGTATATTCTAACGTACTTATACATATTTTACCAACATGATGTCTTTATGTATGGGCTGGCACTCCACCTCTTCCACTAGCACATGGCTAGTTTTTGATGACCAAGACTAGGGTCCTAGGATGCCTTTTGGAATTCAGAGTCTCCCCGTAGGGACCCCATGTAAACCTCAAGGTCCTAAAGTCCTTATTCAATAGCATACTAGGGTCCTAAGTTGCTTTTTAGAATCTTCAATCTCCTAATAGGGACACCATGTCAACCTCAAGGTCCTAAATATCGTACTTATAATCATATGCTTGTTTGAAAATTTTGTACATGCATGATCATGTGATGAAAGATAGGAGAATAGCATGGTTTCATAATAAACAAGTTCAAAATTATGATAACTAAGAAATTACATTTATAATCGTTGAATTCGACAACGGTGATCTATGCAATATTAGTATATCTACATAATATTAGTAGAAGTTGAAATCAAAGTCATGAAAATTCTATTTTGATCATACATGAAATTAGATAAATTAGTGAGAAAATAGGTTGGGCTCCATGGGTGAAAGGTACCTAGGGATGAACCTCACATACCTTAACGAGAACTGATGGATTAAAATAAACTTGTCTTCAGAGTTCTCCAATGATTTCATTGCTTAAGCTTGAGAGGATACTTGAGAATGTTTTGAAGGAGTTATTTTGAGTCTGTGTTTGAGGAGTAGTTAAAAGACCTTAGATAGGTTTGGGTGACATTTAGAAAGGTATTTTAGTCTAAAAATCATCAAAAAGTAGTTTAGAAACTAGGGAAAGGACCAAAATTCCCTTACAAAAATATGAATGAAAACAGGGCAGCACAATACACGAAAGCACCACTACAAATTGTTGTCCGCGCCATGACCGATGATGGAGTTCATGGTGTATTCCTTGGACTAGAACAATGAAGTGGCTAGGGGAGGGTGCACTTCAAGAGACCCTTCACAAGTCGTGGTGTGCACCACGACCTATGGAGGGTTCCATGGTGGAACACCTTCATCAAGGAAGCATTAAATGGCTAAGTGGTGCCACAAAGAAGCCATTAACCAGCCGATGGTGTACACTTCGAGCCGTGCAGGGTCTCGTGGTGGGACCTTCATAATTGTTCAAAGATATTTTATTCAAAGGCTCATTTTTGACTTCCAACACATGGGTCCTTAAAACATTTCCTCATTTGGATTATTTATCCTTGAATGAGGTAAGAGTTACCTTGAAAAGAGCAAAATGAAATCAACAACTCAGCACGAGAGCAAAAATGCTAGTTAAACATTAAAATCGCAAAATATTAAAACCTTTTGCAATGAATATAATCTTAACCATCTACATGAGCATTCATGCATGTTATGATATGAAAATACAGAAATAAAAGAATTCAGATTATTTGAGCATGCTATTGCATTAGGTTTGAGTATAATGGAATAGATAAGTGTATCATTGCATTATATTAGATATCGCTCCCACGTAGCACTCTCAATATGTTGGTTCCTCCAATGGACTTTAACTGAGTAAACTTCCTTGTTATGTAGCCTCTTCACTTGCTGGTTCGAAATCTCAACTAGAACTTTCTCATCGGTCAAGTTCTCTCAGCCTCAACCTCCTCGTCCTCCAACTCTAAAGGCACAATGGAGCTTGGATAACCAATGGCCTTCCTCAAGATGGCACATGAAACACTGGATGAATTTTAGCCATTTTCAATGGAAATTCCAACCCATATGCTACCAAACCAATCTGGTCCAAAACCTTATATGACCCCATATATCGAGAACTCAATTTACCATTTTTACCAAACTACATCAAACCTAAATAAGACTGAAAAACCTATAAGACTCTCTCAAAAACTTCATTCTCGCATCATCTCAAAATTTTCTAAGGCAAACACTCTCAATAAGAACAAGGCAAAAGCTAGTGTTTCCAAGGTCCTTCCCCAAACTTCAAGTTCCTTTTCCTAGGCTCTAATAAAGGTATGTGCGTTGATTTGTGGGTTCCTTTCACCCACAAAGTCCTTCCTTAAACCTTTTTACCTTTCCTTTACATTCTTAAAGAATACCATTATGCATGCGTATGACATAAATGATGATTTTATGATGCATTACCATCTATTTCATGTCTAATGATATCATGCAATGTTTTACTATGTTTTTCTGTGAATATTAAGTGGATGAATATGACCTCGATGTTTAGGGTTTAATCGTTGATGTGTGGGTTGCTTCATATTAAATTCAATGTTACATATGTTTTCATGTTAATGCATTATTCTCTTGGTTTATGTGTTTTCTAGTAAATGTCACTAAGTTTAAGAAGATTTTGCAAGATTTGATGATGACGATGAGGGCATAAAAGAAAGCTTTTTAAGTCAATGAATTTGTCAAAGATATAAGCATGTCAATGATGCCCTTAAAAGAAGTTTGTGACGGTAGAAAGGTTTTAAGTCAATGAATTTGTCAAAGATATAAGCATGTCAATGATGCCCTTAAAAGAAGTTTGTGATGGTTTCCAAGGAAAAAAGACAAGTCTCACATAGTGGTTCCTAATGTTTTGAGCTATCCTTATGAAATTACTACTTATAATTCTAAGCTTCATTACTTGACTAAGTACTTGTTTTAAAAGTTTTCTGTGGGATGACTTTACACCAAATGAAGCATTGAGGTTGGGTTCACTCAGGGAACCCTAGATGCATCCTTTTGCCCCATTAACTATGTGCCCCCATAGCATCCCTTATAGGCTAGGCTAGTGGATCCACGTAGGCCATTTATATTTTTTGACGATTCATGCTATGTGATGGAGTTCTGCTCGACAAGTTTTCTTCCCATGCCAATGTAGAAGGTTATGTTGGATTCCATATAGTAGCTCAGATGGTCTTATATATTAGTTACGGTCCATTCCAACTAAGTGTGAGATTTGATGTCTTCATTGCATCACATTATGTTTCATATGATGCATTATTTTACATTATATTGAGTCTTATTCCTTGTACATTCTTAAGCTCATGAAATGGTGACTCTACTTTTTCATACATGGAGTGTTTTTAATTTTATGAACAATCACATTACAATTCCATGTTTGTATTGCATCTTACATACTTAGAACATTCCTACGTGCTAATGCATATTTGGCCTATATGATGTAAAATCTTAGATTAAAAGCCTACGAGTGCAAGAAGATCTGTTTGAAAAATGACTTGGAGTAATTGGACGAGAACAACTTACGGCCCATAGAAGAAGTTATGGCTCATAAGTAGTCTCGTAGAATGAGGCCAAGAAAATAACCTTAAGAATTCTAGAGTTGTATGTTTTACGAAAGGGTTTATGGGTTGTAAGAGGCTTCGTGGAACTGAGAGGACTTGATGAAATTTGGGATCTTTTAGGAGTTCAATCTACGACTCATCAAAAGACTTGTAAATCCTTCTATTAGTCGTAGACCATGTCGTAGAATGAGAATAAGAGAAAAGAAGGTCTCTGAAGTTTGAAAAAGGGCCATTAGACAAGATCCATTCTATGGCCCGTAGAATGAACCACGACCCGTAAATGGGGTCTCGTGCTCCTATCTAGTGGAATTTTATGAAGTCAAGTTCTAATCTTTTCTATTCTCTTAACAACATCATCTAGACCTTGCATGACCCCTCATGCAATGCCAAGCCCCACTCTTTTCAAGTCGAATGCAAACAATTCCAATCGCCTAAGTTCTAGCATGAGTTTTTATATATGTCAACTTCAAATCATCATGTATCTTAGCACACTTCGATCTAGGTTCATTACAACCTACTAAATAAAATCTCTTTGACTTATCTTTCTAACGCAATTGGTGTAACCTCATTTGTAGTTTGGACCAAAATATTATGCCCATTTTATTGAAGCACTTTCAAGTTGTCGATTTCTACGACCCACTCTACAGGTCCTGGAATGACTTACGGCTCGTAAATGGGGTTTCGTAGAACTTACTAGCCAACTTTAAAAAGTGGTGTTTTTGACCATTTCTTACACCCTAAACCCAATCCCACGCCGGTTTGACATCCCACACACCCTATAGTCTTAAACTCCCCCAAATGACCCTAATCCTGATTCATTCTTCAAAAACATAATTCTCAAAATCTATGTCAACTCTATGAGGTCCTTCATTAAATACAAGGCTAGGTTTTCGGGTTTCTTTATTGAAATATATGATTTCTTCCATAAATTTGGCTAAGGTATGTGGTTTTGATTTGTGAAGCTCTTTCCTTCACAAAGCCCAACTTCCTATTCTATTTTTTGTTCAATGTTTATGAAAATTATGAAGTTTTGGGAAGTTGGTTTAATTATGTAATTTATGATGTATTCTAAGTCATATGAGGTATATGAGTATTATATCATGATTTATGACGCATATTGAGTTGAAATTCATGACTTTCTAGTTGGGGCTTTACAAGGACCATGTTAGGTTTATTTGAATGATTCCAAATGCTTATATTATGAATGTAGTGATGTTTGTTAGCCATATTATTATAAAATGATATTTAAATTTATGAGAAGAATGTTATGTCTTGAATCCCCATATTATGGAAGCTAGAGTTTGAGAGATATTTGATGTGTCTCCTAAATTTGATTTTGAAATTGATGAATCCTACTACTTATATGCATGAAAAACTATAAACTAAGTTGTCTTACTTGAAACTTATGAATTTATTTGAGGTTTATATCCATGTTAATTTGTAGATATGAAGATGATGATATCGCTTCCTTAAACTATCTTTTACATTAGTTAATCCTATTACTCTTATACATGAGTATCTACTAATTTTCATGATACTATGACTAATTGTGATTTTTTTGTACTTATGGAATTTTGTGTTATGAAGTTGATGAAGGGTTGCTTGATTTTATTCAAGTTCATACTCTCTTTATTATTATAGTATATGAATCAAGTATAAATCAAATGAATATCATGATTATGAGTCTTTAAGCATGCAAATCTCATGTTTTGAACCTAAGCTAGATGAAGAGTTTCTTTTTATGAAAGAAGTCTCAACCTATGCTATGTAAAAACATAAGTGTCCTAAATGTTAAGAGTCAACATTTATGTTATGGCTTCATAAGAATATTATGAAACTTTATGTAAGATCATGAATTCCTTTCTTTATATGTCATGGATATTATGAATGACGGAGTATGCCAAGTATGTCATGAAACACCTTGAAGTTATATAAAAGCTACGCATTATTGAAATGTCTTCTCTATGATGCGGTGATGTACAAGTTTTTATATCTCATGACTATACTCTTGTTGATATGATAATTAGGACTACACTCATTTGATTCAAGAAAGAATGAATAAAAGATATGTGAATCACCTTTTAGTTATGATCTTTAGACTATGATAACCTGTTAGTACAGGGATATGATGATGGGGCTACCCGATAGGAGAGGCTTATCAAAGATGTAAGAGCTATACCTATGATGACTGACCAAAATGGGTGTTGTTCCCATATAGTCCTTCACATATGATAACCAAATGGGTGGTGTTCCCATAAGGTTAATAAAATGGGTATACCGAAATGGGTGGCATTCCCGTAAAGGTTAATAAGATGTGTATACCAAAATGGGTGTTGTTCCCATAAGCTTAACAAGATGTGTATACAAAAATTTCTGGTGTTCCTCTGAGGTAATTATGGAACATTTTCCGAAACGGGAGGTGTTCCCATAAGGTAAGTGGTTGGTCTTATATGTCGATTATCTTCCCTTTCTAATAACGGTACCATGTTCTATATCTATGGTTATTCCATGACAGTTTACTTAGCACCGAGTGGATATGGATTGATGCGGAATCTCCCTATTAGATAAGGCGTGAGACCATTAGTAGAATCCTATTGCCCCTTAACTATGTGCCACTACAGGAAATAGGAATCACCCATTAGTAGAGGTTGATTTCTAGACCAACTAATAGCAGAGGTTGCTCAATAGCAAGGCTTTAGTGGATCAGTTTAGGCATATTAGGAGGTCACCTTGGTAAGTGATTTCCCCCTCTCTCCGGTGTAGGTATAACATCAGGACTCCATGGATAGCTTACATTGTTTATGTTTGTTAAAGAATGCTCTCACATAAGTTCAAATTCTCCTCATGTTCCATAGAAGTCCTCATATGATAAATAAAAAATGGTTCATTTGTGTTATGTCCAAAGGTGATTTAAAGTTCCTATGATTCATTGTTTCAAAAGTTCAAATGGTAGTTTCCCCAAACGTTATATGATTATGTCTACAAGTTTTTAAGCTGATCTCCATTATGATTACTAATATTTCTTCCATAATAAAATAGTATTTTATGTAAAGTGATGTATTGTTTACTCAAGCATATTAATATTTTCACTAATAATAAAAACATAAATTTTCTCACTAATTTAAGTTAATGTGACACATCATGCTTTCAAGTAAGGGTTAACACTTTAATTCTTATGTGCAATATTTCATGTTCTATGATAAGAGTAAATGTCTAAATAATCACCATATGTATGTTCAAATTTTATATGATTTCTCTTATTCACGACTATGTTTATCCATGCACCCTACTATGCCCTTTCTTAAATTGTCTTTTTATGTTTAAATGATATTGGCTTGATTATGGCTTACTAATGCCCTCGTAAACGTATGATTTTTAACATGAGACTTAGCATGAACCTTTTCATTATTTATTTCCATGCCATGCATGGCATACTTGCATACCAGTACATTCAAAAGTACTGACACATAGTATAAGCCTACATGATTTCACCATGTTGGGACCGTTGCTCCTCGATATCCTCCACGTGGCTAGCTTTGGATTATTGAAGAAAATAATTGTGAGTCCTCTAGTTCGGGGACGATAACCTAGTTTTTTTTCTAGATTGATGTATAAGGCATTCTAGTTTCTTGTTGTATATTTCTTTTGCTATGTATGTATTTGAGGGTGAGCATGAACATGTCTTAGCCCCCGCCATGTTACTTAAGAAGTATTTTTGACAATTGTTAAGATGGTATCTAGTTCTTATACTCCTTATGATTTTTAAGTTGTGGCCCTTAGCCCTGTTTCCCCTAGTTTTCCATTTCACTTTAGCATTTTATCCGTATGTATGCTTATGATATATAAGATGGCTTGGGTGAGGTACCTTCGGGTGTCTCATTCGCTGTGTGACGACTAGGCCCCTAGGTCATGTCATTACAAATGATCTCACCATTTAAGAACTAGTGCTCCTCCTCCACTGGAACACTGCTAGTTAGTTGGCGTTTAACACTAGTTATAGTGGTGAACCCCTAGTTCAAGGCCTCACCTATTTTCTTCATGCTTTTACCTTTCAGACGGCTATATATTTTGGATTTTATTACCAAAGGCTATTACTTTTTAACTTATTTCCATATCTTTTCTAATTGAGAAAAAACAAAACTATGCCTTAATTCCCATTAAATCATGTGTAGATGGTACGTTTTGAAAAGTGATGTATGGTGAAATGCCACCTTTAAACTTAAAATGATTTCCCTTAGTCCCTTTCCCATTTTATTTCCACATTATGTGCATATTTACCTATGAATGTTTGATGAATGCTAAGATGGCTTAGATGAGGTGCCTACAGGTCCCTCATTTGTCTTGTTACAACTAGCCCCCTAGCTTGGGTCAGGACAAAGGTAGGTCTTGAACAAAAAATTCATAAGATCTATGAACACCACAAGAGCACTGCTAAACCCAAATGACATAACCACACGCTCAAAGTGACCATACCTTATTCGAAATGCCATCCTAGGAATATCACACTCCCTTACTCTCAACTATAATAGCCGAAACAAAGGTCAATTTTGGAGAAGTTAGTAGACCCTAGTATTTGAAAAAACAAACCGTCCATTCTCAATAGTGGATACATATTCTTTATAGTCATCCTGTTCAATTGTCGGTAGTCTATACACATTAAAAGCAACCGATCCTTCTTCCTTACAAACAACACGGTAGTACCCCATGGTAAAATGCTTAGACTAATGTAACCCTTTTCCAATAGGTCCTTTTAATGACCTTTCAACTTATTTAATTCTATAAAGACCATTCAGTTGGAGAAATAGATATAGTTTGGGTATTAAGAAGAAGATCTAAGCAAAAATCTGCTTCCTTTCATAGAGGAATAAAGAGCAAATATTAATGAAATTCATTAACAACATGAATTGATTCAAGAGTAAGAGGTTCAAAGTTGACATCCATAACCCTTACAAAAATATGATGAAAATACACCCCTTGGAAAATAGTTTTAAGGCCTTTAGATAGGAAATGAATTGACCTTTGAACATTGAGTCACTACCTACCTAGTCAAGAATCAGCTCATTAGGGAATTGGAATTTGACCTTACGAGTCGTACAATCTATGGAGGCATAAGAAGCATGTGGGCAATAGATCCCAAGAATAACATCAAAATAAACCATCTAAATCTCAAAAAGATCACAAGGAATAACTTTATTCAACACCAACGAAAAACAACTCTGTTAGACTCCGGGCTACAACTGACTCATCCCCAAGGGTATAGACTTGAGGAGGATCCTACAAAATTTCAGGATTCATATTGAACTTAGTGGCTAGGATAGAAGTGATAAAAGATAAATTGGCACCTGAATCAAGAAATACATATACATCAAAGTTAAAGACCTTCAACACATTATTAACCATATTGGGAGTCGTTTCTACCTCTTTCCTAGATTGATGGCATAGAATTTGTTGTTGTGTTGAGACCACCTTGTTCAACCCTTTGTTTCCTCTGACCACCTACAATAACCTATCCTTTGGGATGATCTTCTTCATCTTTGTTTACTGCATTTGTACACTTGGACAGTTTGTGGATCACTATACCACACCCTTAGCAATAACCAAAGCATGACAAATACCTATCAACGTGGTTTCTCCCACAAGTAGTGCATTTAGGAAAGCCTTGTCCACTATCTCCTTGAACTCTAAGACAAGGCACCCTATCCCCATAAAACCTTTAACTTGGAGCTTGGCATGACCCGAACTTTAGCCTTGATAAGGACGTCCGTTCCCATCACCGAATCTAGCATTAGAGAATCAACCTTTGAAGCCATTTCTCTTAGACTTCCTCATCCTCCTATTTTTAAGCTTCTCACCTTCAATTTGTTTAGCATAAGTCAGTCACGCCCTAAGTCCCATTAAGGCGGACTGGCACCCGTTGCCGACAAGGCTTGGGAGAACCAACATATAACTATATACCTGCTATGAACATTTAAGAGGTTCTAACATTCAATATGTTGTCAAAAGAAAGTAAACTGTATTAAAAAGCCAAAAGTAAATGCATAAGACTAGGCCGTTGGAGCCACGATGTCTATAGTATGCTACTTGACCACACTTTAATTTACATAGTCTACAAAGCCTCTAGGTAAGGAGGAATATCCATATGGGTCGGGACAGGCCCCGCCTCATGACCAACTATACAATACAAAATACAAGTTCTAAAAACACAAGCCCCGAAGCAACCTGGAGCTTAGTAATAGCAGCTGGAAAGTCTTGTACTCTTACTGGGGAGATCTAGTAACTCCTATACCTGCAGCATGAAATGCAGGTCCCCCATAAGGGACGTCAGTACGAGATAATGTACTGAATATGTAAGGCAAGAAATACTTTATATGAAATTAGAACTCAAATGATATCACACACTGGTGTGTAAGGATGAAAAGATCACAATTAGTCATAATGTGGAATCATGTACTTTATGTGTTTTTATTACTTTACCATTCTTTACTGTATAATCTGTGCACAACATATCATGTAAATGACCAGTTGATCAGTGGTAAATCAATATCGAGATCGACCCATGCTAGGCTTTCCTTTCATCCCTGGAATACCCCCCGTAATATAGGATCGACCCATGCTAGGTGATTCTTCCACCCCTAGGATACCACCCATTAATAAGCAACTTTGAGTTATTTTTTATTAATTTTGAGATGATTCTTTTGGTGGCCATAACATTTAGAGTTGTAGGAACATAGACATGACATGTGACAATTAAACAACCATACAAGATAATACCACAATGAAAAGAGAGTTACACAACTAATGAAACGTGTAGGAGGTTAAACCACACATAGACTTTATTTAGTAAAAAGGAACTCATGTATCCTGGTATCCAAGTACGTATGCAGATTTAACAATAGGTATGGGAACATATGAACATTGTAAAGAGTGGAGACACAATTATTAGTGATGTCGTAGTTGGTAAGTGCCCTCTATGTACCAAGGACGGACATAGATTTCATGCCAAGTAATAGGAAATCTAGTAGCCTTACATACCTCACTGTACTATGTCGTTATTAGGTCGGAGTAGTATCCGTTTCCTCCAAACACTTATCTACAATATAGTAGGTGATAAAACTAGTATTAGAAGCTAATAAACACATCTTGGTAATCCAATTTCACCCAAAAATAATATCCGGGCAGCAAGCTCGGAATTAGCAACCAAAGAGTATTCTTTCAACATTTCCACTCCTAATCATATTTTCTAATACACATTCCCATATACATGTCATATACATATATTTTTAGTCCCATAACAGCGTTACAACAGCTCATAAAGTACAATAGACAACAAATCTACACAACACGCAAGTAGGCAACACAACATTACATCCTTTCGCTACATTTCGGCGTCAACAATTCCAAATCTGTTTCAACCTCAACAAACCTGTCCTCAACATATTTACACACAAATACAGTCCTAAAATAGTACAAAAATAGTCCCCCAAGTGGATGAAAAACATGAGACAACCATTTCCAATATTCAGTCCACAATTTCTTACTAAGAGCACAATTTAGGTATCATATAAGAACTCATTTTCACGGAAGGTAAAAATGGTGTAGCAGCCTTCTTACACCACTACAGAACCAAACCATGTTAAAAAAATATATATTACTTCATAATCCAGCCAACCAACAAGAGAAAATCCTCTTAATTAACAAGAAAAGTGGACAACAATCTTTGGAACACATGTTGTCCGAAATTCCTGCACAAGTACAACCAGCATACTCTTCATGTTTTTCATAGAACAATTACACCAAACCATAGGTATTTTTACTTACCTTAGCCCTCAAGGATTAGGTTCTCTTCAAGAACCCTAGAGGTGAGCCTTGGCTGCTTTACAAAGTGAAGAGAGAGCAAGGAGAAACTTTAAGACAAATCTGGTTTTTGGCTTTAAGAAAATGACTAAAAGTTGCTGGTTTTTGCTCCCTTTTATAAGGCCACTTTTGGCCGACTTTCTTTTGGATTTCCAGCCTTAATTTATTAAGGTTATGATGCAGCAACTTGGCCTTTTCACTTGGGCCCTTTTGGGCTTCAATTCGATGGGCTTTGTTACAAATATTTCTCACTTAAACCCACTTAATTTGGGCCTTATTTGTGAATTGGGTTGTGAATGTAATTTGGCCCTTTTCCTATTCATCTTGGGCTGAAAATGTTGTCCTTTTATGATGCTAAACCATGGTCCCAAATGACATCCTTAACTCGGGGTTTATTCTTTATCGGACTTGAACAAATTTGGTGTTGGGCCTTGTCTCCGTTTACCTAGCCTATTTAAGCTAAGCACGTAGGTGACTCACCTACTAGCTTCCTAAGTCTCACAAGCACCTCAATTATTTCCCTTCATTTAAGGTCACAATCTCCTTAACTTGACTTAAAAATTATATACACTCGGTCATCTTAAGCATTAGACGTACATATACCCCTTTAATCTAAAATTCACGCACTTTTAAAATGTCTGCGGATTTGACCCCGCTATATCATGTTTCATCTGCGTTGGACTAGTACATGTAAGATGTGCAGTGTTACAAAATCATGAGCCAAGGATGTCCTTGTCGTTCACAAATATGATAGTCTAACATTTTTTAATAACTAAGTCTAATATTCTTGAAGTGAATTATTAATTCTGGTGTGAGGATCGACAATCAAGGATAGAGCATATTTGGTCGTCTTTGAAACACTAAGATCAATGGGAAGAAGTGGTCACGGAAAGAAAGCTTGAAATCATCCCAAAAGGTGAACTGTCATCCACCTTCTACGACACCCATTGAGTGAACTATACTTGGGCCACTCCCTTAAATTGATATGCTACAAAGTTTTCCTTATCTTCTGAAGTCACTCCCATGATAGTTAATACATTATATACCTCCTCGATGAACTCTTGAGAATCCTCATCTAACTTCGAATCATGGAACTCAAGAGGATTCATTTTATCAAAGTCTGTTACCTTAACAATCGTAGTAGGCACATGAAGAGGAGGAGCAACCACACCTTCATTATCCTGGGCCAATATAGCAATAGATTTCTGAAACACAACATTGGTGAATTTTTCTCCAAAAGGTCAAGAGGACCTAGATCCTCGCTAGCATGTACTTTACTAGAGTACCTACTTGCCTAGTCTCAGGTACTCTTCTTAGAGGTATTTTCTAGAAAGTGCAAAGAATAATCATTAGTGTTAGGAAGCCTTAGGAAACATTTTATAGAATGATAAGAATCATGAAAAAAGTGAAAGATTTCCTAAAATTCCTTATATCCTCCTGATTATAGATGTAGTGCACTTCACACCTATGAATAAGACTCTACTTGATGCGGTATATTGGACTCCCTAGAATACATCAGAACCTTCGGCTCTACTAACAAGTTTGTCATGACCAAGCTAGATTCTAGGTACAGTACAGCAAATGGGATTCATGAGAGAACCCTAAACTATCTTTCATAGTATATCATAAGCTTTCAACGACAACAAAAGAGAATAACATAAGTGGAAGCTAAAAATACTCATAAGTTGGATCAGAATAATCATAAGACGTATAAGCCAAAAGAGTATTACATGATGTTGAACAAGCCTCTAAGTGATAGACTAAGTGGGGTCTAATATATATCCTAGCCGATCCCCAATGAAAATAAAAAGGCTTTCTCAAGCATAGCATGAAAGCTGGATAGTAACAGGTTTCTTTCTTGAAGCATGAAGACTAACCCAATCTATCTCTAAGATCAAGGCAAATCTACCCGCAAGGATGAGGAGGAATGTACTAAGTATGCGAGCACACAATGATACACGAACAAGGCCACATATATATAGAATTATAGCAGGGAAAAAAGTCAGTATACTAATATTCTATGAGTGTAATAATGCATGATATCATAATACATAAACACACGTAAGATTGTCAGCGTAATCAACAATAAGACCTTGCGAGCTATAACATGAAATCCTGGTTTTGCCCTTATATAGGAAAAAGGGGAGTCTACTCGCCAAGATAGAACTCAACATGTCGTATCATAAGCTATGTTGATCCACTAGCAACCTATATTTGAAATATCATCATTCTTACAGTGGCACGTAGTTATCAGATAATGAAATTTATTTCTTACAAGTCATGTCTCAGCTAAAAGGTGAGACATAATCTGAACGTCCTCTCAAAGCTAAGTCTAAATCGTACAGAACAAATAATATATACATATAGAAAGAGTTGGGCAAGACGTGATGGTAAATCTGTTTACGAGGGTGACTTATGGCCCGTCGATGGACTTACGGCTCATAGGTGGGTCCTTAAACATGAACGTTGGGAAAAGAAAAATGTTTCCAAGTGTGGGGCTACACGCATACGCAATGATGGCTCGTCGAAAGGATAATGGACCGTAGACAGGTTCATGGACGAGGGCTTTAACATGAAGGAAATTTGGAGCTTGCTAAAAAGTAACCTACAATTAACAATATGGTCCAAAGAAATATTATGAACCATAGAAGCCATTCGTAAATGAAGTCCAGTAAATGAGGAAAGCCACTAAGTATGGAACGACTCTACGAGTCAAGCCACGAGTCATAAATCAAAAGACGAACCATAGAATGGGTTCGTAGTTTTAGGGTAAACAAATCAGTTTCAAGAGTTTTGGAAAAGTTAACAGGACAGACAGGGACTATGGTCCGTGGTTCAAACCACGACCCATAAATGGGCTTTCTTAGACTTTATCCGCAGTTTTAATGAGGGGCAATTTTGTTGTTTCTACAAATCATGTTCCTCAACTATGTAAGTTTTTTGATCTAAAGAGGCCTAAATCATACCTTAAACCCTAGACAAGCCCCATTGTCTTCATTCTTTCAGTTCCTAAATTTTCTTAAGGCATTATTCTCTCTAAAAGGCAAGGCAAAAAGGGGTAGTGTTTTCAAGGTTATTCCCAAAGGCTTCAAGTTCGGTTTCCCTAAGCTTACTAATGTATGTGAGTTTGATTGGTGGGTCTCCTTTAACCCACAAAGCCTTCATAATGCATTTTACCCTTTCTTTAGTTCCTTCGAGTAAATATGCATATAATGATGAGTTTACTACATATTATGTTATTAAACTACCTCAATGATATCCAATGATGTTATTACTATGTATTTATATGTTTTTAAATTAATGATGATGATACAAATTATGAGTTTTGATGATGATGAAATGTGGGCTGTTTTACATCTTTTAGAGCATATTTTCTTGATTCAAGCATGGTTATGTGATTTATGATTGTTCCAATTTAAAAGCTTAACCCACTTAGCTTCAAGCAAAGCTTTGCATAATTTATAAAAATGATTAGGGCATTAAAGATGAGAATTAAATTTGTGATTTGTCAAAGATATAAGCATGTTAAAAATTTCCCTAAAGACATTTAAGGAGGACCCCAAGGTGATAGAGCAATACTCACTTAGTGGTTCCTAAGTTCGAGCTACTCTTATGAATTTGTACTTATGATTCTAAGTGTCATTATTTGACTAAGCTACATTTTAAAGATTCAGTGGGATGATTAACATCGAATGTGACATTTAAGTGGGGTTTGGTAAGGGAACATTAATAGAAACCCTTTCTCTCATTAACTATGTGCCACATAGGAGCTCTTGTAGACTAGGCTTGTGGATCCATATAGGTCATTTATGTTTTTTAAGTTGAATGCAAAGTGATGGAGTACCACCCGACAAGTGGTCTCCCAGTGCCAACTTAGGGGTTTTTATTGGACTCAATATAGTAGCTCACATTGTCTCAAATGTCGGTTAAGGTCTTCTCCCACAAGTTTATGGCTCTATGCTTTATTTACAATACATGTGATCTCTCGTGCATTGACTTTTATTCATATTGAGAGATATTCCTTGTGCATGCTTAAGCTCATATTTATGTATCTTACTACCTTATTTATACTATAATGTTTTACTTCCAAATGATAGCATTACAACTTCATGCTTGCATTGCATCTTACATACTAAGTACTTTTGAACGTACTAATGCATATTTTGCCTGCATAATTTAACCATATAGTACAGGGACTACTCCAAAGACTTGTGGCTAGTTTTTGGTGTTCAAGACTAGTAACTTTTTTGTGGTGAACCCTTAGTTCGGGACTCTACCATTTTTTATCTAGCTTGTATTTTCTTTAAGACGACGTATATGTTGACCTTTGAGGCTTTTAATTTCTATGTCGTTAAACATTGAAGTCTTTTCTATTTGAGGGAAATTGATCATTACCGGTTCCATCCGTCGATGTATTAGTTGGTACGTTTTATGGACAAAGATATATTAGTCTTACATGTTTTTTTTAATGTTGCTTCATTTTCATAGCATATCCATAAATCCTTTTCCCATTTTTATTCTGCAAATGTTTTATTTAATTCCTATGTATGCTTCGGATGGATTTGGCGAGGTGCCTTTGGGTATCTTATTCACCATGTGACAACTGAGCCCTAGGCTAGGTCGTTAATATCATACTTGTTGTTAATCATCATAAGTCATCATAATACATACTTGTATGTCATCATTATAAACTTTATCATAGTCTCATAGTTCAAAAAATCACGAATAGGAGTATCTTAATTCATACTAGGGTCTTAGGTCACTTTTTGAAATCGTGAAACTCCACGTAGAGACCGCAGGTCAACCTCAAGGTCCTAAATCCCCTATCCAATAGCATACTAGGCCTCTAGGTCGCCTTTAAGGATCCTGAACCCCAGTGGGGACCCTAGGTCAATATCAAGGTCCTAAACCCCCTTCTCATATTCATAAGCTTGTTTGAAAATCTTATATATGCATGAGCATGTGATGAGAGATAGGAGAATAGCATGAGTTCATAATCAACAAGTCTAAAATCATGATAATTGAGTAAGTATACATTAATTTAATTGAAGATGCTTCAGATCATAATTGAAGTAACCCATGCATAATTCCTATGACCAACATAGCATACTTTAATAATCTCTTGAAAATCATGTAATTCGTATAAATTGGAAGTAAGGCATGCATATAGTATACAAAGTTGATCTACATCATAATTGTATCAGTTGAAATCAAAGTCATGAGAACCCTAGTTTGATTATACTCAAAATTAGATAAAATAGTGAGAAAATAGGTTAGGTCCCATGGGTGAAAGGTAACCATGGAAGAATCCTAGACACCTTAACGAATATTGAAGGACTAAAGATGAACTTGTCTTGAGAGTTGTCCAATGATTTCTTTAATTGAGCTTGAGAGGAGGCTTAAGAGTATTTTAAAGGAGTAATTTTGAGTCTAAGTGTTTGAAAAGTTGAAAGTTCTTACTTACGTTTTTGTAACATTTACAATGGTATTTTAGTTTAAAAACCATCCAAAAAGAAGTTAATGATCTAGGGAAAGGACACAAATGCTCTTATGAAAACATGATTAATAAATGTGTTTCACACAACATGAAAGCATAACAATGATCCCCAAGGTGCACCATGATCTATGGTGGGGTTCATAGTATGTGCTTTAGATTGGAAAAATGTAGTTGCCAGGGGAGGGTGCACTCCATGAGACCCTACATGAGTCATGGTATGCACTCCACGAGACTATTCATGAGCCGTGGTGTGCCACCATGAGGCCTTTCAGGAGTCGTGGTGTGCACCGCGAACTATGGAGAGTCTCTTGGTAGGACACCTTCTCAGTTTTTCAAAGATTTTTCATTGTAAGGCTGGTTTCTGACTTCCAACACTCTGGGCCTTACAGGTACCCATCGATAAAACACACATACATTAATGGAATTTATGGAATAAATTCAGATGTATAGGAGGGAAGCTTGAAACCCTAGTTTAAACCTTCAATGGGGTCCTTGAAAGTTGAGAGACTTGAGAGATTTTGAATGGTTCAGGCATTACAATAAAATTGGAGTGAATTGATAGGGTTTTTGATGGTCTTAGGTAGGTTTGGGCTTAATATGACGTAGTTTAAGGATTAAATGATTATGAAATAACTAAAACAAAATCCTTCATTAAAAACTGGCCAAAGAGGACTATGAAATAGGTCTTTGGGTCATAGAAAAATCTATGAGTCATAGATATGTTTCATCTCGTTAGCTTTCCCAAAGGTTTTGAAACCAAAAATTAGGACCCCAAAACCACAAAGTAAACCTAGGGCCCGTAGTTCCTTAGACGTAGATACCCCTCATAGAAATTTCTCATGCTTAGTCAAATTTTAACCTCCTCTCAATTGAGCCATGATACCATTTATAACTCTTGAACAAGACCACAACAGATCAAAGGTTTTGTCCTGAACCCTATTTTACACCCCTTTAAATCTCATTCAAAACCTAAACCCATGACTCATGCATCTTATTATAGTCGTAAATGGACCTTCATACTTCAAACCACCCCTTACAAATTTTAACCAAGTGTTGGTGCCAATCCATGAAACCCATCTACAAACCATAAAAACAACTATAAGCCATAGATTGTTCTTGTACAACTCTACATAACAAACCACAAGCCATAGATTGTGCTTGTACATCACTATATAGGAACAAGAGTTGCACTCTCTTTTTAATTTCTGATCTTTAAAATACGGGGTATTACAACATCTCCTCCTTAGGAAAACTAGTCATCGAATAAGATAAAAATAGCTTTAGGTCAGTAAAATGAACACCAATAACCTTGCATGAGTGCACAAATACAACTTAAATACTATTTGCATGAAATATTCAAACTTATGCATTAATTATTTTTAAAATGTAGTCTCATGAGTTTGCAAGAATTAAGGGTATTTAGGCCAAATAAATTAATACCTTAGACTTGAGTAGAATAAAAAAGATAGAGATATCGTTTCATCATGTCCGCCTCCAGTAATAAAATAACTCTCTCAACGTGTTGAATTCTCCAATGGACTTTAATGGATGTGTAATGACCCCTAGTTAAGGAGCCTTGAGTGTAGAAAAGTGGGCCTGAAAATGACCTAAAGTCAAGTTCATGAGGGTGACTTTACGGCCCGTAGGTGTACTTACGACCCGTCGGATTGGTTCTTAAACATGAGACATCAGGAAGGAGAAATATTTCCAAGTATGGGGTAAACCATAGACCACGTGATGGTTCGTAGATTACATCATGGTCCATAGGTAGGGTCATGGGTGAGGTTATCATACATGAAGGAAATTTGGAGTTTATAAGAAGGAGAACTACAATCAATGGAAGCATAGGAATCATACAACCAATACAAATGATATGGGGGTTTCTTTGTATGTGCATTGACTATCAACAAATCAATAAGATCACCATCAAGAATAAGTTTCCCGTTTTGAGAATAGATGATTTTCTTGATGAATTGCTAGCCCACCCGTTTTGAGAATAGATGATTTTCTTGATGAATTGCAAGGGGCTACTCTTTTCTCCAAAGTTGAATTGAGATGTGGTTATCACCAATTGAGGCTGAGAGAATGTGACATTCCTAAGATGATATTTTTGACTAAGTATGGTAACTTCAAGTTTGTGGTGATTCCATTTGGCCTCACTAATGCATCAGTGATATTTATGGACCTTATGAATAGGGTGTTAAATCCCCACCTCGACATGTTTGTCGTGGTGTTTATTGATGACATCCTTATTTACTCACAAGGTGAGAAAGAGCATATGGAATACTTAAGGGTAGCATTGTAAACCCTGAGGGAGCAAAAGCTTAAAATATGAGTTTTGGCTAGATAAGGTTCCCTTTCTTGGGCATGTGGTATCTAGTAATGGAATTAAGGTTGATCCTAAGAAGACTGAAGCAGTGAGAATCTGGCCAAGACCATTTGCTCCTACTGACATAAGGGGTTTCTTAGGCCTAGTCGATTACTTTAGAAGGTTTGTGCAAGATTTATCCATTATTTCATTCCCACTTACTCAATAGAAAGGTAAGTTTTTATGGACAGATGGATGTGAGAAAAGTTTCCAATCTTGAAAGGATTGATTGACTTCATCTCTGATATTGACATTACTAGAAGGAAATGATAGGTTTATCATATATTGTGATGCATAAGGATCGTGTTGGGTTGGGTTGTGTTCTAATGCAAAATGATAAAGTAATTTTCTATGCTTCAACATAGTTGAAAGTGCACGAAAAGAATTACCCTACTCGTGATCTAGAGCTTGCGACGGTGGTGATTTCCTCAAAGATTTCATAACATTACTTGAATGGATTTTATGTGGATGTTTCACTGACCACAAGAGCCTCTAACATGTTTTCACCCAAAAGAATCTCAATTTGAGGCAACAGAGATGGTTAGAGCCACTCAAAGATAATGATATTTGTTTGAAGTATCACCGCATAAAGGCCAATGTGGTAGTTGACGCCCTTAGTAGAGTTTCCATGTGTAGTGTGTCTCATCTTGAAAATGATGTAAAAAGGGACATAGCCAAAGATGTTGATAGGTTGGCTCAACTAGGAGTGAAATTGAGTGAGTTCGAGAATAGTGGTACAATAGTTCTTCATGGGTCCACATCTTCTTTGGTTGATGAGGTTAAGGTAAAGAAAGAGCTTGATCTCGCGCTGGTTTAGTTGAAAGCCTTAGTGAAAGATGAAAAGAAATAGAAGCTTACTCACAAGAAGGAGATGGTGTACTCTAATTTAAAGGGAGGTTATGTCTGCCAAATGATGGTAAATTGAAAAAGTTGATCATGCAAGAAGCACATAACTTTTGATATTCCATTCACCTCGGAATAACAAAGATGTATAGAGACTTGAGAGAGACTTATTGGTGGAACAGAATGAAGAAGGGCATTGCCCAATTTTTGTCCACGTGTACTTACCAATAGATGAAGGTTTAACACCAAACGCCCAGTGGCCTAGCACAAGACATTGACATTCTTGGTTGGAAGTGGGAAGAGATTAACATGGACTTCGTAGTTGGTTCACTAAAGACCAAAAAGAATTTTTACTCCATAAGGATGGTAGTTGACCGCATGATAAAGTCGGCTCATTTCTTATTATTCAAGACTACATTCGGTACTAAGGATTAGGCCCATTAGATATCTAAGAGTTGGTGAGGTTTCATGGTGTTAGGTTTTGCACCCCCTACGAATTTGCCTAATCGTTGGAATAGGTTAATCGAACGTGTTTCAATGACACAGAAATAAACAGGACGCAGTAGTTTTACGTGGAAAACCCCCGGCTCAAGAAGGGTGAAAAACCACGACCTGTACTCTACAGGATTTAACTTCAACTTCACTACTTCAAAAGAGCCTTCAACAAACGATTACAATTCCTAGTAATCTAACCTTCAAAACTACTTCAACAACTTCCTAACTTCACATAAACCTCCCTAGGCTTATGTTCCCAACGTCTTCGAGTTGCCCCCAACTTGAAGACTAGAATCTAATCTCAGTTATAGACTCTGAGAGATTACACAATTGTTCAGAATTACAAAGAGAAAACAAAACTGCCCTTCCTATGCTATGTCGCCGCGTTTCTCTTCTTCTTCGTCTCTCTCTTTTTCTGTGTCTGAATATCTCTTTTTCTCTCCGCTTCTTTCTTTTTTCTGCGCCACTCTTTTTGCATGTCCTCTAGCTTTATAGAAATCAAATCGGAGTTTAATTTGCTCTAGACCTCTTTTAATGATAACCACCAGTGGAGTCCTTTTTTACATAGAACTTCTTCTTCACATAGAATTCCTCTTTTTAAGCATCCTGTTGAATTAGAACTCCTTCTTATTATTAAACTCCTTCTTCTCATAGAATTCCTCTTTTTAAGCATCCTGTTGAATTAGAACTCCTTCTTCTTATTAAATTCTTTCTTCTCATAGAATTCCTCTTTTTAAGCATCCTGTTTCATTATCTTTTGTCAGCCATACTTTACTACTCCAACAAATTCCCCCTTTTTGATGATGACAATCTTTCTGAGTGTCAGGCCTATCCATCTTTTCTATTTATTTTCAACTTTCCATAGTTTCCCCTGTCTGTGTGCCCTCTGCTTGTCCAGTGGATGGACCAGGTAGCCTGACTTGTTCCTCTGATCTAGCTTTCCATAGTTCCCCCTGACTGTGTGCCCTCTGCTTGTCCAGTAGATGGACCAGGTAGCCTGACTTGTTCCTCTAATCCAGCTCATAGTCATCCTGTCCGAGCCTTTTTAAAAGGTGCAAGTGAAAGAAACTTGTGCTTATATCCAGTCATGTGCCTTGAGCAAGCGCTATCCTTGTACCAATGCTTGCTTTCTTTCACTGCAACCTGTAAGACAGATCAAGGGTTAGTTTTAGGAACCCAGACTAGCTTGGGTCCTTTCTAGTTGTAAAATGGATGAATGAGATCCCTTCTTGCCCAAGTAGGCAACATGTTCCTTGACGTGTTTCTTTTATCATTTTCATGCCTCCTTTTGTGCACATGATATGTGTTTCTACTCCTAACATTGTTTGCAATTGGACACTCAGTAGTTGGATGTCCAATTTTTCCACAGAGGTAGCATAAATCAGTAGTAGTAACATTCTCTTGAAAGAACCCTATTCCAGCTTTCTCAATGTGACTCCTGCTTCCTAGATGGTTTACTATTCTTGATGACTGAGTCCATCTGTTTGCCTTTTCTAAATCCAGTTTTAAAATGGAGTTTTCCTGGGTCAATTTTTTCACTTTTTCTTTCTCACAAAAAAACTCAATTTTGCATTCTTTCAACTCAGTTTCTACCTTCTGAAGCTCTTCGCTCATCGTACTTTCACCCTTATCAGCAGCAGTTAACTTTTAGATTTCTGACTTTAGGTTCAACACAAGTGAATCAAGTTGTTTAACCTGTTTCTTCAACTTGTCAATTATTTCTTTTGCTTTATCCAGGCAGTTTTTTATCTCAAGATTTTCAAATTTTTGATCTGAAAAATCTTTAATTAGTTGATCCTTTCCATTTGCTACTTCTTGAAAATCGTCTATCAATCCATTCATTAGCAAGATTAGCTTCCTTTTTGAAAAGAGATGCAACTTTTATTTCAATTCAGAAATACTTACCTCAGATCTATCATCTTCTTCTAGATCTAAATCTCCAGCAGCCATGAACGCAGTTTCATCAATCTCCTCTGTATCAGAATCTTCCAATCCTGATCCCCACGTAGCCACCATGGCACAATTTCCTCTTTCCTTTTGCTTGGCTGCCTTCTCTTTAAGTTCTTTCTCAGCCCTTTCTTTTCTCCACTCAATTTCCCACTGGGGATATTGTTTGATGTGGTGATCAGTCTTTCCACACTTGTAGCATCCAGAGTTGTTTCTGTCATCGGACCACTTTTTGTTACCTGTTTCATCAACCCCCCTCCTGTTACCTGTTTCTCTCTTGTCCTTGCCTTTCTTTTTCATGAAATTTTTAAAATGTTTTGCTAGAAAAGCAATCTGATCTTCATCCAAGTCTGACCCTTCATCATCTGAGGCTGCTTTGAGAGCGAGTGACCTTTCCTCCAGGCTGGCTCCCTTTTTCTGATCCTCCATGTTCATCTCATAAGTTCTGAGATTTCCTACCAGTTCATTCAGTGTCATTGTCTCAATGTCCTTGGCTTCCCTGATAGCAGTAACCTTTACATCCCACTTAGCTTTGGGGAGGATCCTCAAGACCTTGTCAACCTGTTCCTCAGAGGTGAGTACTTTTCCCAAGGAGGCTAGTTCGTTAATGAGCAAGTTGAGTCTTGCCATCATTTCTTGCAGGGTCTCATTCTCCTTTATTTTGAAGGTTTCGTATTCTGTGAAAAGCATTGCCACCCTGAATTTCCTAACCTAGGCTGTTCCTTCATGAGCAATGGTGAGAGCATCCCAGATTTGCTTGGCCGTAGTGCAGTTTGATATTCTATTGTACTCCTCAGGGCCTAGGCCACATACCAGTATATTTTTTGCCTTTGCATTTTTCTTCATGGCGATCAGATCGACGACATTGAACTCCCTTCTTTCTTTTGGGACCTGTCTGTCATCCACTGTCTGCATTGGGATAGTGGGTCCTACAATGATTCTATCCCAAAGCTCGTAATCTTCTCCTTGGATGAAATCCTCCATCCTGGCCTTCCACCATGCAAAGTGTGTTCCATTGAACAGGGGGGGTCGAACAGATGACTGTCCTTCTCCGTGTCCTAGCGGTGGTGCAGTGTTCATGATGATCGGTTCTTAGGTATTAGCCTTTAATAAGAACACCTTGCTCTGATACCAACTGTTAGGTTTTGCACCCCCTACGGATTTGCCTAATCGTTGGAACAGGTTAATCGAACGTGTTTCAATGATGCAGAAATAAACAGGACGCAACAATTTTACGTGGAAAACCCCCGGCTCAAGAAGGGTGAAAAACCACGACCTGTACTCTACAGGATTTAACTTCAACTTCACTACTTCAAAAGAGCCTTCAACAAACGATTACAATTCCTAGTAATCTAACCTTCAAAACTACTTCAACAACTTCCTAACTTCACATAAACCTCCCTAGACTTATGTTCCCAACGTCTTCGAGTTGCTCCCAACTTGAAGACTAGAATCTAATCTCAGTTATAGACTCTGAGAGATTACACAATTGTTCAGAATTACAAAGAGAAAACAAAACTGCCTAAGCCCTATGCTATGTTGCCGCGTTTCTCTTCTTCTTCGTCTCTCTCTTTTTCTGTGTCTTAATCTCTCTTTTTCTCTCCGCTTCTTTCTTTTTTCCGCGCCACTCTTTTTGCTGTCATGTCCTCTAGCTTTATAGTAATCAAATTGGAGTTTTATTTGCTCTAGACCTCTTTTAATGATAACCACCAGTGGAGTCCTTTTTCACATAGAACTTCTTCTTCACATAGAATTCCTCTTTTTAAGCATCTTGTTGAATTAGAACTCCTTCTTCTTATTAAACTCCTTCTTCTCATAGAATTCCTCTTTTTAAGCATCCTGTTGAATTAGAACTCCTTCTTCTTATTAAATTCCTTCTTTTCATAGAATTCCTCTTTTTAAGCATCCTGTTTCATTATCTTTTGTCAGCCATAAAAACTTTACTACTCCAACACATGGGATTCCAGTGTCCATCATATCAGATTGTGGAGTTCAATCACCTCTCACTTTTCGAATTATTTTCAAAGGGGGACTTGGAACTAAGGTGAATTTCAATACTACTTTTCAACTCGAAATTAATGGGAAAATCGAAAGGACTATTTAGACACTGGAAGACATGTTGAGGGCTTGTGTGTTAGAGTTCAAGGGGATTTGGGATGAGAATTTGCCACTTATCGAGTTTTCTTGCAATAGTAGCTTTCATGAAAGTATTAGGACAACACCATTTGAGGCGTTGTATGGCAGACGATTTAGATCGCCCATCGGGTTGTTTAAAGTTGATGAGATGGCATTAATAGGACCAAACTTGGTGATGAATGCTATGGAGAAAAGTAAAAGCATAAGAGAGAAATCGCCAACATCCTAAAGTTGATAAAAGTCCTACTTTGATATGAGACGAAGGGAATTCGAGTTCCAAGTTGGTGATTGGGTCGACGTGAAGATGTCTCGGATGAAAGGTGTGATCTAGTTCAGTAAGAATGGAATTTTAGTCCTAGGTATGTGGGGACTTATAAGGAGGTTAAAAGAGTAGGAAGAGTGACATATTTGTTAGATCTACCCAATTGATCCAAATTTCTTGTCTTCCATGTGTCAATGTTGAGGAAATTCATAATTGATCCAAATTTCATATTTTCTTTGCATGATGTGAACGTTGAAGAGGAATTGAGCTATAATGAAGTGCTTGTTAATATTCTAGAGTAGCAAGTGAAAAGGTGGAGGAGCAAAGAAGTTGCATCCATCAAAGTGTTACGGAGAAATCAACAAGTTAAGGGTGCCACATAGGAAGCGAAAGCGAATATGTTGAAGTGATATCCAAATCTATTCTACTCTATTCAAGCCTAAGGTATTAAGAAATTCTTCCTAAAGTCCTCAGTTCAATAAATTTTAGTTTTTCGTGATGTATGCAGTCATTTTAGATGTTTATAGACTATTTTGAGACATATTTAAAGTGTGAAATCTTATAATTTTGAGAAATCTGGTTTTGACTTGAATTTTTGTGTGCATACTGGGTTGTTAGCCTGTAGTTTATGCTTTAGAGCCTGCCTTTAATTACATTCGGGGATGAATGTTCCGAAGGGGGAGATATTGTAACGAGCCCTTGTTTAGGAGCCGTGAGTGCAAAAATGTTGGCCTCAAAATGACCTAAAGTTAGCTTCACGAGGGTGACTTATGGCCGTAGGGTTTACTTATTGCCCATAAGATTGGTCCTTAAATAAGATAGTTCAATAAGGGGAAAAGTTTTCAATTGTGTGGTAACCCACGGAGCAAGTGACGACACATATGATACTTTATGGTCCGTAGGTAGGGTAGTGAGTAAGGCTATCAGACATGAAGGAAATTTAGAGTTTGCTGGAAGTGACCTACATGTTATCCGATGTTCTATAAAATAGGACACAACCTGTAGGGTAATTTATGGAATGAGGCCAAGAAAAATTATGAAAAATTGCTAAGTATGGAAGGACTCTATGAGTCCAACCACATCCCGTAGGTGGTTACACGGCCCATAACAGTGGTTCATGGTTCATGCACAAGCAAAGTCAAATTTTAGGGAATTTAGATGTGTTACAAGCCTAAAGGGACCTATGGCCCATGTGTTGACCAACAGCCCGTAAGATGGATTTCGTAGATCGAATCTGACAGTTTCAATTAGGGGCATTGTTTTCATTTTCTTCAATCCTATTGCTATACTGTCATTTTGAAATCGAAAAAAGAGGCCTAAATAAGCCTTAAAGCCCTAAAGACGCTACTCTTTCCTTCATTCCTTCAATTCCCAAAATTTTCCAAAGGTATTCCACGATAAAGAGCAAACTAGGGCAAGCTAGGGAAAAAAGGTTTCCAAGTTCAAGGTACAGTTCTCCATCATTTTCCCAAGGTATATGAGTTGATTTATGGGTACCCTTCCACCCACAAAGTTCCTATTTAAGTATTTTTACCTTTTCTTTAAATTCCTTAAGTTATTATGCATGCTTATGATAATTTCATGATATTCATGTTATTAAATGCAACTCATGATATCCAAAAATAACTTTACTAAGTATATATGCATGTCTTGAAATATTGATGATGACCCCATGATGGGTTTCGATAACGATGAAGGATGGACATTCTCGATAGTCCTTAAAAAGAGAAATTTTCATTTGTCTTATGTGATTTATGATTGTCCCATTTAAAAAAGCTTTGCCCACCCAGATTTTAAGTAAAGCTTTATTTGATTTATCAAGATTACTAGGGCATCAAAAAAGAGCTTTCAAGTTAAGGTTTTCAAAGATACGAGCATGTTTACTATTTTCCTTAAGATGTTAAGATAAGTCCCCATGATGACATGACAATCCTCACTTGGTGTCTCTTAAGGTCGGGCTACTCTTATGATTTGATACTTATGATTCTAAGTTACGTTTTAAATATTCCCTGGGATGACTTAGCATAGAGTGGACTTAATCTTGGAACTCATTTCGTTAGTTGAGGCATGACCCCTCAAAGCTAAATCTCAATGTCCCTAACTCTATGCCACCATAGGATCCCTTCTGGGCTAGGCTAGTGGATCCACGTAAGCCCATTTGTTACGAAAGATGCAATTGCAAGGTAACTATGTGTTGGACATCTACCTTGGCAAGTAGATTCCCCTTCTCCCGATGGAAGGAGTTCATTGGCTTTCTCCCGATGGAAGAAGTTCATTGGATATCATATAGTATCTCACATAGTATTGTATGTCAGTCTTCGTCTACACCCACAAGTTTATGATTCCATGCTAGGTTTCTCTATAGGTGTTCTCATGCAGTGACCCTTATCCATATTGAGGAGTATTCCTTGTGCATGCTTAGCTCACTTATGTACCATGTGCTTATATGTTATATTTATGAATGATAACATTACCATTTCATACACGCATTGCATATCACATACGTAGTACATTCCAATATACTAACACATATTTTGCCTGCAATTTTTAACCATGTAGGAACAAGCACACCTTCACCGGCTCGTGGTTAGTACTCAACATTCGTGATTAGCATAGTTATTTGTGGTGAGCTCTTAGTTCAGTATTCTACCATTATCCCACTATAACTTATGTTTATTTTTGAGACAATGTATTTGTATCCCTTTTGAGGTATTTACTTTCTATGATGAACAATTATGGATTCTTTTCTATTTCATTAAGACCAACCGTTACTAGTTCCCTACTTCGATGTAGTAGTTGGTATGCTTATGGACAAGTGACGTTAGTTGTTCACTACTTTTTAATGTTGCTTCATTGCTAAAATTGCCCATAGTCCTCTTGTCCTTATTTTTTGCAAGTTAATTTATTTAAAGGCCTATGAATGCTTAAGATTTTTGTGATTGCTTGGGTGTGCTACCTTCGGGTATATCATTCTCCGTGTGACAACTAAGCCACTAGGTCTAGTCTTTACAGGATGCAACTTCTTGTTTTTTCATTTCATCACTTTTTGGTCCAAGAGCTATGCAAAAACTTCTTCGTAGGTAATTGCCTTCAACACCCACTTCTTCCATTGGCACAATGGAACTTGAATCACCACAAATTTTTGCAACATTGATACATGAAACACTGGATGAACCATAGCCATTTCCAAAGGCAAGTCTAACTCATTGCAATCTTGCCAACTAGCTTCAAGATCTTATAAAGTCCTACATACCTAGGATGCAATTTTCTGTTTTTGCAAAAATGACCCATAACCTTCATGGTGAAACCTTTGAATTGACCCAATCCTCTACATCAAAGTCAAGATCCAAACGCTAGGCTCATGGTAATCACTCATAATTCCGTCCTGTAAGTAAGAATGACATTACAAATAGTCTTTTATAGCTCATCAACAGTTTTATTGGTTATGATCTTGGATTTTATTGAAACTCAACTAGAATACTGTAGCCTCAGGACTCTTATCTATGACTGAATATTACTGCTAGTACTTCAGTCCACAATCCGTACTATTTGCTCATAGTTTTAAGGTTTCCTCAAGTTCACTGGATCACATCTACGGACTCCATCTATAGCTCGTAAGTCCAACCACGGCTCGTATATGAGCTCATAACTCCTCAAATGTAGCCCTGCATTTTTTAAATTCAAAATTCATATCAAATCCTTGTTTCTTGCAAAACACACTACACACACATAAAATCCAAAAATATTATGCTAGAGAACATACAAAAATCCTATGTTTTAAGGATAAAAAATATTGTATTTTTGTATTACCTCAACGCCCTCATCTTAAAATAATTGCTTGTCTTCAAACAACAGATCAATCTAAACACAAGCATGAACAACAGGCACACTTACATAAATCATATGGCATCTATCTAATCACACTCAAAACAAAACACCCTCAGAGAACTTTCAATCATTAGTGCATAGTTTGATATTTTATCAAGTAAATACATGTGGATCAATGGATTAAAAAATTATTTCGGTAGATGAGCTACAACACAAAAGTCACCAAGATAGCCTAGAATTAACAACACTACATGATTGCCCTCACAAACAAAGAAGTCCCATTTCACACACACTTTAAAAATTTTCTACGTTTGGGACTATGTAACATTTACTCTCACAAAGGACATTCGAATGATGCACTACAATACCATAGACTTACCATTATATTCTACACCTTGACATTCAAACAATAGGATTAGGATCACTATAGGACTTTGTCAACTTGTAATGTAGGCTCAGGAATAGGAAGGGTATACTTTTGGAGTAGTGACTACTCTTTCCCTCCTTGGCACAACAATACTCTAACGTACCTAATCTAACTTGGTTAGGTATGACTTGTTCATCCCTTATTGTGTTGTTTTCATAGAATTTCAGGTGTGGTACCTTATGTGCTGTAAAACTACAACACTTTTGATGCTTCAAACTTGGAATTTTGTATGATCTTAAAGAGATGCTAGTTGATTTGATGTGTTTTAATGTTTATTTCATCGGATTACAGGATCTGGCATGATTCTGGGCAAGACACTGCAGAAGTTATGTTTGTAAAGGCATACAAACTACTTTATGGGCCATAGATTATTCCACGAGCCGTAGAGAGGTTTCGTGGGTGAGATCTATTGAAGGGCCTAGTTTCAAAATTTGCATCCATGAACTGTCAAGAATCATAAAAGTTTTCAAAAGTTGTGGATTGGTTCCATGATTAGACAATCAGAGTTTGAGGTGTTTATGAAGAGTTGTTAGACGAAACCATACACGGGCCATAAGTCTGAATACGGACCATGGGAAGGTCTAGTGAATTGGAATCCAGTTTTTGAAGAAAGAAGAGTATGAAACCACTTTGTAGGACTTCATAATTTGTGATTTTACATTGAAAACACTACATTGTGATTTCTTATGAAGAATTTTGAATTTCTTGTTCTTAATTTCATCATTAGAAGTGTTCAATTTTGCTATTTTATACCATGATTATTTCATCGATAATGATTATGCATAACTAAATCCACAACTATGGTTGTGGGAACCATGAAAAACTAACAAGGTAAAATTGGATAATCCATAATTCTTAGCACATTTGTATGCAATATTGATTAATTCTCTTCATTATGAATACTTTTTAATAGTAGCTAATGTTAGAAGCCATCAAATTCTTACTCACTGGATCAAGGTAGTAATGAATAGGAAAAGAGATTAATTAATATGATTTGATGTGACCCCTTTCGTCTTATCAATTGAACTTGATCAAGGGGAGGTTGTACTGGAACAAAAGGTAAGGGTTAGTAATGTCACACTACGGATGGATCAAATCACATAGTGAATTTTACTCTCGCCTGGATCAAAGGGTTTGTTAAACTTAACTTACCGTTCTGCATGTTACACATAAGAAAAGGTTACAATTATCTGGTGGTACTAATTTAGAACTTCATGGTGAACAAAATACCCTAATTACTTCTCTCACTGATTTACAACACTTGCTCCCAGTTTAGGTTTATTTCTTCCTATTACAAAACCCCTACCCTTTTGGGATATAAGTAGGTTAATTCATTCGACTTGTTCGTAGCTACTACAGGTCTATACCATATTTCTTGTGGGTTCGACCCCAACCTTGGGTGGGTTACATATTTTCACAATGACCGCTTACAACATCAAAATGGAAGTGTAGTTTTGGCGACATTAAATATTTTTGCACCGTTGACAGGGAATATGACTTTTAGACTTGTTTAATTTGATTACATTTAGGAATTAATTCTTATTTTCCTCATTTTATGTTTCTTTGTTGTTTTTTTCTTGTTTCATCATGTAGGTATAGTGTATGCACAACACTCGTAGTCGAGGCAAACCCATGACTCATTTTGACCTGGAGATCTAGAAGACACTAAGTAAAATGGCTATGAACAATGTGAACAACACTACGAATAACGCCATAATTGTAATACTGAATCAGAATAGTAATACTAATAATAACATACCACCACTTGAGGATGCTAATCCAGCACCACTGGATCTTCAAGCCGCGGCTAACATATGGAATCAATACTGGCTTGATTATATGGCGATGGATGATGGTTTGTCACTGATAAGATGGTTGCTTTTTGGACCAACGCCTTAGGCTGCAATTAGAACTATTGGTGCCAAGGTAAAGGAAACTGTGGTCAGAACATTAACAGGGATGACACTTTCAGAGACGACAATCGTGGAGGATATTATGAAAGGAACAAGTTCCAACAAAGAGATTCTAATTGTGGATGCAAAGATGGTTATAGGAATAGTCTGTATGTGCCACCACATAATCGAGACTATGGTACTGGTAGCTCTCAAATGGAGGAGTTGTTCAACCGACAGTTTGAGAAGGATGATGCTCCGGATAAGACCTTGAAGGGGATGAAATATGATATATCCAGGATTAATTAGAAAATAGAGTCTCAAGTTTTTGCTATCAAGCAGATAAAGCAATAGTTTGGACAAATGTCATCTCAGTTTAACCAGCGTCACAAAGATACATTACCCAGTAATATAGTGTAGAATCCAAAGAATGAGGGGTAGTGTATGGTAGAGACGACACATGGTGGAAAGAATACCTTCGACACACTGATGATAGTTGTTGATGATGAGATTCATGAGAAGATGGTTGAGAGCAAGGATCCAAAGACCAGAGATGCTAGTGCCAAAGATAGGGTGAGTGACACAGTATTGGCATCACAGAAGTTGAAACCCATACCTAGACGTCCCCCTCCTTTCCCTCAGAGACTCAAAAAGAAGTAGGAGGAAGGTAAATTTCAACACTTCATCTCTATGCTGAAGAAACACTACATCAATATTTCTCTCATTAAGGCATAGGAGAAGATGCTCGGGTATGCAAAGTTCATGAAGGACTTGGTAACTAAAAAGAGGAATGTGAGCCAAGAGCTCTCTCAAGATCTTCAGCATTGCAGTACGATAGCAACAAGGTCCTTAAAATAGAAGAGAGAAGATCTCAGAGCATTCGCCATACCCTGCACCATTGTAGATATTGAATATGTGAAAGTATTATGTGATTTAGGCACCATCATCAATTTAATGCCTCTTGCAGTGTTTAAGATATTAGGCTTGGGATCCCCTACTCCAACTAATATGTTGTTATTGATGGTTGACAGGATGGTGAAGAAGCTTATAGGGACACTTTATGACGTTCTCGTCAAAGTGGAAAACTTCATACTCCCCCAGACATTAGGATCCTTGATTGTGAAGTTAACTTTGAAGCGGAAATCATCTTGGGAAGGCCATTTCTATCCACTGGGCGAGCAGTGGTGGATATAGAATCAGGCCATCTAAAGTTTTGATTGAATAATGAAGAAGTCATCTTCAATATATGTCATTCTATGACGAGGCCCGATGATTTGAAGATGGGAGTTTGGGCACTTGGTGAAGTCTGAGTAACCAAGTTGTTCAAGTCATGCCGCGACAATAAATTAGGCACTACATGGGAGGCAACCCAAGATATCTGATGTACCATTTGTGCTTTTATGTTATTTTTAGTTTCTTAGGATTGTAGGTAGTTTGATTTTGTTTTTTGGGTTGTAATTTTGGACTTTAGAACTGGTGGCATATAGGGTTACTTCTTGTTCTATGGACATATGCAAGAACAAGGCTAAGTGAGCAAACTAGTGCTGAAAAGAGGGAAAAGTGGTTCTACGACAAGTTCTACAAGATGTGTGGTTCACAGGTCAACATATACACTTACTCTTAGAATACTTCTAGTAAGCAATGTTTTGTGCAACCAGTCCACAAGCAAAATTTATGGCCCATAGATAAAACTACAAGTCGTGAATGGGGCTCGTAGACCTAAGTTAAAATTTGTAAACCCTTCTAAGTTGTGGGGGTACCTACAATCCAATCTAATAGTCGTATGTATGACTTGTACGCTGATACGCATTGCCAATCTCCAAAATTAAGGTTCAGGCATACTACGAAACCATGCCATATGGGTCGTATAATCCTTTACAGCTCGTAGTCAAGGTTTCATAGAGCCTACACCCAATTCCTACCCAACCCAATCAATGATTTAAAAGAGGGGTAAATCATTTACCCCTCATTGTCGCAAAAATTTCCTAAAATACCAAAGTCATTCCTTCTCCACTAAGTTTTTGATCACCACCCGGCCACCACTATACTTTCTAGCCAATTTTCGGCGATTCTCCAGCCACCTAGGTTCTGTTACTCTCGGCTTCCTCCTTCAATTTCTCAACATTTTTATCAAAATATTGTATATTCTTAAATTTAATTTTATATGTCACCAAAAATTGTACCATTAGGCTGGATTATTGTAGGGAATGGTATTTTGTGGTTTATGTCCTACTAACAAGTATTGCCCATTCTTGTGAAAGAATACTTTCTTGAAATCAATTGTATAGTCGCCTTTTAATTTACCATGTATGTACCAAAAATGTGTTTGATGTAATTGTCTATGATGTGTTTGTGTATCGTTGCTTGAAATCACGTAGTCACGTGTCATCAGAAGTAAATTGAACTAGTTGATTAAAAATAGGCATATGATTGGGAGTGTGTGAATAATAGCATGAGTTAGTTGTCCAATGGTGGTCGGAATGTCAGTGAACGTGAAATTGATATTTGACGGGGCACTTTTAAAATTCCAACATGTGGGGTATAGGGTACCTTGGTGGGAATGTATTGAGTGGATAAATATTTGCTTTGATGCTAATGATAGTTGATATGCCTTGTCAAGGATTGAACTTTATGTAATGGAACCCATTTGATGGACTTAGGAAAGCCAAGCTACTGTATTTTTACAGTAACAAGCTCTTCTACCCCCCGTGGATTAATCCATGAGCCATAGTTGTCCCTCGTGAGTAAATACAATAACTTTGGAATTTCTCAGATTCCATCAGACGAAACCACTTACATAGACTACAACTCGTAACCTGGTTTTGTAGGTTCAATGCATGTACATGTTAATTTTGTAACTACACCTACGACTCAGTCTATCCCTTGTAGTTTGTTCAAAAGTCATTCCTGGTCTCGTAGGTGCAGTTCTAGTAACGAGTTTAACTGTGCCCTTCCACTTACAAAGGCCTTCTACGACACGTAGTCTTTCCTATGGCTCATAGACCTGCCTTCATAGGTCCTTCTACACTTTCTTATTCAAACTTTTTGTCTTTCTTACCCATACTAGTGAGGCTCATTGGTGTCTTTATTGTGTGGATTCCAGGTATACTTGCTCCAAAGTCTAGAAGGTGTGAGATTCAGGACCTGTGGACTCGATTGCAAGATGAGTCTTCAGACACCCCGATTAATATTGATGCCTAAATTTCTAGGACATTTGAATCAAGTGATCACACGCACAGGTGGATGTTAGACACACACGGTAGCGTTAGACTTAGGCCATAGTGGTCTGCCTTCTCTAGTCTAACAAGGGAGGTGACAGAGATAGCAACTCCCTCTAGGTAACTTCCTCTACAGAGGGATCCGAGTCCAGATCAGGACAGGAGTCGGAGTCTGAGTCTTCATCAGCACCACCTTCACCCCTAGATGAATTGACTAGCCAGAGGTTTGTATGATGCATATAACAAATCTATACGGATGACCTTCAATATGATGAGCGGGGTCGACAGACTCATACTATATTTGAGGATCCCCAAATCATTACCTTTAGGATTGATAGTGTCCTTGGACTCTGACATACCATAGCCCGCTATAGCTTGGAGTGCTTGGCATCTCCGTCGGGGAAGTACTCCCCGACGATGGTTCGAGAGTTCTATGCTTCCTACGATGCCACCATTGTGCAGTATACCCCTAAGGCAAAGAGATACCTTTCACAGTCCCAACTGACATCCATGATTGTAAGGGGAGTTCTGGTTGATTTATCTGAGACCACCATTCAGCGTCTTTTGTTTGGTCCTGATTATCAGGCCCCCTAATTCATAGCCGTGTATGATCACATATTGGGGCAGACCAGGGATAAGATTTTGATGAGTAATCCGGCTCGAAAGGTCAAATTGATGCGATTAGTCATTCATCATATTGCAGAGCAAGACCAGGACCTTTAGTGGATTTCTACAATATCGGCGCTGATAGTGAAGGCATCTCTTAGCTTCACTAGCAAGTTTTGTAACTGTAGTGAGATCACAAATTCGACCGACACATGTTGATAATACTTTAAAACTAGATCACGCAATATTGGTTCCAAGCATCTTGGTTGGCTATGATATTGACTGAGCCCACTTGGTAGCAACTTAGATTCCCGAGGTGGCCTTGAGTGGTCCACTTCCATCCCCTTCCCATACTTGACATTTCGCCGCCTATGTATAGTGGCAGGGGCGAAGATTTTATCACCATCTGGACACCATAATAGAGGTTTAAAGGACACTAGATTCCAGCATGAAAAAGGCTAATGAGATTCTGGTGTCCCTTCGGCGAGCACCATATCCTCCAGTCTACATGCCAGAGATATTCACATAGCACCATCGTTTGAGCCTCCGTCTTCTTCCACTACTGCTGCTCCTATCACTGAGAGGCTCCACACAGACTGAGGCTGATAGAGAGGGGGTCACTACCACTTCTACTCCTATACCAGAGGTTGTTCCCACATAGTCTTCACCAAGTGGCATGGTATACGCGTCAGCAAAATCTATTCAAACTCTGTTGCAAAGACAGATATGCACTGAGTCCTTGTTGACTCAGTTGCTTTAGCCGATTAGGCTTTGTATTCTCTAGGCCATTTTAAAGGTTGATGCTCGAGTAGAGTCACACTTTGCGGCTACACTAATGGAATATCTACACTGGTACATCGTTGTATTGATGCATTCGAGAGGACAGTGGAGCAGAATTTTAGTTCAGAGCAGCCTGCTGATAGACATTCAAGTAAACATCCAACAACTCCATTTTGAGATGAGGGTGGCAAAATCAGCACTGATTCTGCCTCGTCTATTTGATACTAGCGAAGCAATTGTTGATCTATTTGGCCCCAAGGAGAAACCAATCCGCACTATCTGGAAGAGGCCTCTCCTAAAGTGTGATGATATAGATGCTGAGAGGTGAGAGGCAGAATTGACAAAGATGGAGCAGTTTGAGGTTGCGAGACTTCATTCTATGAAAGATGAGAAGGCCCGTCAGGCACGTGAGCTACAGTGGATGAGGGTGTGTTGGACCTTCCGGACATGTTGTCGCTACTGAGAAGACCACTCGGCAGGTTGAGGTTGGTTAGACACAGCCAGAAGCTGGCACTTAGGCGCGCAGCTATATTATTTTCGACCTTTATTCTTTGATTTAGCATTATTTTGTTGCATTAAGGACAGTGCAGTATTTTTTTGATGGGGTATGGGAAGTTATATGCCTCGATGAAGTCTAAGAAATCATGGCCTATAACTATCCCAAATTTTTGTGTTTGAGGGGTTTTCTTGCATGTGTTCTTCCCCTAAGGACATTTATTTTTTTATTGGAGAGAAACATTTAAGATGTGTAAGTAGTATTAGTAGCATAATGTACTAAAGTCTATGGAACATCTTAGTTTTCTAGGAAAAATGAAACCCATCAAATTTTTTATGTTAGGTAGTTTTGATAACAACCATGTGAAATAAATTATTGACAGTGCCTATTATGATAAGTGAGGTTTAATTTGATGAAAAGCATGATCTAAGAGTCTATGTTGATAGTGTAGTCAGTGCCATGTGTGTGTGAGTTTCTTTGCGTAATTCTCATATTGTGTTTCACTTCAGCCCTTTTGGTGTTTACAAGTCACTTGCTCTAGTTAATTAAATCATTACCATCATCAAGAAAGTTGATTCGTCTGGGTTCAATAGGTTGTTCTTGTTACTGTCTTTCTTTTTGGGCTTCAACTTTGGAATACCTCTTGACTTTCAGGGTGTGCCTTCCTCCACTCTAAGACCAAAACAACAAAAATCAGGTTGAGTCTTCTTCTTCTCAATGAGTGTCCTATTCCTCTGTTTTGGTTGCTTCTTTCCCTTGTCCCATCAAATAAAATAACAGAAATGTACCATAACAATTATAAGACTCAAAAATATAAAAACGCGACTAATACAAGTTAGTCTCTTTCATTGTAGTCCCTTTTCATCCATACATGTTACTTGGAGATGGAACAAACATGAACTACTCAAGTGAATGACTTGAAGCAAAAGCTTGACTAGGTTGGGGAACTGAGAGTGAAAAGTCCTTCACTATTGAGGTATTTGGAGATATGGGAGGGCTAGGCTCTACATCTTCTCCATCAATTAGTGTCCTATGCTTCTTGTTTATTTTCTTCTTTTCCTTGCTATATTGCTTGTCCATTTGATAAAAGAACAAAATGATCAAACGTCCAGTCTTAAATAAGTAACTATTTAACTTCTTTTTTTGCGTCTTATTCTTGAATTCTCCAACTTTAAAAGCGCCTTCACTTTCATCACAAATTTTATAAAACTGATAAAATATCAGATATAATTACTTATAAGAGTAGTGTGTATATATGTAAAATAAGTGTCTACTTAGCAAAAGAGATGGTTACCTTTTGATAACCTCTAGTATTATATTTAGGAATTCCACAAGTTGAACATGTCATTTTTGTTCTTCTCCTTGCACTACAAAAATTTTTGTTACTAGTGATGAATTATTTTATCACTTAAAAATCATATTTTCTTTTCACATAAAGCCTTTTATGAATTTTTTTTTTTTGTCAATCCTTCCTCTATAAACGTGGGTCGCTATAGCATATAAAAATGATTTAGCGTCTCGTCGCTAAAACTGTTATATTAACTATCAAAAAGAAAATTTGTTTCCAAATGCATAGATTAAATACGGACTTGTTTGTCTTTAAAACGTAAATATTGTGTAACTAAAAATATCATAGCCTCACTAAAAGTGTGTTTGGTAGTGACAAATCTTAGTTGTCACTAATTGTAAATTGAATTAGTGACGATCTTGATTGTCTTTAAAATTATGTGTAATTTATAGTAAAAAGAAAATGATTACGTCATTAAAAGAAAATAATTTCGTGGTTGAAAAATATTTTAGGTAGGGGATATGCAGTTTAGTGATGAGTTAATTTGTTGTTAAAAATATAACCACACTTTAAGTTATTTTTGTCACTAAATACAATTAATTAGTGCTAGATAAAAATGTAGTAACATGATTACTTTTTTCCCCTAAAAAGAATATTTTTGTGATCTAAATATGATTTATAACATATTTTATACTTTGTAATAGTACTATTTAAACTTGTACTTAAACTGTTTGTTCTTAATTACACGTTTATTTCAATTGCTAAAAGTACGTACTTATATAAATAAAACCATCACAAAAGTAAAAGAGAAGTGAAATACCAAAAATTCATGTGAAATTATGGTATGAGAACAATTCAAGTATGAGAATAATCCCAAATTTAAAAATATAAAATTATATAGTTTTTTTTTGTATTGATTCGTCATTATCTAAAATCTTCACTAATTGAATCGCTTTTTGCAGTTTCATGTACATGTATAAAAGAAAATATAGAATTTTAATATGTACTTTGTGATATGGTGATTTAAATAGAATATGTGTTCAGATTTAATTCTAAAAATAACATTAATTGCTAAATCAAACAATATAGTGAAAATAAAATAATTTCTTTATTAAAAATTATTAAATATTCAATTATCACAATCAATAAAAATTTATCTCCATATTGAGATGATGTCAAAAATTCCTCCACTAAAATAAACACTCCGGAAAAGTTTAATTAAAATTTTGTAAAGTAATTGCTCCTTATACTAATTGAAAATATTTGACTTTTACTAGAGCATTGAAATTATTTCTTTGGGTTGCTATTTTTTTTCTGTGAATTGCTATTTTTTCTGTTGTAGAGACAATTACAGACATTTTGAAACTGAAATTCAAGATTCAGGCCGGAGAATCGATTGTTCACCGGATTCCTCCCTCTTCTCCAGCAACATTCATTGGCGATGTCAGACATATTAATCAAGACAACACATCCTTTTCTTTCCAACAACATCTCTGATCCGAAGGATCTCTCCTGTTTGCATTCGGACAACTGTTTCGCACCGTTCTACAACAGTGAGTCTGTCATTCTTCCTCCGTCAATGTTGTTGTTGCTGAGCTTGTCAACTCTTATGGAGCATTTCATTTTCTTTTTCTTCCCCCCTCTCTTTCTTCTTTGTTACTTCGTCTCGTCAGAGGCTTTTTTTCCGGCAGTTGCCGTCGCCGCCGACTATTTCTTGCGGATAAACTCTGCATCATCATCGATTCCCAAAAGGCAATAGTTGGGAATTTTTTTGTGGGGTTTCTTGGTATTAAGAATCACAGTGGCGAGCAACAACAGTGATTCAGTTCCCCACTCAAGATGAAGAACTTGAATCTAAGAGATTTGACATGCAAAATTTTTCAGCGAGAAACGTTTTCTTGCCAAACACTACAGAGAGCTGCTCCTCCGATTAAAGGACAAGAACCAGTGTTGAAGAAAGGACTGTGACCGGATTCCGCCACCAATAAAACTGCCACAATCGGGTGAACTCTAAACCTTGACTACTTCTTCTTGTATCCTTTTAGTTTCTGATCGGTCTCTTAATTTTTCCTAATATCATTTGCTTCTTATTTATCATTAATGCTCTTGATTTTTTGCTTACTGTTCTGAATTTATTTGTGTACCATTCAAGATTTTTTTGCCCCAATTTTCGCTGGCATACGATTGTTGTTCTTGAATTCCGTTGTTGGCATACTATCGCCATTGACTATTGTTTGCATATTGTAGAGGTTTTTTGTCTTTTTGTGGTGTTATGTTGGTGTAGAATTTATTTGTTACGGAATTTTTTTAAGTTGCTCACAGTCTACTATTTTTCTAGAATATACCCTTTGCTACTTTGATTGTTTCTATATATTTGGTTAGTCGATTAAAATACTTTATATTTTATTATTTTATATTACTAATTTGTTTTATTAGTTTATTATTTTATTATATTTTGCAAGCCTATATATCATATTGTATTGGCCTACTCGATTGTTCATTGTGACGTGTACCCAATTAGTAGTTTACCTATATTTTACTGTTTCGTAGTGTGGGGTTGTATAGGTTTCTCTAGAGTATATCTTCTTGATCTTTGTAGCTTAGTGAGTTATTAGTTTATAGTTTAGTGACGCCGGGATCTAATAGTGGACTAGGGTCATGCCGTCGGTTGGGGTCGGAGATAAGGGGTAGGGGTGGTAAGAGGAGGTATGGGCTTATTTAAGTTAAGGGTAATGTCATGGAATATAGGATCACATACAGGGAAATCCATAGAGCTAGCGAAGTATCTTAAGAGGAGACACAATCATATAGCGTGTGTTTAGGAGACCAGATGTGTAGGTACCATATCTCGGGATGTAGATATGATTAAGTTATGGTACTCGAGTGGTTCTAGGAATAGAAATAATGTAGGTATCCTAGTAGTCGAGGACCTTAGGGAATATGTGGTTGAGGTTAGGAGGTTTATTGATAGGATAATGTCTATCAAACTTGTTGTTGACATGTATGTAGTGAATATAGTTAGTTCCTATGTGCCTCAAATAGGACTGGATGAGGAGGTCAAAAACCTCTTTTGGGAAGAGTTGGATGAGGTTGTGAAAGGCATACCAAAGATATAAAAAAATACTCATTAAGGGTGACTTTAATGAGGATATTGGGGGAACCACTAGTGTCACGACCCGGGATCGGGGCCTAGATGTGACACGGCGAATGGGGACCCGAAAGTCCCCAAACAAGCCTCAAATTTTTCAGAATCTACACACTTTGGTTCAAGAGCGTTTAAAGACATGTAATCAGATAGCGAAAATTTAGTCTCAAAACAATCATTCATTCATAGATGAACAAAACGGGAAAGTTTTTACAAGTGCCCCACATATGCCTCTAATCAAGGAACGGGGGCTAGGACAAGTTTCGGGCTCACCCTGAAACAAAAAAATGATATACATGACGATCAAAGAAGTAAAAGCTTGCCCTCGAAAGACGGGGCTCACCACAAAAATATCTTCAATAAAGGACTACTCGTCCTGCGGCTGACACTCAAACTGCTCGGTCCCTACATAGTAAAATCGTGTAGGCATAGAGTATGCATTAGTATGTTTGAATGTACTAAGTATGCGAGTATGCAATACATATAACTTACCGAACCTGCATTTTCATGTTAGATGACAAGGGCACATAATATACAAAGATCATATAAGCAACAGAATTTAATATACAAGATGCCATGGAATTTATGATGCATGTAATGCGATAATGCCCTATATAACGGGGATGGACTATAACTGACAACCCAAATCCATGCGAGCTATTACACGAATTGGACCGATTGGGACCTCCCGTCAGTAGGGGGAAGATTACTTGCCACAGGTAATCTACATCACATCTTACGACCACACTTTTCGGTGGATGGTCACCTTTCTTACGACCACGCTTTTTGAAAGGATTTACAAAATCAAATCAAGACATGTCATAATCATAAACATATAGACGAATAACATCCGTCCCTATGTGGGCACATAGTTCAAGGAGAGGGGGGAGGGGCCCAATCTATCGGTGCTAAGTCAAAACATCCCACAAGAATTTATATATATATATATATATATACACACACACACACACATATGATTACAAAAGAGCCGAGTATCCAATTCAAAACGTTCAATGCATAGGTTAAAATGCCAAATCACAAGATCAAAATTACAAGATTCATGCAAGGAATAGCTCATCTACCTATACAAGATGGTGCAAGAACCCAACATGCTCCAAGAGCCAAATTACAAGAGGGTGCAAGCACCCAAGATGCTCCAAGAGCCAAATCGTAGACATACTGGTGATCACCTTTTTGTCAAATCCCATGTCTTACCAAAATCATATCAAAATCCCCTTTTTTTTAAAAACGAAATTGGGCTTAATCCCACATTCCAAAATTTCCATGTATCTATGTCATGAATATGATGCAATGCATGATGTAGGGATGGCATGGGTAACTTAGACTATAGTTAAAACATAGCAATATAATGTAAAGACTAGGAAATCCATAATAAAATTAATATGAAATGATAGTAGATATCACCCATGTATAATAATATCTTTAATGGGATATGCATGTTCATAGTTTTATAATCCATGTAGTTCATCATAATAAAACTTAACATAACGTAAAATTCGGAATATTGTACAACACATGCATTGTTCAAAGGTACCGAGATCAAGTAGTAAAATTCACATTTTAAGTAGAAAATTTCATAAATTAGTTTTAAAGGAACTTTGGGTCTTCTTGGTTGAAAAAGACCACGAATAAAAACCCACATACCTGATTTGATGACAAACTTGAGGGGAAATGGACTTCAAATTGTGAGTCTTGACTTGAATGATCCTAGGAGAAATGGGAGGAAATTCTTGTAAGAGTATTTTAGAGAGAGGAGTAAAATGAGAGAAATAGTTGAAAAGTGAGGGTGTTTAGCTTATATAGGGAGCTTAGAAGGGGTGGAAAATGACAAAATTCACGTTTGGAGCAACCAATTTCCAAAATGCCATTAATGAAACGAACCTGAAATTGGCCCGTCTGGGTCACACGGTACGGTACACAGTTCGTGTAGTGTCACACGGATCGTATACTGTGCCGTGGTCCATGACTTGAAATCCTCAGAGGCAAAAATTTCCCAGACTAAAGTAGCACCACACGGACAAGTACATGGACCATCTAAAGTCGTACGGTCCGTGACTTGGTCCTTGTAAGGTTGGCTCTCCACAGTACCCCAAATGGAGGGCCATATGGACCATCCAAGGTCACACGGACCGTGTGATCGCCCGTTTACCCTCCACTTTCCCAGCTGTCACTCCACGAGTGGCCACAAGGTCCGTGTGACTCCACACGTGCCTGGTAGGCCCTTCCATGAGGTGATGCCTGGCAGCTTTTTCCTGGGCAAGTTTTTGGACCTCAAAGTGACGTCAGTGAGAGAAAAAATGGGGCCTTACATCATCTCCTCCTTGGGAACATTCATCCTCGAATGTGCAAGAATAAAGCTAGAAAAGTTAGAGTTAAGGCAAGATACATCCGACACAGAAATATTTCTTATTTCTTCTCGATTCCTGTCAAAAAGACACAATGCATAACTCAACTCAAAATAAAAGGTTGTACCAAAAGCTTTATGCAAAAATTAAATTATAGTTCAAGACCAATCCTCATATCAAGATTGCATCCAAAAAAGTCTTTTAGTGCACACATATGCATGTCATTTTATGAGACTCAAGAAGATAAGTAATGACCCAAATAGATAAGGATGATTCCTAGTACCTTAGGCTTGAGTAGATTGGAAAAGATGGGGGTATCATTTCATCATGTCCAGCTCTGCCTCCCAAGTAGCACTCTCTACTAGTTGATTTCTCCAAAGTACCTTTATCGAAGCCACATCCTTGTTATGAAGCCATTTTACTTACCTATCCAAGATCGCCACCGGCACCTCCTCATAAGACAAGTTTTCCTCGACCTCAATTCCTTCCAAAGGCACAATGGTGCTAGGATCACCAATTAGTTTCCTCAACATAGATACATGGAAGACCGGATGAATGGAACTCAAATCCGGAGGTATCTCCAACTTGTAAGCCACACCTCCAATCCGCTCAAACATTTCGTACGGACCAACATACCAGGGGCTTAGCTTGCCCTTCTTACCGAAATGCATCACATCCTTTATAGGAGAGACTTTCACATACACCAAATCCCCAACCTGAAAATCAAGGTCCCTTCTCCTACTATCTGAATAGGACTTTTGATGACTTTGGGCCGCTTTCAATCTCCCCCTATTCACTTTTACCTTTTCCATAGTGTCTAACACCAAATTCGGGTCAACTAAAGCCATCTCACCCAATTCAAACCACCCCACCGGGGATCTACACCTTCTCCCATACAAGGCTTCAAACGGTGCCATGCCAATGCTAGCATGGAAGCTATTATTATAAGCAAACTCGATGAGTGAAGATGATTGTCCCAGTTCCCCTTAAACTCCAACACAGATGCCCTCAACGTATCTTTCAAGGTTTGAATAGTACTCTCCAGTTGGCCATCAGTTTGAGGGTGAAAAGCGGAGCTCAACTTAATCTTGGTTCCAAGGCCCTTCATAAAAGACTTCCAAAAGTGGGAAGTGAATTGAGCACCACGATTGATGGATAGGTACCCATTGCAACCTCACTAACTCCTGGATATACAACCTCACATATTCATCGGCGCTGAAAGTAGCCTTGACCAGTGAAAAAGAGGCGATTTCGTCATTCTATCCACAACAACCCAAATAGAGTCGAATTGCCTTTGGGTCCGTGGCAATCCAACAATAAAGTCCATATTCACATTTTCCCATTTCCATGTGGGAATTTCAATGTCTTGGGCCAAACCACCGGGCCTTTGATGTTCTACCTTCACCTGTTGACAGCTCGGGCATTCAGAAACGAACTTGGCAATATCCCTCTTCATACTATGCCACCAATACACCTCTCTCAGATCCCAGTACAGAGTTATGAGCCTTACTCATAATCACCTTTCTAAGGTCATCCATATCAGGAACACAAAGCCGGTCTTGGTACCCGAGTACACCATCTCCCCCTTGGGAGAATGCCTCGATCTCTTTTGCAGCAACCAACTTCTTTAACTCAATTAATGATGGGTCAAGATCTTGCTTAGCTTTCACCTTATTCACCATAGAAGATTTGGACCCATTCTGAACTCGAATACCACCCTTGCTGGAATCAGTCAACCTGACACTCAACCTAGCCAACTAGTGAACATCCCTTGCCAATTCCCTCTTCCCATTTTCAACTTGTGCCACACTTCCCATAGACAACCTAATGAGAGTGTCAGCCACAACATTGGCCTTGCCCGGATGATACAGCGCACTCATGTCATAATCTTTCAGAAACTCCGACTAGCTCCTTTGCCTGAGGTTAAGATCCCTCTGGGTGAAAACATATTGCAAACTCTTGTTATTGGTGAATACATCCACATGGACCCCGTACAAATAATGTCTCCAAATTTTCAGAGCAAAAACCAACGCAGGCAATTCAAGGTCATGTGTGGGATAGTTTCGTTCATGCACCTTCAGCGGTCTTGATGCATAGCTATCACCTTACCATTCTGCATAAGCACACAACCCAATCCGATCTGCAAGGCATCACAATACACTACAAACTCTTCTAAACCATTTGGCAAGGTCAAAATGGGAGCCGACGTAAGCCGATCTTTCAAGGTTTGAAAACTTCTCTAGCATTCATCCGACCATATAAGGTTAGCCTGCTTCTATGTCAACTTAGTCAATGAGATGCAATAGATGAGAAACCTTCCACGAACCTTTTGTAGTACCCGGCCAACCCGAGAAAACTGCGGATGTCCGAAGGAGTCAACGGTCTAGGCTAATTTTTCACAGCCTCTATTTTTCTCGGATTCACCTTGATACCATCTCCGGATACCACATGACCGAGGAAAGCCATTTCGCGTAACCCAAATTCACACTTGCTAAACTTGGCATACAATTTCTTTTTCCTTAGAGTTCGAAGGGCCATCCTCAAATAATTCCCTTGCTCCTGTTCACTCCACGAGTAAATGAGAATATCATCAATAAAGACCACCACGAAGCTGTCTAGGAATGGTTTAAACACTCTGTTCATCAAGTCCATAAACACAGTCAAAGAATTAGTTAGGCCAAATGACATCACCACATATTCGAAATGCCCATACCTCGTTCGAAACAATGTTTTTGGGATATCACCTTCCCTAACCTTCAACTGGTGATACCCGGAACGGAGATCAGTTTTTGAGAAGTAAGTGGCAACTTGAAGCTAATCAAACAAATCATCAATCCTTGGCAACGGGTACTTGTTCTTGACGGTCACCTTATTCAGCTGCTTGTAATCAATACACATACAGAGAGACCCGTCCTTCTTCCTTACAAAAAACACCGGAGCACCCCACGGTGATGTACTAGGATGAATAAAACCCTTTTTTAATATTAACTACTCCTTTAACTCTTTCAATTCTGCCGGGGCCATCCGATACGGAGGGATAAAAATAGGCTGATTATCTGGAACAAGATCTATGCCGAAGTCTATCTCTCTATCTAGAGGAATGCCCGGTAAATCTTTGGGAAACACATCCAAAAATTCATTCACCATTGGGACCGACTTGAGAGTAGGCACCTCGAAATCCGTATCCTTGACCCTCACAATATGGTAGATGCACCCCTTAGAAATCATTTTCCGTGCCTTGAGGTAGGAAATAAACCTATCTTTAATAGAGAAGTCACCACCTTTCCATTCAAGAACTGACTCACCGAGAGGTTGGAACTGGACTTTCCGGGTTCTACAATCTATGGAAGCATAAGATGCATGCAGCCAATCCATTCCAAGAATCACATCAAAATCAAACATCTCAAGTTCCACAAGATCACATGGGAAAATTTTATGCAACACATCAATAGGGCACCCGTGATAGACTCTATGAGCAACAATAGATTCACCCATGGTGGTGCAGATCGAGAAAGGCTCTCTTATAATCTGGGGTTTCAAACCGAACTTAACAACCAACAGTGGATTCACAAAAGACAAGTTTGCACTTGGGTCAAGCAAAACATAAGCTTCAAAATCAAAGACTTTTAACATACCAGTCACGACATCTGGAGCTTCCTTGACATCCTGGCGGGCATAGAGTGCATAAAACTTGTTGTTCCTTGGGGCAACACCTTGGGGACCCCTTTGCTGACCTTGCCCTCCTTGGGCTACTGGACCTCGGCCTTCGTGCGCACTCCTAGGGCAATCAACAACTTTATGGTCCTTACTTCTACATCCGAAGCAAAGTCCCAAATCTCTCTGACAAGCACCTGTGTGGGGCCTCCCACACTTGTCACACATAAGATATCCTGGTCTGCCACCCACCGTAACCCGGGAGGGGGTGCCCTAGCATTAGCCACCCGAGCTCCCAAACCTTGGCCCTGCTGGAAGCGACCAAAACCAACATTCCTAGCACCGGAGAACCTACGATCAAAGCAGGCTCTCTTGGGATTGTGTGCCCTTATCTCTTTAAGTTTCTCCCCTTCAATTTGCTCAGCATACACCATTTGTCGGGCAATATCCCCAATCAGCATAGCAGTCCGATATTCTTTCATCAGCAAGTCAAAAATACCCGAAATAAATTTATGCATCCTTGCACGGGGATCGGCCACCAGGGACGGAGCATATTTGGAAACCTTGGTAAACTTGAGGGCATAGTCCCTCGCACTCATACTCCCCTGCTTAAGGTTAATAAACTCGGTCATTTTGGCCTCCCTTAGCTCAAGTGGAGAGAAGCGATCAAGGAAGGCAAATTTGTACTCTCCCCATTTAACATTACCATCACGGACCTTCTCCATGGCCCAATGTGAACACCACACCTAAGCTACATCCTTCAGCTGGTAAGCCGCCAATCCAGCTTTTTTCTCAGAAGAGACACCTATAATGTTCAGTATTTTTGAGAGCTCATCAATGTATTCCTGAGCATCCTCATCAACCCTCAACCCATAGAATTCCGGAGGATTCATCCAGGTGAAATCCCTCACAATAGATGCGGGTGTAGGGTCCCGTGGAAAATTAGCTTGCCTTGCCTGAGCAGTCAACACCTGTGCAAGTATGGTGAAAGTAGTACGAAATTCACCGTTAGAGATAGGCTCCTCCACAGGCTCGTGAGGGGCCTGATCCTCAGCAGCCGGAGCCGGCCTAGGTAGTGGAGGTCTTCCACGAGGCATTTACTAAAATGGATTAACGACGCCAGTAAGTAAGATAATTTCATAAACCAGTCACAACACGATACAAGACATGAAGAAGGGAGGAATTTTCTAATACGTCTTCGTAGCCTCCCACTCATAGGTATGATGCACTTCACACCCATGAATAGGACTCCACTCAACGCGGCATGTTGGGCTCCCAGGACCATTATAAAACTAGTGCTCTGATACCACCTTTTGTCATGACCCAGGATCGGGGCGTAGATATGACATGACGAATGGGAGGGTCCCCAAACAAGCCTCAAATTTTTCAGAATAGACATACTTTGGTTCAAGATCATTTAAATACATGTAATTAGATAGCGGAAATTTAGTCTAAAAAAATCATTCATTTATAGAAACAAAACAGGGAAAGATTTTAAAACTGCCCAACATATGCCTCTAGTCAAGGAACGGGGGCCAAGACAAGTTCCGGGCTCACCCTCAAACAAAAAAATGATATACATGACGATCAAAGAAATAAAAGTTGCCCTCGGAAGACGGGCTCACCGCAAAAATATCTTCAATGAAGGACTACTCGTCCTGCGGCTGACACTCAAACTGCTAGGTCCCTACATGGTAAAATCATGTAGGCATAAAGTATGCGTTAGTACGTTTGAATGTACTAAGTATGCGGGTATTCAATGCATATGACTTACCGAACCTGCATTTTCATGTTAGATGACAAGGGCACATAATATACAAAGATCATATAAGCAACGAAATTTAATATACAAGATGCCATTGAATTTATGATGCGTGCAATGCGATAATGCTCCTATATAACGGGGATGGACTATAACCGACAACCCAAATCCATGCGAGCTATTACACGAATTGGATCGATTGGGATCTCCCATCGATAGGGAGAAGATTACTTGCGAAGGGTAATCCACATCACACCTTACGACCACGCTTTTTGGTGGATGGTCACCTTCCTTATGACCACGCTTTTCGGAAGGATTTACAGAATCAAAGCAAGACATGTCATAATCATAAACAGATAGACGAATAACATCCTTCCCAATGTAGGCACATAGTTCAAGGAAAGGAGGGGGGAGAAGGCCCCCAATCCTTCGGTGCTAAGTCAACACATCCCATAAGAATACTTATATATATATGTATATATATATATATATATATATATATATATATATATATATATATATATATGCTTTCAAGAGAGTCGAGTATCCAATTCAAAACGTTCAATGCATATGTAGGCTCAAATGCCAAATCACAAGATCAACATTACAAGATTCATGCAAGGAATAGCTCATCTACATACAAGATGGTGCAAACACCCAAGATGCTCCAAGAGCCAAATTACAAGAGGTGCAAGCACCCAAGATGCTCCAAGAGCCAAATCATAGACATACCGGTGATCACCTTCTAGTCAAATCTCATGTCTTACCAAAATCATATCAAAATCCCTTTTTTAAAAACAAAATTGGGATTAATTGCACATTCTAAAATTTCCATGTATCCATGTCATGAATATGATGCAATGCATGATGTAGGGATGGCATGGGTAACTTAGAGTATAGCTAAAACATAGCAATATAATGTAAAGACTAGGAAATCCATGACAAAATTAATATGAAATGATAATATATATCACCCATGCATAATAATATCTTTAAAGGGACATGCATGTTCATAGTTTCATAATCCAAGTACTTCATCATAATAAAACTTAACATAACTCAAAATTCGGAATATTGTACAACACATGCACTGTTCAAAGGTACCGAGATCAAGTAGTAAAATTCACATTTTAAGTAGAAAATTTCATAAATTAGTTTGAAAGGAACTTTGGGTCTTCTTGGTTGAAAGAGACCAGGAATCAAAACCCACATACCTGATTTGAAGACAAACTTGAGGAGAAATGGATTTCAAATTGTGAGTCTTGACTTGAATGATCCTAGAGAGAAGTGGGAGGAAATTCTTGTAGGAATATTTTAGAGAGAGGAGTAAAATGAGAGAAATGGTTGAAAAGTGAGGGTGTTCAGCTTATATAGGGAGCGTAGGAGGGGTGGAAAATGACAAAATTCACGTTTGGAGCAACCAATATTTCAAAAATTCCATTAATGAAACGGACCTGAAATTGGCCCGTCTGGGTCACACGGTACGGTACACGGTCCGTGTAGTGTCACACGGACCGTATACTGGGCCGTGGTCCATGACTTGAAATCCTCAGAGGCAAAAATTTCCCGGACTAAAGTAGCACCACACGGACAAGTACACGGAGCATCTAAAGTCACACGGTCCGTGACTTGGTTCGTGTAAGGGTGGCTCTACATAGTACCCCAAACGGAGGTCCATATTGACCATCCAAGGTCACACGGCCGTGTGAAGGTCCGTTTACCCTCCACTTTCCTAGGTGTCACTCCACAGGTGGCCACACGGTCCCACACGGGTCGTGTAAGCCCTTTCGTGAGGTGATGCCTGGCAGGTCTTTTCCTGGGCAAGTGTTTGGACCTCAAAGTGACGTCAGTGAGAGAAAAATCTAGGGCCTTACAACTAGCGGGTTTTAAGATGTTGATGGAGGCTTTTGTTTTTGGGAGAGCAATGGAGGCGGGAAGTCTCTCTTGGAGTTTTCCAAAGCCTCTGAGTTAGATATTGCTAACTCATATTTCCCATAGAGGAAAACTCACTTGATTATTTTTCGTAGTACGGTAGCCAAGAATCCGATTGATTACATATTTCTTTAAAAAGGAGATAGAAGCCTTTAAAAGAATTGCAAGGTTATATCGAGTGAAAATATTTCCACTCAACACAGGCTTCTAGTGATGGATTTGAGATTAAGAATGAAAAAAAATGTAGTTTATGCCCTACAGAGGATCAGATGGGAGGCCAGACTCCTTCCCTTTTACGAGAGATGGAAGAAAAGCTGAGTAGTTTACAAGCTTGGAGTAGTGGCGGAGATGTGAACAACATATAGGACACTGCTGCTGGTTACATTAGAAAAGTTTCGAAAGGGACCTTTGGTGGATGTCAAGGCGATTGGTGGTGGAATGATGAAGGCTAAGGTAAAGCAAGAACTAAGAAGATTGTGTATACCAAATTGTTGGAGTGTAGGGATGAGGATGAAAAGAGAAGGCTTTAGGAGATCTATAAGTCGGCAAAGACAGAAGTGAATGGCGGTGACAAGTGCTAAGACAACAACGTTTGAGAACCTATATGTGGAGCTAAGTGGTAAATGCTAGGATAAGAGATTTTATAGGCTAGCTAAAGAGAGAAAGAAAAACGTGTGACTTGGACCAGGTGAGTGCATTAAGCATAATGAAGGTGAGGTGTTGGTGGATGAGTCTTCCATTAAGCTATGGTGGCAAGCTTACTTTCATAAACACTTAAACGAAATAGAAAAAAGAAATATTGAGTTGGGTGAGTTTGCACGCTTCAAAAGTCATAGAGATTTTGGTTATTGCAGGCAGTTCTGAGTTGAGGAGGTTACACGTGATATTGGTAGGATGAAGAAAGGGAAGCCGATTAGACCCGATGGTATCCTGATAGATTTTTTGAAGAACATGGTCAAGGATGGCATAGTGTGGTTGACTAGACTGTTCAATGCTATCATGAAGAATCTCAAGATGCCTGATGAATGAAGGATAAATACAACGATTCCGTTGTATAAGAATAAGGGTGATATTAAAAACTATAACAATTACTGGGGTATCAGGTTGTTAAGCCATACTGTGAAGGTTCGGGAGAGAGTAGTGGAGATAAGGGTGAGAAAAGAAATGTCTATTTTAGAGAATCGGTTTGGATTCATGCTTGGGCGGTGGACTACTGAAGCGATTCATCTTGTTTGGAGATTAGTGGAGAAATACAGGGAAAGAAAGAAGGACCTTCATATGGTGTTCATTTATCTCAAGAAGGCCTATGACAATGTCCCAAAGGATATGCTTCGGAGGTGTCTAGAGGTAAAAGGTGTTCCAATGGTGTATATTAGGGTGATAAAAGACATGTACGATGGAGCCAAAACTCGAGTAAGAATAGTGGGAGGATACTCAGAGTATTTTCCTGTTGAGATAGGACTTCATCAAGGATTTGTGTTGAGCCCTTTTCTGTTCGCCTTTGTGATGGATGAGCTGACACGATCTGTTCAAGAGAAGTTCCATGGTATCTGCTATTTGCAGATGACATAGTACCATTTGATGAGACTCAGGCTAAAGTTAATGATAGATTGGAGGTTTGGAGACACGCTTTGGAATCTAAAGGGTTAAAACAGAGAAAAACCTAAATAGAATACTTAAAGTGCAAATTCAGTGGTGCATGGTATGAAGCAAACATTGAGGTGACACTTGCCACTAAAACTATGCCCAAGAGAGAAAACTTTAAATATCTTGGGTCTATCATATAGAGTATTGGCGATATCGACGATGATGTCACACATGTTATTAGTTCAATGTGGATAAAATGGAGGCTTGCCTCTAGAGTATTGTGTGGTAAGAAGATACCACCTAAAAAGTTTTACAGGATGGTGGTTGGACCGTCTTTGATGTATGGGGTGGAGTGCTGGGCAATCAAAAACTCATATGCTCAGAAGATGCATGCCCAGGAAATGAGGATGTTGAGATGGATGTGTGGGCAGACCATGAGTGATAAGATTAGGAATGAGACTAAGAGAGAGGCTGATAAGATGAGGGAAGCGAGACTGCAATGGTTTGGACACACGTAGAGAAGGAGTATGGATGCTCCTATTAGGAGATGCGAGAGGTTGGATTTAGGAGTTACACAGAGGAGTAGAGGTAGATGGAAGAAGTGTTAGGGAGAGGAGATTAGAGAAGATATAATGAAACTTGATCTCACCGAGGACATGACCTTAGATATGAAGGAGCGGAGGTCGAAAATTAGAGTAGTAGGTTAGTAGGGTTTGGTTGATCTCTTGCCATGGGGTATAGCAGGGTGGTAGGATTTTTCGCGTCTTTTTATCCAGTGTCGTCATTATCTATATTATATATGTTAATTGTCTTGTATTTACATACTATCATGTGCTTTTCATTATTAGTCGCTCTTTCTATTTCCTTTTCTCTTTGTTTCCTTTTTTCCATATCTATTTTATTCCTCTTATGAGTTTTTTTGATATAAGGATTCCTAGGAAATAGCCTCTCTACCACTATGAGGTAGTGGTAAGGTCTGCATACGTTCTAACTTCCCCAAACTCCACTTGTAGAATTCCACTGGATATGTTGTTCTTGTTGTACTAGAGCATTGAAAAACACTAGATGGACATCAATTGGAAAAATAAAAGAAAAATAAGAGTATAAAAACATATACGAAAATGAAATATATGTATTTATATTTGAGTTGAATACTTGTGATGACCCGGCCTACGGCCTAATCATCACACGACGAATGAGGAATCTGATACTACCTCAAACAAGCCTCTTAGCAAACACCAAGCATATCATAGGTAATGAACATAAAGATAAAATAGAAAACTAAGGGAAACGGGGTTAAGAACCACAACATAAAACCATAACGGGATAAAAAAAACTTGATACAACCATAGCATGTGTCCATCAATACCTCTACCATAGACTTGGCGGGGGCTAAGGCATGTTCAAGCTCACCCTCAAGTAGCAAAAGAAATATACAGCTAAAACTAAAATTTCTTAATACATAAAATCTAGAAAGAAAACTAGGATGTCATCCCCAAACTGGAGGACTCACCAACTTCTATCTTCAACGATCTAAAGCTATGTAATGGAGTATGCGTCAGTACTGTAAATGTACTTGTATGTAGGTATGGAATACATGACATGGAAACAATGATAAAATGGTTCATGTTAAGTCTCATGTTAAAATCATACGTTTACAAGGGCATTAGTAATAATAACCAAGAAAATATCATTTAAACCTCAAAAGGGAACTTTAGAATGAACATAGTAGGATGCATGGATGAACATAGTGATGAATAAGAAAATCATATCAACTTGAACATACATGAGATATAGGGATTTAAATCATATACCATAGAAGAAACATCTTTAAAGTATGAGAATAACATACATATGAGTGATGATTTAACACATTACTTTAATCATAAGATATTAGATAATAAATATGAGAAATAAGGAACTTATTCTCACTTGAATGCGTGATGAGGTACACAGTCTTAGATTAGTGAGGAATCATATGTGGTTATGTACAATTAAAGTAGCAATATCCTTGGGTGAATAATGCATCACTTTACATAAAAGACTTTTATTTTGAAAGGAACATTAGCAATCATAATGGAGATCACTTTAAATACTTGAATACATAGTCATATACCTTTAGGAGAACTACCATTTGGGAGTAATAAGGGACTATAACTTATGTAAGGATAACCATTTGAACTTGTGGGACAGTGAGACATATGAACTTTAAAACACATATGGACATAATATGGAGAAACTATTCTAAATCGTCATAAGAGGACATCTTGTGGATATAAGGAGAACATGAACATATGTTAGAGAAACCTTTTAATCGACATAAACCATGTGAGCTAAACCATGGAGTCCTTGTGTATCCTCTACATCAGAAAAAAGGGGGAGATCACTTTCCAATGTAACCTCCTAAGATTCCTAAGTGGATCCACTAAAGCTAACTACCGAGCATGCCTCTACTAAAGGATGGTCTAGAAATAAAACTCTACTAGAAGCTTACTCCTATTTTCGACGGTGGCACGTAGTTATGGGAAAATGAGATTCTATTAACAGTCTCATGCCCTAGCTAATGGGAAGCTTCTGTATCCATCCCAAAGACCACTCGGTGCTAAGCATGGCTCTCATGGAATAATCATAATCATAGATGATATCATGTGGAGAGTTATTCTACAAACCCATCCCATAAGCATCTAGAACATTAATGGACATCATAAAGATAGCTCCTAAGTCTTGTTTATGCCTTTACTAATGGGCTATCGTCATCTCATAATCATAGCTAGGTGGGGACTTACATTTCTTTCATTCGTTCATTCTTGACTCCAATGAGTCTAGTCCCATGTAACATATAGTCAAGAGTATAATTATGACATGTATAAACTTGCATAGTATAACATCAGAAAGAGGACCTTTCAATAATACAAAACCTTCATAGAATTTAAACGAGTTTCATAACATACTTGATAAACCTCATCATTCATAATATTCGTATCATGTAAAGAAAAGGACTTCATGAACTTACATAAATTTTTATATCATTCTCATAAATCCACGATATAAATGGGTAGCTCTTAATATTGAGGACTTTCATATTCTTACATATCATAGATTAAGACCTTCCTACTTTCATAAAAACTTCTTTCATATAAATTAGGCACAAAACGTGGGGGTTCATATATCATGCATACATAAGATAGAGTAAAATCATTCAGAACCATTCAAATCAACTCAACATGATCCTTGCAAAACCCTGACTAGGATAACCATGAATTTCAACTCTATATTCATCATAGACCATAATATGATACTAATATACTTTATATAACTAGGAATGCATCATAAAATCCATGAATTTAGTGATTTCACAAAATCTCGCAACATACATAAACTTTGGAACCAAGTAAAATAGAAAGAAACTTGAGCTTTGTGGATGGAAGGGTACCACATATCAAACCCACATACCTTAGCCGAAGATCTAGGAATGACATTATGAACTTTGAAGAAGAAATCTTGAAACCCTCGCTTTGCCTTCTATGGAGGACCTTGGGAAGTTGAAAGGATTTGGGACTTAGGTTTTTAGGATAATGACTTCGGAATGCGGCTAATGAATTGGATTCAGGATGCAAAAAAATGATGAAAACACCCTTTTTTAAAATAGGGTAGTGAACCACAAAAGCTCGATTATGGGTTGCAGATGAATGCACGACACATCCTATACATCATAATCCAAGATTCAAAAACCATCCTACCAGGGTCAAAAACCATGAGCGTCCGTAAAGCTTACCAGAGGTCGTAAAGCCCTTCGTAGATCCTTTCTATACTTAGCCAAAATTTCAATCTCTAGGACCCCACTCACGACCACACATTACAATCCGTGAAGCACTCCACGACCTGTAAAACAACTCGTGCTTCACTTCCAAAATTCAACTTTTTCCCTTACCAAAACCCTCAATCCACAAGGCTTTCGTATGGTGTATGAACTAAACTACGACCAGTACTTATGTCTCATGGTTTCATTCCCGTGAACAACCACAACAACGATAACAACTTACCCAGTGGAATACCACAAATGGGGTTTAGGGAGGGTAAAATATACGCCTACCTTACCACTACCTCATAGAGATAGAGAGGCTGTTTCCTGGGAACCCTCGTCTAAAAAACCCAACTAGATATAGAAAAAGGACCGGACAAGAATAGAATATGATAATACGCAAATATGATAAATTTGACATAACAAAACAGAAAATGATAACACAAGATATAAAGGCAACGTAAATACTTTTCATTCCAGTGACCAAATTTCTAATTTTGTCCTTAGTTTAAACTTTAAACTTACAGTCATTACAATGCTTAAAGGTAAGTAGATAAATTTTAATTGAAAAAAGAGGAGAAAGTGAGTAAGTAGTTCCCTCTAACGTGAGATGGAAGATGGGAAGTGAGTGAGAGGAAATTTTATGAGTTGAAGGTGGAGGGAGGTTAAATAATTAAAAGCTTAATTTGATTTTTCTACATTTACTATATGTCAAGGTCTGATTTCTCATGTAGTGATGGCACCTATCCCAACCCATTGGTAGGGAAGCCTATCCCATAGTTCGGAGCCTTCGACAATCAACTATCCTGCAGAAGACAACTATAAGAAGTAAAATCCATCACAACAAAAGGAAGTAGTACAACACGATAGAGTAGGATTATGGCTCTGAAATTTGTTTGCATTACTTCCTGCTTTTCCTTGGTGATTCCGAAAGATGCTAAATTAATAATATTTTTGGCAGAGCCCTTTCTAGAGGTGCCAAGTATTGGCTTTGGTTGTTTTTTAGATAACTATCCATGCCTGGAAGTCAGTAGATTCAACAAACATTCTAAACCTTTCCTTTCCATGAGAGAAGTGTTGACAATTGAATTAAGAGGGATGATTTGATGAGTGACCATCATGAAGAATAACACCGAAAATTTGATAGTTGGCCATTTTATCGTTTGTCATGTGCGGTTAGACACCTATTTATCACACCTAGTTGGGTAAGGTGATTTGGAATATTTTTTCCTTCTTCTAATCATAGTCGACTAAACTGGAAGTCAGTTTCGCAGAACACTTAATAAACACTCAACAAAGTAAATAATGAGACAAAGAATTTTATACTTCTTTAGAACACCAATGTGGTTCCTACTTCTATTCCCCTTGGGTTACGAGGGATTCCTTTAAATCTCAACTAAGAAGAGTGAAGTACAAACTTTGAAGAACACTTAATCTTTTCTGATGCGTAGATCAGAATCACTCTTTGTTTTTAACTAGTCTAGAATATTTTTCTTTTTCTCCTCTTTTACTATTGTTCACACTTTGAGTACAATGTTTATGGTGAGTAAAAACACAATATTTCAGCTAGTTCTTCCAGCGAGTATTCTACATTTTTTGAGAGATGGAGAGATGATATATCACCTGGTAAAATTCTAGACATTAGAGCTTTTCCTAAACCCAAGGGAGTTTCCTACAATCAAGTATTTGTAAGATTCCTTCATTGGGGAACTCTCCAAACTGGTTTGGAAAAATCTTCTTGTAAGTATTGATTGCTTGATGTTCTTCCTTGATTCTTAAGCAGGATCTCCGACTAATTAGTGATTCTCTTCCTCGATATGATTCCTTATTCTCTTCCTCCTTGATTCCTTGGGAGAGGCCTCAACTGATCGATTATAACTTCACGTGCTCCTATTGATCTTTTTTCCTTTGTTGTCCGCCTCACTAGCTTGTGTTATCCGTCTTTTCCTTTTTGAGCAGTCCTGCAAATGCAACATCAAAATTATTACGTGATAACAGAAAATTTCTATTGCAAGTGGGAAACCATATTCTTGGGTTTGTATTGTGTTATGGTTCTACACAAAATATAAGTTATGCTTCCAAAAGAAATCGAAATTACTCTTATCATCACACTATTTTTATTGAGACACACATTAGGATTCCAAGCACTACAAGTTTGGTATTTCCTACTGACCAAATTAACTCTATTCCTTTGGTTTATCTATTAATGTTTTGTTATTAATTAAAGAATTGGCATTAGTATAATGTTAAGGATCAATCTAGTCGTCCACATTCCATAACATCCACGACAAAGATCACACTGGAACAGTTAATGGTTTTGTTGGACTAGGCCCCTTAAAGAAAAATGGAAATCAACTCATTTATAGATCACCAAAAGTACACTTTTTTGTAAAAAATGCATATAGTGGATGAAAAACACTATTAAAAAGACTGCTACGCCTATTCTACTAGTGACCTATTTCAGTAGTTGTACCAGACAGTTAGAATAATGCAGTAAAGCATACACCCAACTTATAGTGGAAAAACTCCTTGCTCAAGGGAGAAATAGCCACTACCTACAGTTGTAGGATTTACACGACTCTTATTACTTCAAAATTGAACAATGTCATCTTACAATCTCACACTTCACAACTCATAAGAATGAGAGTCAAACCCACTCTCAAACAACTCACAAAAAGAAAAAAACCTCTTACAATTTTTGTACCTAAAAAATATTCCAAGAAGATTGTAAAACAACTTGAACAATCAAGAAAACCTAACTCTAGATCTTGCTGGAGTGCTCTCCTTTAGTGCCCGTGCTCTTGCTTCAATGCTCTCACTTTTTTAGATTACAAAAGCTATGACTGCCAAGGTTAAATGTGTTTTATATAGTCAACCCTAGAGTCATTACAAGTAGGACTCCTATTCTAAGTAGGCCACATAATTCTTTTCCTTATAAGAGTACTATGTAAGTGCTACTGCCTTTCTGAGTCCCTTTCAGATTTTGTTTCCTTAAGTAGCATTCCTTCTCCAACTAGGATACTACTTTGTGATTGGTGGTGCATTTGGCTAAACCTGGTCCCATTTGTCATCATCAAAATAGTAAAGTTGTACCTGCAAAAGTCCTAACGAATTCCCTCTTTTTGATGATGGCAAACCTGTGCATGTGTTGTTCCTAAAAATTGATGTTCGACTTTTGAGAACCAGTTTCCCCTTGTCTAAATGTGGTGCTCTAGCTTGGAAAATGAGGGTAACATCAGTAGTTCCTAGTGAAGGAGTCCAAGTGTAAGTTCCTGGGTTAAGTTCTTAAGAACTCCTGATCAAACCCAATAGAAGTTAATTCAGCTCAAAGTGGTCTCTGCTTTGGGCCTTGCTGAAGATATGAGCCACCTGGTCCTCATCTTGCCGGAGACCATTTCAATAAACCTTTTCTTTACATTCTCCCTACAGAAGTGATCTCGAACACTAATATGCTTGGCACACTTGTGATGCACCAGGTTATAGGCTATATTCATTGCACTCATGTTATACTACATGATGGAAATACATCCAACCTTCACACCAAAGTCCAAATGTTGTTGTTTTATCCAGAGGAGTTGAGCACAAAAAGAAGCAACAACCACGTATTCAGATTCAACAGTAGATAGGGCGATTGAGTTTTGTTTCATTGTAGCCCATGAGACCAGACAAGGTCCAAAGAAGTATGCCATTCCATAGGTACTCTTCCGATCAACTAGGTACCCAACATAGTCAACATCTGCAAATCTCACCAAGTCTAATAAGGAACCTGTGGTGTACTAGAGAACCAGGTTCATGGTACCTTTGATGTATCACAAGATCCATTTCACAACCTTGGGATGTGATTCTTTTGGTTTTGACTAAAACCTAGTACACATGCAAACAATAAACAAAAGATCATGTCTACTAATGATTAGGTACAGGAGTAACCCAATTTTTCCTCTATATTTGGTCTCATCCACAATGACCCCAGCTTCATCATTGTTTAGTTTGGTGGTAGCCACTATGGGTGTGTCCTTGGTTTTGGCATCGAGCATCTAAAACTTTGCAAGTGGCTCCTTGATGTACTTTTGTTGATGAATGGAGGTGCCTGCATGTGTCTGATGAATCTGTAGACCCAAGAAGAAGTTCAGTTCTCCCATCATGCTCATCTCGAACTCACTTCCCATGAGCTTTGTGAATTCTTCCTCAAGGACCTCATCAGTTCTTCCGAAGATGATATCATCGACATAAAACTGAACAATAAGGACGTGAATACCTTTCTTCCTAAGAAAGTATGTATTTTCAATCATTCCCCTGGAGTATCCATGACTCAGTAAGAAGCTAGACAGTCGATCATACTAGGCTCTAGGGGCCTGCTTTAGCCCATACAATACTTTATCTAGCTTATATACATAATAAAGACATTCATGATATTAAAAATCTTGGGGTTGCTTGACGTACACCTCCTCCCACAGGTATCCATTGAGGAACACACTCTTAACATCAATTTGGTATAACTTGAACTCCAAGTGGGCTGCAAAGGCTATGAGCATTCTTATTGCCTCAATGTGTGCCGCCGGAGCGAAGCTCTCATCATAGTCGATAACTTCTTCTTGGTTGTACCCTTGAACCACAAGCCTGGCTTTGTTCCTTATGACAATTCCTTGTTCATCCAACTTATTCATAAAGACCCATTTAGTACCAATCGTGGAGCGATGTTCTGGAGGAGATACCAGGTGCCACACCTTGCTGCGCTCAAACTCAAGGAGCTCTTCCTACTAATAAGATACCCATTAATCATCCAGCAGGGCTTACATGACATTCTTAGGCTCCTGCAAAGATACATTGGTTGAGAATGCGCAGTTGTTCTTGAGCTTTGGCCTGGTAGTTATCCCTAAATCCGGGGGGGGGGGGGCAGCAGTTTTACAAGGAGTCAGAGCTCTTTTGCTTTAGGTTATGGCCATGATCCATGGGTGGTCGGTCAGTATGCATATTAGCTAAGGGACTCGCTCCATTAAATATCAATGTCCCTGACACTCCTGCTCCATCAGAGGAGGTTAGTCTAGGTTATTCCCTTCCGTCCCCATTGGTAGGGGTCAAAGTGGAAGGTAGAGGTGGTGGAGTTGGAGGATCAGGTCCACTTGAATGTCCCCCTTCGTCATCATCAGAGTTTGTTCTTCAATTTGACGCCCCTACTTTATGTATCCTGTTCCTGCAAAACTTTCTCGGCCAAAGACTGGCCTCATAAAATATGACATGTGCACTTTCTTCAACACACCTTGTTCCTTTATTGAAAACTTTGTATGCTTTACTGTGTGCAAAATACCCTAATAAAATTTCCTCATCACTTTTGGCTTTAAATTCCCTAGTCCATCCTTCCCATTGTTGTGTACATAGCATACACAACAAAAGGAGCAGAGATGAGCTAGATTTGAATTTCTGCCTCTAAGTAATTCCTAGGGTGTTTTGTTTCATGCATCTATTGATGAAATAATAGGCAATGTTCATAGCCTCAGTCCAATACTCTATGGAAGATTGCTGGGTATCAGCATAGTTCTATCCATGTCTTCCAGTGATCTATTTTTTCTTTCAACTACCTCATTTTGTTGGGGTGTTCTAGGGGCTGATAAATTTTGAGTCACACCATGGTCAACACAAAAAATTAAATTCTCAAATTTCATACCATGATTTGTTCGAAAGATCATCACAAAGGCAGTTCAATTTCTTTTGCACCATCATGGCAAACACAGTGAACGCAGTGAACCAGTTCCGAGAGGTCTATGAGTGCTCACTAGACCTACAGGTTGAAAGCTACTTCTGACATATTTACCATGAGCACATGCACCACAAATTTGATCCTCATTAACCTTTCCCTTAGGTAGGCGCAGAACTAACTACTTAGATATCTATTTGTTGACTATCGAGAAGCTAGCATGTCCTAGTCTTTTGTGCCACAGGGTAGATTTATTGCTCATGGAACCGAGACATTATAGAGCAAGTTTTTTGGGGCAGCTAATATCGACCTTGTACACATTCTTGTGTCTTTTTCCCTCTGAGTATGAGCCTCCTAGAGGAGGAATTACTCACCGTGCACTCAAACGCAGTCTAGAACACGTCGTTTCCTCTATCACATTTTAGAGACGCTCAAGAGGTTATGCTTCAGTCCCTCCGCATAATACACATTGTCAATACATTGAGATGTTGGTGGTCCTACTTTTCGAATTCCTTTGATCTCCCCGTGTTTTCCATCTCAAAAGCCTTCACTTCTACCTTTGAAATCATTCAGTAAAAGAAAGTTGTGTTTGTCTCCTGTAATATATCTGGAGCATGCACTATCTAAGTACCACTGTTTCTGCTTTCCTTCTACTGGTTCCTACACAGATTAACAAGGGTTACATTTTGGTACCCAGATCCACTTGGGTACCTTTTCATTGTCGAAAGGATGGATACGATCTGTCTTAGCCCAAGTAGGTAGTTCCCTTTTCCCCTTCCTAGTCCTTATTGTTCTAGGTGGGTTCCTTTTTCGCTTCCTAGTCATTTTACCCATTTTTCCATAGGTCTTATGTTAAGTAGGATAAGATTGTTGAATGCCTTCATATTTTTACTACACCTGTCTCTTAAGTGACCTGTCTTACCACAAGGTGCATAGAATGCCATGGTTGACTGCGCACATTTTGGGTTCCTTTATTTGGAACCCGATTCCATACTTGATGGTAGACTGACTCTGCTGTATATCATCAGACATTGTAGAGTACCTAGTCCACTTCATGTTATGCTCTAACTTAGCTCTGGTCTGGTCTGGTCAAGTTCCTTGAGATGATCTTCATTTTGATTAGACAAGTTAATTAGCTCTTTTTCTCACACTTTTGCCTTTTCTTCTGGTGCCAATTGGGCCTGACTCATCATATTTTTCTCTTTTCTAGAGGACTTGAAGTTGTCAATCTCAATCTAGTGTTTTTTGGTTGACATTTTCAAGCTTTACATTTTTAGTTCTCAACTGAGCGTATTCTTCCAGGAGATATTCCTTGGATTCTCAGACAGACAAAGAGGTATCAATTAGAACTGGTAATAAGGACTCGAGGTTTTTTCTAGAGTAGGTGTGAATGTTAACTTTGGCCTATTCAAAGCTCACCTTGGTGTCAAGCAGAGTGCTTTCTTTGTCATAAGAACCTGCTCCTACCATTAGTGCATATTCTTTTTATTACATTCAGTCTTCCCATTGTATGGTTCAACGTCGATCATTGATGCCACTTTGTCCTTGCTACTTTTATCATCAGATTTATCTACAACAACAAGAGCAAGAAAGTCATACTGCTTCAGGTTCCTCAATGGCCATGAGAGATTGGTTCTCAGGAGTTTCTCCGTTGGAATCTCTACCAGGTTTGTTGGCCAAAGCAAGAAGAGCTATTTGCACAGATATATGTACTTCCTAGTTTGTAATCCTCCTATCCTTGTTAACGTATGGTTAAGGTCTAGGCTCCTTGGGCTTTTTAGGGACATTCTTATTATACTCAAGGGCCTAGAGGGAGCAGAACTTGATGATGTGGTCATGTTTTCCACACATGTGATAGAGTTGTTCCCTCAGGTCCTTCTCAGTGGTTCTTTGAGGGGCCCTTCTCGGTCCTGTTGTTCTATTTCGCAGCACCTATTGGAACCTCTTGGTGATTAAAGGAAGTATTCTCGTCCTTGAAATCCTCACTCTCAGTAACCTTGAGAACTAGGTTCTTGTCTTTCCTTTAATTATTCAGCTCCTTTTCCTGGTTCTTCTTCAGTTCATATGTTACCAGCGTTCACATTAGCTAATCCATAATCATAGTATCTAGATCCTTGGCTCCAATGATGGCTTCTACCTTACTTTCCCAGAAATCAAGTAGAACACTCAGCAGCTTTCGAATGGCCTTGCCTGTAGGAATAATTTCCCCAGTGAATACATCACATTTACTATGGTAGTGAATCTAGTTTGCATGTCCTCTATGGATTCACCGTTGTACATTCTGAAGAGTTCATACTAATGGTTCAAATTGTCATTCCTAGTCTTTTTAACCTAGGTAGTTCCTTTGTGAGCAACTTGTAGCGGGTCATGGCCATGCTCTGCTATGTGGTCGGAGATCTACCTCACAGAATGACCTTTTGGCTGCATCTCTCATCACACCTCAGTCCCTAGTCTACCCCAATTGGTAGTCATACTTTTCTGTGGTCATGGGGCCCTGGTACTTAGGACCAAATAAAAATTGATGGATGGTAGTCTCAAATATATCAATAGGAACTCTTCTCACCATCGTCTGTATTAGTCAGGCTGTATAAGATACCTCTGCTTCTTCGGGGTCGACTCTATGATGGTCGCAACATATGAAGCATAAAACTCTCGAACAAGCACCGGGGGTTACATCTCCGATGGGGTTGCTAAGAAACCTAAATGATATCGGGCCATGGTTTCATGGAGCGCAGGAGCACTGTCAAGCCTAGAAGTGATGATACAAGGCTCTTCAAATATAGTGCTAGCCTGTCGACCTAGGTATTTAATGATGTATGTCTTCCCCATATATGCGTTGCATGCCCCAAACACAATCTACTTGTCAGTGCAGCTGGAGGAGTTGTTGGTGCTGGGGCAGAGTCAGCAGACTCCTCTCCCAAATCAGAGTCATCTCTATCCTCAACCCCTGCTCGAGACCCCTCTTTGGAGTCTGTCATCTTGCTCTATTGGGCACCTATCTTCTCAAACTGGGGAGGCTAAATAACTATAGCCTTGATTTGGGTCGGCAGTGTCTGTCTAGTTGCCGCCTTAGTGTGTTGATGCTCAACGCCCTCATCTGGCCAGATGTTGAGCTCCTTAACTGATCCGCTGGCTTGAGGGATAGCCTCGGTGTTTGAAAGCTCATCTCATAGTTTGCTCTACAAGGCTCGAATCTCATTCTTTTTTGGTTCAGAGCCATAGTACCTGAAATCAACAAAATATAACTAGATATGAGTCCTACGAACACAGCAAAGAAAAGCAAAAAGTTTACAAAATTATACATAAAGGGACCTACGAAGCCATACTCATCAGCCGCAAGGGAAAATACGTGTCCTAGAAGGCCTTCGCAGGATATGGGGTGCAATAATTTTAGTTACTGTAAATGCACTTACGAGGCCAGTTATGGCTCGTATAATAGACTACATGTGGTAGACTAAGTTGTAAGTACACTTCCAGACTCTTGATCCTACAGGTAAGGGACCTATGAAGCCTACTTATGGGTCGTGGTATGGGCTATGACCCGTAAGTGGATTCCTTTGATGACATCCTAGAAAACTAAATTTCTAGTTTCAACTTATGAGGGGAAACTATGGTCCGTAGACTAATCTATGGGCTGTAGAAGAGCCTCATACTATTGAAAACAAGCAACTTGAGTTGTCTGAGATCACCATTTCGATTCCATTAGTAAATGTACGACTGAGAATCACAACCAAATCCTGGTCCAACTAATTTTAATGATTTTCTAAGCATGATGACTAGGTTTCAACAACAGGGTATAGAATTCAAACAATATTGAAATGGCACTCAAAAGCAAGTAAACACATTCAATACGAGTTCTATGCATTCAAGAATAATATCCCATAACATAAGCATGCACAAATTACCACTAATTTACCTAAATTCAAAACATCTGCAATCCCATCAACCACAAAACACAATATGATACATGTAACCCTTTTGACAACCACCATTCAATCAATTAGTCAGCATGTCATCATTCAACTTGTGGAATAACTTATTCAGTTTTAACACGATAGTTAAGTATGACATAGCCGGCAAGGGGTTTCACAATGTCACATAGTAACATTCAGATCAATAATTCATTTTCATGGCCAATTTAATTTCATGCACTTCCTTATCGATTTTTACTAAGATAAACAATTTAAACTCTGCCGACATGGCAGTTCATGAGTCCAGACAATGATTGTCACCAGCATATACATTGTTATAGTTCAAGAAATCAAATAGTTCCAAAAACATGAGAGATTTCATTTACAGGCAACACCTAATATTAGGGCAAGATTATCATGAAATTATCCTCAACAATGTCTCAGACCAATGACACAATCTTTTGGCAAAAATGAAATTTCAAGAAGAGAACATGCCAGAATATAGATCAAAGAAGCATAGAAATTGCATGAAAATCTCAAAAGAATAAATCCCTAGGTGTGCCAAACTCGTCATTGTGTATTTGGAATTGGGCCGGAAAATATGCTGGAAAAGGTTTGTGTTGATCGAACTTGGGGAAGAAGAAAGGGGTCTTGGGTATTTTGAAAATTATGGGGAAAACTAGGGGTAATTTATTTTACCCCTATTTTGTTCGTCTGATCGAGTCGAATTTAAGTGGGGTTCTGACCCCATAAAACACTAATCAGGGACCATAAGAGGTTTTATGGCCTGTAAGGTATGTTTCAGGTTTCAGGCCCTGATTTTTAGACCTTGGCTTTACAAATCACCCTAGGTATGTATATGACATATGACACGTAAGTTTGATCGTAAGTACCTCTAACAGTTATGAAAGTTTAGAATCTTACCTTGGGTCCACAAGCCCCATTCACATCCTATAGTTTTATCTACAGACTGTAAAGTTGTCTTGTGGACTAGAGCACATAAAATTTTTGACACTGGAAATGGTTCTATGAGTAAGTATATAGGTCATGGTATAGACCACATATGTTGTTCCATTGACAACAAGTGGAGTAGATTGATGGCTCTAATATTTGTTTCCATTACTTTTTGTTGTTCCTTGGTGATTCCAAAAGATTCTAAATCAACAGGACACTTTCATACACAATAAATCAAGCCCTAGCACGTAAGGGCCTCAACAAGTCCACCATCTTACAACGTCACTACACCTGTCTAGCAGCTGGTATGCCGAAGTAACGTATATTTAGCTATTGACTGTGTTAGGTGGATTCTTTGTCCCACGGGAGATACATCGCACCGTTATGTATATTTTATAGATCATCTAGCCATGGTTTATTGCCCGACCGGAGGCTAGGTCAGGAAGGGGGTTCGAGGCCTCGTGTGATTCTTGTCAGAGCCTTTTCAAGAGGTGTCGGGTATGGTCTTTGGTCCTTTTTTTTATAACTACCCATGCGTGAAAGCCAGTGGATTGAAAAGATTCTGAACCTTTCCTTCCTGTGATAGTAATGTCAACTATTGAAGTAAGAGGGACAATAGTTTGAGTGACCATCTTGAAGAATAGTACTGGGAATTCTGTAGTTGGCCATCTAATCTTTGCTCATGAGTGGTTAGGAACTTCTTTTTGTCAGTTTTGCAAAAAACTTAGTAAACACTTTACAAAGTAAATAATGAGACAAAGAATTTCATACTTGTTAAAAACACCAATGTGGTGCCTACTTCCGGTCCCCTTGTGTCAAAGAGATCCCTTTAAAGCTCAATTGAATATAGTGAAGTACAAACTTTAATTTTCTCTAATGCGTAGATCAGAATCACTCTCTGTTTTTATTAAATCTACAACATTTTTGTCACGACCCAAGCCTAGGGTTTAGACGCGACATGACGAATGGAGACCGAATGCGGTACCAACAAAGCCTCATAAACAAGTAAGCTCATCCTTTATTTGTGGAAGCATAAAAAACAAAGCATACAACATATAATATCTAAGGGAACAAGGACTTTGGACTAACATTGTGGAGATAATGCAAGGAAGAGTATGTGCATGAATCACATAACAAATAATTTCTAAGGGGTGGGCAAGTATGACTTACTCTAGGGGGTGATTATGGGCTTAGGACTTCTATATCATCATCATTAACAAGTATTCAACACAAAAGGGGAAACATTGGACTAAGAGACGTTTATCATAAAACAATATAAGGAGTCAAGCTCAATAATACATAAACATCACAATATCCAACAACACCTCTAATCACGAATAGGACTGAGGATAAGACATTTCCCGGGCTCACCTTCAAAAGATAGTATCAAAAAATACTAGAGTCTAAACAAGGCCTTAAAAGCAAGTGGAATCTTATCCCCAAATGTTGAGGACTCACCTAGACGTCTTTAAATATAATGTCTAGATGTGTGGAGAGAGAGGATGGTAAGGAGGTCCGGGTCCTACATGGTTAGATCATGCAGACAAAAGTATGCATTAGTACTTAGAATGTACTAAGTATGTGGAGTGCAAATGAAACAATGAGGTATAAGCTATAATTGAACGATATCCCCAATCATAATCAATGGATATAAGCTCAATAATTAATGCTCCATGCCCTAGACAAAACATGCATAATAATTGCATATCACAAAGTATATCATACATAGGTGGGAAAGGACCATAACCGACATGTTTGACCAAGTGAGCTACTACTTGGAGTCTCGATGTTCACTCCCAATTGAAGAAGGAGCGATCTACTTGCCAAGGTAGACCTAACACTATCCTTACGACACAGCCTTTTTTAAAGTGTCACCACATTACGGAATAGCCTTTTTGGTAGGTTTTAACTTGTTATCCTTACCTTACAGCATGGCCTTTTCGGTAGGTGTAATAAATATCCATACCGTTCAATGTTTCCATTTTTGTAGGTATAAGACCACGTAGGGGATTCATGTTATAGACCTATGAAGGCACATAGTTATGGGACCATATGAGACTACCAAGGTCCTCTTGGTGCTAGGTAACAATCCCACATAATACTTGAAATATAATCATACTTATAACGTGCATAGTCTCAAAATAGTTTTTATCATGCTTGGAGTAGCTCCTTAATCACAATTTGAAATCATCAAAGTTAGGTCTTAACATAATACTTGTTATTAATATCATGCTTATGAGCTCACAGCATACTTGTTAGCCCCCTTCTTAGACTCAACATGCTTATCATACTTATCTTTCCATAAGGCATTCATGACATCGGAACTTGGCATAAAACCTTGATGAATTAATTTTGGGTGCATATACCTAGGCATAAAATCATGCAATCTCTAAATAAATTCAATGAGAGGAGTACAATAAAACCCTTAAATATCATTAAAAATAATCCACCAATCAATCATGAGAATACTTAGTTAGGGCACCATCAAATACTCACACAAAAATCATGGGATTCATATGATATTGCATAACGTGCTAATGTACTGGGATAACCATCACAAAACACTTAATATTATCATCATAAGAATAGGTTCATAAAAATCAACATGCATTACCATATCTTGAGAAATATCTAAGAAGGGGAGAAATGGTTGAGTGTTTGGATGAAAGGTCTCCACAATCAAACCCACATGCCTTGTCAACTCAAATGAAGAGGAAATCCTATTTGGAGGTAAAGAAACACACCCAAGCTTGCACCTTCTTGATTGAAGCCTTAAGGAAATTTGAGAGTGTTTTCGAACTTAGGGATCTTGATATGATGAGGAAATGACAGGAATTAGGATTAAAGGGCATATAAAGGGTTTCTTTGAAGGTCAAAACGATGCATTATTGGCATAAAATGTAGAGAAATGACAAAACTGCCCCTTTAAAAATTGGCCGGATAGGTCTATGAGACCTTTTTACTAGTCGTAGACCATTCTATGAGTCGTAGATGGGGTTTCATTTGATGGTCCTTACTACAAACTTCAGAGACCCCTTTTTCATGATCCTCCCTCTATGACACAATCTACAATTCGTAGATCATTTTACGACTGTAGATGGTGTTTCGTCTATAGACTCTTAGAGACCCCTTCTCAAATTCTCATTCTACGATGTGATCTATGACTCTTAGAGGATTTTATGGGTCGTCTGATGAGTCGTAGATTGAACTTTAGAAGATCCTCAAATTTCATTATGTCTATAAGGTTCTATAAACCCACTTTACAGGTCGTACTTCATCTTACGGGTCATAAACCCCTTTGTAAAATCTCACAGTTTAAAATTTCCAAGGCTTACTTTCAAGAACCATTCATATTCCCTGTAGGTGGGGTCTTACAATATCTTCCCTTGAGAACATTCGTCCTCGAATGTGCTTCCCTGTGCTAAGGGAAGCTCTAAGGAATGGATTTATGAACCACATGATAATGCACCATATACAAAATACCACACATGCAACATTTAAAAATCTTTATCCCATGTTCAATATAGTACTTATAATGCAAACCTCGAAATCACATAAACATGCATAATAGTCATTGGTATGCAAGGAAAGGGGATTCATAGATAGAAAAATCGTAGTACCTCAATCTTGATCAGAATGGAAGAGATAAGGATATTGTTTCTTCATATCGGCTTTGGCTTCCCATGTTGCACTTTCTACATGTTTGTTCCTCCAAAGGACTTTGACGGAGGGTATCTCCTTGTTTCTCAGCCGCTTAACTTGCCTATCCAATATCCCTAATTGGACCTCCTCATAAGTCAAGTTTTCTTCGACATTCACCATTCTATGGGCAAAAATAGAACTAGGGTCTCTAACACACTTTCTCAATATAGAGACATGAAAAACGGGATGGACCATATTCATTTCCATGGATAACTCTAACTCATATGAAACTTTACCAATGCGCCTCAATATACAATAAGACCCTATGTACCTAGGGCTTAATTTTCCCTTCTTGCCAAAGCGAACCACACCCTTCATAAACAAAACCTCAAATACACCCAAACATATTATACTCTATGTCCACGGTCACACTGGCACGTTCATGGAGTTCTAGGAACCCCAGGCTTTCACGTTCACGAAAGGTTTTTTGCATTCAAAGAAGCCCAAGTATTCCAAGAGCAGTGCAATCGCGGTATAGCTTTTGCATTCATGGTGAGTAATAGTCACCAGCATCACATTTCAGATTTTTTAGAGGCATTTCATCAAACACCTGATAGACAAACATTCACAACATTGTTTTGATAAACACCGCCCCTAAATCTATCCCCAACAACATTCAATATCTACTTGAACAATAAATAAAAATTTAACAGCAAAATCCACTTCATATTTCAATATTTATGCCTAGAAATCATTACCTAAAATACCCGCAGGTGCAACATTACAGTGAAAAAAAGATGAACTCCAAAAAACAAAAGTAGAAAAGACAATCTTGGTGTGACAATTTCACAACCATAGTGAGAAAGACGTAGCAAAGAAACATCAGCACTTTCATGAAATTTAGTGGTTAAACAGATTGCCAACTATGAAAAAGAGTGGAGACAGAGCAAGGTGAACATGCCTTTGAATGGATAACCAAAAAGGATGAAGAAGGAAGAACTTGAGCTTTTTCTTGAGCATATGTGAGAGACAAAGTTTTGAAAGATTGTTTACCTCACACTCGATTTTATTCCCTACTCATGATCTTTGTTTTTTGGAATGTATCAAAAAAATTAACAACTTGTTCATTTTTTCGCCTTCGCAGATAATTAGGTGCAATCGCACCCAATCTCCAATTGTACACTCCGCATTTGTGAACCTAAACTGCCTGCGGGGAGCTTTGTCTCTATCAAAACCTGGGCCAAGTTTTTGCAACTTTGGGCGGTCCTAGGCCCATTTGGGTGATCCTCCCTTCACTAATGGGCGATGCCTGGGCCCTAAAGTGAGGTCAAAATATCCCAGGTTCCTCCTTTTGCAATTTTTATTAGTGTTTCCACCCATTTCTGGAACTCCAATCATCTTGACACTTCAAAACCAACGCAAAACCACTACCAAAGACTTGAAAATTGTGAGGGTTAGCTAAAAATAAACAACAACAACATACCCAGCGAAATCCCACAAGTGGTGTTTGAGAAAGGTAGAATGCACGCAAATCTTACCACTACCTCATAGAAGTAGTGAGGCTGTTTTTGGGTAGGTAAGCTAAAAATAAAAAATTAAACTCAAGAAGCTATTCTAAAAATTCAAAAAAAATACAAACATTTATTCAAGAAATTAGAATATGAACAAAGATGATTCACCACCCATTTTATGTTTCCACTTAGAGGCAGTGAATCTTCTATCATGACCCGAACCTAGGGGTCTAGGGGTGACTTGACAAACGGGAATCTGAGAGTCCCCAAAAAGCCTCATAGTATCCGTAATCACATCATCGGTTCGGAAGATTAAACAAATAATAAACACATAGTTCTAAGAGACAGGTAAGTTGGACTCACACTCTGGGGATATCATAAGGAAAGGGAGTAGCATGGATTCACATAGCACTTAACGCTGAGGGACGGGTAAGTATGACTCACTCTATGGGTGCAATTCCAGATTAGGATATTTCAAATCAAAACACATAATCATATCACAAGGCTCATGCCCATTCTAAATAATGATAACCAATACCTTGTCATATCCATAAGAAAAATCTCCAAATACAAAACTTATCATGTTAACATAATGGAGTTGACAAGATGTCCAACAATGCCACTAATCATAAGATAGGATAGGGGCCAAGACATAACCTAGCTCACCCTCAAAGTAACTAAGATAAATAAAGCACCACAGGTAGAGGGATAGTGTTTTGTCCTTGGAAGAGAGGACTCATCATAACAAGCAAATCTCAAGATCTAAGCTAGACGTCGTATAATGGGTGAATGTAGTCCTCCCTGCATTGTTAGATCATATAGACAAAAGTATCCATTAATACGTTTCAATGTAATAAGTATGCGGGCATGCAATGCATACGACTTATCAAACCTACATTCAATGTTAAATGACAAGGGAAGATAATAGAAAAAGAGATATATAACAAGAGATATAGTATACAGTATGCCATGAAACCTATGATTCATGAAATGCACTAATGCTCATTTATAGTGGGGATGGACTATAGCCAACAAATAAAAATCATGCAAGCTATTAATTGAATTAGTCTAATGTAGACCTCCCATCGGTAGATGAAGACTACTTGCCAGGGGTAATCTATATCACACCTTACGACCCAGTCTTTTCGTTATATCATATCATATTATATCAAATGTATAATAATTCCTTACGACCTTGTCTTTTCGATAATGGAAACCATATATCTATGCTAGCACATATTTCAAGGAAAGAGAAAGGACCCTTGGGTATAGCCCAGATGCCCCCAATCCATCAGTGTTAAGTCAAAATATCCCATGAGAATACTTATACATATACTTGCTTTCAAAAAAGGCAATAATCATTTCAAATCCTTTGAATGCACATCTAGTCTCTAAAGCGAAAACATAGTTCATAATCATGATTCTCATGTATAGGAATAGGTCATGCATATATACAGAATGGTGAAAGCACCCAAAATGCTCAAAGAGGCATAATAATAGACTTTTATGTGATTATATTCTTTTCATAACCAATATCTTATCAAATCATATACATGAACATAATTGAGCTTAACCCACTTCATAATTTTCATAAAACTCAATGCTCATGAACGCATATGTTGTCAATGAGATTAGAATAGTATGGGTAATTGAGATTTGAACTTAAATCAACAATATATTATGAAATTCAAGTAAAGACATAAGTGAAATTCACATTTAAAACATAATATAGATTACCCATGCACAAATCAATCTTTAAAAGGGGTATGCACATTCCTAATTTCAACACAATTCTTCATATTAGGACTCAAATCACTTTTAAATCTATAAATAAACATAGCCAATACATCAATTGAATTTAATAAACAATAATACTGAAAACCCATATTTAAAGTAGCTAAAATTCCATGAAATGGAGTGTAAAAGAGTTTGGGTCTTCGTGGTTTAAAGGGACCAAGTATCAATCCCGCACACCTTAGCTAATGAAGAAGATTAAAGAAGAATTTTGAAGAGGAAGGGGTGTTCCTTTGATTCCTATGTTTAGATTCACAATAGTCCTTTGGGAGAGTGTTCTTAAGAGTGACTTCAAAGAACTCTAAGTGTAATAATGAATTTGATTGAAAGAATAAAGTATAGGTCATTTGAAAGTCCTTAGGTAGCATAGGAGGTCAAAAAAGACCCTTAGGGTAAACCATAATTACAAAAATGCCATAAATGAAACAAGTTGAAAAATGTAATATTTTCGTGTTAAGGAGGACCATACAATCTGTGAAAAGCCATACGGACCATATACATGTTCTTGATTGAATACATGGAAAAATTTCACTTAGCGAAGGTCCAAAATGGTAATCCTATGCTTAGAAATATTTTGATGTAGGCATTCATATGGAGGGTGGTACGGACCGTATCAAGCCACACTCTATGGGGCCCCTCCGTCCCACCATCCTTGGAAAATTTCTTCCACGATGAAGTTCCAAGATGGTGATTCAATACATAGAGAAATTTCACTCCGAAATCCATACAGGGAGGTATAAAGGCCGTACCACCCCATACGACCGTCCACAGGATCTGTGAAGCCTTACTTGGCCATTGTGTTGTCCATCTATTGTATGTCTTAGTCCAAAACTCCATGGTTAAGCCACCCTACACAAGGCCAAGGGTCAATCCAAGGAGGCCCCACACAGTCCGTATAGTCTTACACGGACTGTGAGGGCTCCCATAGAGCGTCACCTTGGTCCAAAACATCCCGAAAACAAACTTTCCATGCCCTAATGAGGTCATACAATATCCAGGTCCTTGCATCATCTCCCCCTTGTGAACATTTATCCTGAAATTTGCTAGAACAAGGCTTGAAAGTCTTTACATAGAACATGAAACATTCAATCAGAAGATACAATGCATTCTCATTACTTGAAAATCATAAAGTCATTAAAACTCGTATTAAAACGTATTCAAATCCTTTTGGTGCACATGCATGTATGTCATGTCATGAAACTCAAGATTGAAAGAACTATGACTACTTAGAAAAGAAAGAACCTAATACATTAGGCTTGAGTAGATTGGAAAAGATGGGGATATCGGTGCATTATATCCAACTCCACCGCCTGTGTAGCACTATCCACATGTTGATTTCTCCAAAGCACCTTAACCGAAGACACATCCTTGTTACGAAGGCTCTTCACTTTTCTATCAAAAATCTCAACCGGGACTTCCTCATAAGAAAAGTTCTCCTCAACCTCAACACCTTCTAAAGGCACAAACCAGGATCACCAACAAACTTCCTCAACATAGACACATAGAAGACCAGGTGAATAGAACTCAGATCCGGAGACAGCTCCAACCTATAAGCCACATTCCCAATATACTCAACAATTTCACAAGGACCTATACACTAGGGACTTAGCTTTCCCTTGTTCCCAAAACGCATTAAGATCTTCATATGTGAGACCTTCACATACACCTATCATAAACATGGAACTCAAGATCCCTTTTCCTAATGTCTGAATAGGACTTTTGGCATCTTTGGGCCGTCTTCAACCTCTCTCTAATCAGCTTCACTTTCTCCATAGCCTTTAACACCAAATCTAGGCCAATCAAAGCCATCTCCACGGACTCAAGCCATCCTACTGGAGATCTACATCTTCTACCATACAAAGTCTTAAACGATGTCATACTAATGCTAGCATGAAATCTATTATTATAAACAAACTCAATGAGTGGAAGATGGTCATCCCAATTACCTCCGAACTCCAACACATTAGCCCTCAACATTTCCTCCAAAATTTGAATTCTTCTCTCGGCTTGTCTAGGAACCCCAATATCATGAGTCGAATGACCAGGCCTTTGGTTCTCTACCTTCACTTGTTGAGAATTAGGGAATTCAGATACAAACTTAGCTATATTCTTCATACCATGCCACTAATACACTTCCCTCAAATTCCGATACATCTTAATAGATCTCAAATGAATACAATAATGAGAATTATGGTCTTCACTCATGATCCCCTCCTAAGATCATCTACATCCAAAATGCATAACCGATCTTGATAGCGAAGCATACCATCTCCCCCTTGGGAGAACACCTCTATCTTCTTTTTGGCAACCAATTTCTCCAACTCCACCAATGATAGGTCTATATCTCAATCTAACACCCAATCTTGCCAAATGGTGAACATGTCTTGCCAACTATTTCTTCCGCTCATCAACATGTGCAACACTTCCCATGGATAGCCTACTAAGAGAATTTGCCACCATGTTTGCCTTGCTAGTGTAATATTGCACACTCATGTCATAATCCTTAAGGAGTTCCAACCATCTCATTTGCCTCAAGTTAAGATACTTGTGAGTGAACACATATTGCAAACTCTTGTGATCGGTGAAAACATCAACATGCACCCCATACAAAAAGTGTCTCCAAATCTTCAAAGCAAACACCACTGCTGCTAACACAAGATCATGAGTCTGGTAATTATGCTCATGCACCTTCAATTTCCTTGACGCATAAGCTATCACCATACAATGTTGCATAAGTACACAACCCAACCCAATCCAAGAAGCATCATAATACACCACAAACCCATCTAAGCTATCCAATAAAGTCAAAACAAGAGTGATGTAAACCGATCCTTCAAAGTCTGAAAACTCTTCTCACGCTCATCCAACCATACAAACTTAGCCTTCTTTTGAGTCAGCTTGGTCAACGGAGATGTGTTAGAGGAGAACCCTTAAACAAACCTTCTATAATAATCAGCCAACCCAAGAAAACTTCGAGTATTCAATGGAGTCAATGGTCTAGGCTAATTTTTCACGACCTCAATCTTCTTCACATCAATCTGAATACCATCACCAGACACCACATGACCAAGAAAAGCTACCTTACCCAACCAAAACTCACATTTGCTAAACTTAACATACAACTTCTTCTCCCTCAAAAAACCAACCTCGGGTGATCCATATGTTCCTGCTCACTTCATGAGTTAATAAGGATATCATCGATGAAGACGACTACAAAATGATCAAGAATTATCTTGAACACCCGATTCATATGAACCATTAACACGTTCGGAGCATTTGTCAACCCACATGACATCATTACAAATTAAAATTCCCATACCTAGTCTAAAAAGCCAAATTGGGAATATCACACTCCCTAACCTTCAAATGATGATAAGCGGATCGAAGGTCAATATTTGGGAAGTGGGTAGCCTCTTGATAGCTATCAAACAAGTATTCAATCCTTGGCAATGGGTACTTATTATTGATGGTTACCTTATTCAATTACCTATAATCAATGCACATCTAGAGGGACCCATCTTTCTTTCTTACAAATAAAACATGAGCACCCCATGGAGATATACTTGGCCTAATAAAGCCCTTCTCAAATAAATCATTCAACGGATATTCCAACTCTATTAACTCAGCCAGTGCCATATGATAAGGAGGAATAGGGATAGGTTGAGTATCCAGGAGAAGATCTATGCCAAAGTCTGCTTTCCTTTCAATAGGGATACTGGGAAAGTCTTCGGGAAACACATCCCAAAATGCATTCACCACCGGGATTGACTCAAGAGTAGGTGACTCGAATTCCTCATCTTTGACCCTCACAATATGATAAATATACCCCTTCGAGATCATCTTTTGGCCTTAAGGTAGAAAATAAATCGACCTTTAATAGTGGAGTCAATACCCTTCCATTCAAGAACTGGCCAATTCGGAAGTTGGAACTTGACTTTCCAGGTTCTACAATGTATAGAGGCATAAAAGGCATGCATCCATTTCAAGAATCACATTAAAATCAAACATCTCAAGTTCTAAAGATCACACGAGATGACATTATGTAAAATAGAAACAGGTTAACCCCGATAAACATTATGAGTAATATCAAACTCACCCACGAGAGTATAGACCAAAAAGGGCTCCCTCATGATTTCAGGACTCAAACCAAACTTAACAGCCAATAGAGGAGTCACAAAAGATAAATTTTCACCCGGGGCAAGCAAAGTATAAGCATCAAAATCAAGGACTTTAAACATACAAGTCATAACATCCAGAGTTTCCTCCACTTCCTGGCAGGCATGAAGAGCATAAAACCTGTTGTTTCTTTGAGCGACACCTTGTAGAGATCTTTGCTATCCCTGACCATCCTAAGCTACCTGACCTTGACCTCTCTGAGTATTCTTAGGACAATTAGCAACCTTATGGTTCTTATCACCACACCTTTTACATGCACCCAAGTCCCTCCAAAAAGCACCTATGTGATTCCTCCCACATTTGTCACACTAGGGAAATAATGATCTGCCACCAGCTTGTGCCTTTGGAGGAGGCACCCAAGCATAATCAACTTGAGCATTTGAACCTTGGCCCTTCTGAAAGCAACCGTAACCAACACCCTTGGAGTTGGAGAACCCACCTTCATAACGTGCCATCTTAGGATCATCCACCCTCTTCTCTATGAGCTTTTATCCTTCAATTTGTTCAGCTTACACCATAAGCTTGGAGATGTCCATATATTGAATGAACATAACTGTATGACATTCTTTCCAACCAAGTCAAAGTTCCCAGAAATAAACTTGTGTGTTCTTAAATGGGGGTCAGCTACAAGATTAGGAGCATACATGGAGAGCTTTATGAACTTAATGGCATAAACCCTCAAACTTATGCCAACCCACTTGAGGTTTGTAAACTCTATCATCTTGGGGTCTCTAAGTTCAAGTAGGATGTAACAATCCAGAAATGCAACCTTGAATTCTACCTAATTAATAGCATTACACAAACTCTCTCCATCAACCATTAGGTGTACCACACATGAGATACATTCTTCAACCGATAAGCAGCCAACTCAAATTCTTTCTTTAAAAGTGACTCTTATAACAATCAACACCGTAGTGAACGCATCAATGCATTTTTGAGCATCTTCATCAACCTTTGACCCATAAAACTCTGGAGGATTCATTTGGGTGAAATCTCTCACCCTAGAAGCGAGGGTGGGATCCCACTGAAGATTAATCTGCGTTGTCTGGGAAGTCACCACCTGGGCAAGCATATCAAAGGTCGTACAAAATTCACCATTAGAGATAGGCTCTTCTATAGACCCTTGAGGTGCTTAATCCTTATTAGCCTGGGCTGGTCTTGGTATGGGAGCTCGTGCTCAAGGCATCTTCTGTAATTTGGCAAGGAGACAATCAAGATAAGGAAACAAAAGATACGATCCATAGCATGACATAAGACTTGAAGAGGTGAGACAATTACTAGAATGCCATCATGATGTCCCACTCATAGGCATTGTGCACTTCAAACCAATGAATAGGATACTACTTGACGTGACATGTTGGACTCCGAGGATCATTTAAAAACCTAGTGCTATGATACCAAGCTTCTGATGACCAGGACCAAGAGGTCTAGGAGTAATATGGAGAATGGAAATCCCCCAAATAATCCTCATAGTATTCATAATCACATCACCAGTTTAGAAGGATAAACAGATACTAAACACATAGTTCTAAGGGATGGGTAAGTTAGACTCATGCTTTGGGAATATCATAGGGAAAGGGAGTAGGATGTATTCACATATAACATAACACTAAGAGGCAGGTAAGTATGACTCACTCTATTGGGGCAATTCGGGACTTAGGATCTTTCATATCAAAACACATAATCATATCATTAGGCTCATCCCCAATCCACATAACGATAACCAATCAGTGGTCATATCCGTAAGCAAATCTCTATACACAAAACTTAACATATAAACATAAAAGAGCTTACAAGATGTGCAACAATGCCTCTAGTCATAAGATTGATCGGGGGCCAAGACATACCCCGAGCTCACCCTCAAAGTCACTAAAATAAATAAAGCACCATAGGTAGAGAAATGGTGGTTTATCCATGGAAGATAAGACTCACCATAATAAGCAAATCTCAAGATCCAAGCTAGATATCGTACGGTGAATGAATGTAGTCCTCGGTCCCTACATGGTTAGATCATGTAGGCAAAAGTATCCGTTAGTATGTTTAAATGTACGAAGTATGACTGGGGCAATGCATATGAATTACCAAATCTACATTCAATGGTAGATGACAAGGGCATATAATATAGAAAGAGATATATAACGAGAGATATAATATACAATATGCCATGAAAACTATGAGGCATAAAATGCACTAATGTCATATATAAAGGAGAAGGACTATAATTGAAAAATAAAACTCATGCGAGCTACTACATGATTTAGTATGATGTAAACCTCTACTCGGTAGAAAATGATTACTTGCCAAGGGTAATCTATATCACACCTTACGACCCAGTCTTTTCAGTGGATGAACACCTTCTTTACAATCTCGCTTTTTGGAAGAATTTCCATATCATATGATGTCATATCAAATGTGTAAGCATTCCTTACAACCTAGTCTTTTCGATAATGGGCTACCACATACCTATGCTGGCACACAGTACAACGAAAGGGAGAGGACCCTTGTGGATAGCCCTAATACCCCCAATCCATCGGTGGTAAGTGAAAACATCCCATGAGTATACTTACACTTATACATGCTTACAAAGGAGGCAATAATCATTTCAAATCCTTTCAATGCATATTTAGCCTCAAAAGCAAAACATAGTTCATAATCATGATTCTCATGCATAGGAATAGCTTATGCACATTTACGGAATGGTGCATGCACCCAAAATGCTCAAAGAGCCATCACAATAGACATTTATATAATCATATTCTTGTCATAACAAATATCTTATCCAAATCATATAGATAAACATAATTGAGCTTAACCCACTTCATAATTTTTATAAAATTCAATTCTCATGAATGCATATGTTGTGAACGAGATAAAAATAATATGAGTAATTGAGATTCAAACTTAAATCAACAATATGTAAAGACAAGTGAAATTCAAATTTAAAACATAATATAGATTGTCCATGCAAAAATCAAGCTTTAAAGGGCTCATGCACATTCATAATTTCACACCTTCAATGAAATTCATCATATTTGTGCTTAAATAACTTTAAATTCAATAAATAGACATAACCCATACATAAATTAAATTCAATAAAGAATAATATAAAAACCCATGCTTAAAGTAGCTTAAATTCCATGAAATTGAGTGTAAAAGAGTTTGGTCTTCTTGGTTGAGAGGGACAAAGAGTCAATCCCACATACGTTAGCTAATAAACAAGATGCTAGAAGAAGTTTGAAGAAGAATGAGTGTTCCTTTGATTCCTAAGATTAAATTTAAAAGAGATCTTTGAGAGAGTGTTCTTCAGAGTGACATGACATAATTCGGAGTGTAAGAATGAATTCGAATTAAGGAATAAAGTATAGGTCATTTGAAAATCCTTAGGTAGCATAGAATGTCACAAAAGATTTTTAGGACAAACCATAATCGTGAAAATTCCATTAATGAAACATGTTAAAAATTTGAATATTTTCATCTCAGAGAGAACCACACGGTCCGTGACAACCCATAGGGACCGTGTACATGTCTGTGATCCAACACTTGGGAAAATTTCACTTAATGGAGGTCTGAAATGATAACACCTTACTTGGATTTCTTTTGACGTAGGCATCCATGCGGAGGGTGGTAGGGACCGTACCAAGCCACATAGTCTGTGTGGCCCCTCAGTCCCACCATTCATAGAAAATTTATTCCACAAGGACGTTCTTAGATGGTGATTCAATATATAGAAAAATTTCACTCTAGAAGCCATACAAGGAGGTATACGGGCCGTAACACCTAATTCAGACGATATACCTTGTCGTCCCACTATACTTGTCCCAAAACTATGGAATTTCAAGACTAAGGTAACCACACGGACCTCCACGCAATTCATAAAGCCTCAAACGGCCCGTGTGGGGTCCATATGTGGCATCTCTTAGTCGAAAATTCCATTGTTAAGCGTCCAACACGACACACAAGGCCAAGGGTCAGTCCAATGAGGCACCACAAGGTTTGTATAGCCTAATACGGACTGTGAGGCCACCTATGGAGCATTACCTTGGTCCAGAACTTTTCAAAATTGAAATTTCAATGCTCCGATGACATGGTACAATGTTCGGGTCCTTACATCTTCTCCCCAATTTCAAGGTAATTTTCCATTTGAGCACTTAGGGATTGTGATTAGAGACTATCAATACTTTCCAACGATCTCTCCATTTTGAGTACTTGAATTTTCTACCCAACATATCATCAACTTTCCTTTTGGGCTCCTTAGGTAGATATAGGAGTGTCAAGAGGACATCTTCGAATTAATCTTCACATTTCGTGACCTCCAAGTAGGCAACACTCCAAACTCCAAATGAACTAAAGTTGAAATCAAAGATTTCCATGGATTTTTCTTGAAACTTAAGTATTATCTCCTCAACCTTGCTCTCTTGAATGATTATTGGCCTTGATGACATGCATTGACCCTATTTCTCTTCTACATCATGCACCACTCCTTCTTCTTGAGACTCTAATTCATGATTGATCACCATTGAGCTGGGAGCCTCACTCACTCTGTCCTTTGATTTCAAGTTGACCTCCAATTCATCAACTTCCCGTTCCAAATGATCCAACTCATAGCCTCTAGAAATAAGCAAGCTCTTGAGATCATCCCTCATGTTGAGCAATCACTGTCTTTGTGCCACTTCTTTGGCAAGTCTTAGACTCAAGTCTGTGAGCCAATCTTGACTCATAAAACACTCATCCCCCTTAACAGTCTCAACAAGAGTTTTCTCACCACGAAATGCACTACTCCGAAGGAGATAGAAAAAAAGCTTACATTCATCAAGCAATTTTCCATCTCAATTAGCTATATAACAAAAGAAAAAATAAATAAAATGAAAAATAAGTACTCACTAATCAAATCAAAAAGAGTAAAATACAAGTCCCAAATGAACTCCATTCGCATATTCTTCCTCGACAATGGCACCATTTTTTTATGTCACTCAACTCAGCAACTCCAAAGAAGCAGGGGTGGTTGTTATCAACATAATAGCAATACATTGGAGGTCGGGGTCAAATCCAACAGGGAACAATGTGTCGGCAACTGAGTAGAGCAAGGACGAATAACAACTAGTTTTTGATTCGACAAGCGATTACGAAGCAAGAATTATAACTAAATGGGAGAATACTAAGCTAACAAATACTCTTACGGGACAATTAGCGTAAGGATTTATCAATCAAGGAAGAATGAATAAGGGATATGGGAATCAAGCAAAACTCAATTGATCTATCATACTTAGAATTAAGTTAACTCTATGGATAGGCTAGGTTGCTTGTAATCACCCCTCAACTATGATATCAGTGATGTTTTGCAAGAGTCTACTATGGCCTCCTACATGGGTCACTCAAAGACACCCCTGGCTTGAGCATCTCAAAGAAAAACTCCAACGACCATAGCCATTGAGTCCCTTTTGAGGCTCTCAACACATAAACTCATGAATATTATGCAACCCTCAATTTCAACTACTCTTGCTAAAGCAATAATTGAAGATCTAAGCTCTATTAAGTTCATGACCTCAAACCTAAAGTTATATATAGAGGTAGACATGAACCCATAAATCATTTTAATCAACCAAAGAAATTCGGGAGGAACACACTTGATTTTACAAGTAAATCATCATCTAAGCATGAAAGCAATAGAAATAATCAAGACCCATCAACAAATTAATATCTAAGCTCAATTAAATGTATAAATTATTCATTCAAGAATAAGGAAGGAAAGAGTGAGTAAAAGATAAATACAAGTGAAGCCCACACTCTTCATTCACTTAAGAATTTGTAGAAAACTTGCTCAAAATCCTCGCTCTAAACCAAAATCTACACTAAGGCGTGTTTTCTCTCTTCAAGAATATATGAATTCTATTCTGGGTACCAACTCCTCTTCTCTCTCTTTATTGCTTTAGAATGGGAGCTAGGAGTGTGTGTATATTAGAATTAGGGTTAAAATGGAGCATTTACGAATATAAACTGACATTCATCCCCGAATTGCTCGACGTTCGTGGAGTTCCGCCCCCTCTAACCTTTCTACATTTCCGCTTAAGTTTTTTGTTATCATGGAAAATGATTGCCCTTTGCTCTGCCTATGCGCCAGTGCTTAGCATGTTTGCGCCCTTTCCACCATTGCTCTATGTTCATAGGCTTGAAGATCACGTTGGCAGAGAGTAATATAGTCAAGTAATCTTTAGCACATTTTTCACTCTTCTTTGCTTCGACTCAGCTTCAATTTTAATTCTTTCCAGCAAAGCCAAATCTAAACCATATGTACCTGTAACATACATCATCAAAAGAATAATTAGCCTCAAGTTGTAGGATTAAAAACATAAAGTCATAGGAAAAAGAGTAAGAAATGAGTGTAAATTGTACACTCATCAACCTCTTAACCTGTAGGTCCAACACCTTGAGTGGAACTTCTTCATAGGTTAACTTCTCCTCAATACTCATGTCATTGAAGGGTACAAAACACACATTCAAATCAGCAATACATTTCCTCTGAATTGACACATAGAGTATCGGAAGGACTATCGACAAGTCCATTGGCAACTCCAACTTAAAAGATATCTTACAAATCATTTCAAAAACCTTATGGGATCCTACATACCTAGGACTCGATTTTTCCTTTATGTTAAAACTGCAATATACCTTTCATGGGAGATACCTTAAGATAAACCTAATCATCCACATTGAATTCAAGAGCACTTTTCCTAACACTGGAATATGACCTTTGGAAACATTAGGCTATTTTTAAGATTTCTCTTGTAAGTCAATCTTTCTCTATAACCTCAAGCACAAAATCGGGATCAATCAAAGACATTTCTCCAACATCCAACTATCCCACTAAAGACCTGTATCTTTTCCCATATCAAGTCTCAAAAGGTGACATCTCAATGTTTGAATGATAGCATCGTCATATTGTAAGGACCTTGACCTGGTATGACGTTAACGCTGATTGGAATTCCATTCCAAAAAGTATTTGAACAAGGTGACACCTTATAGGTACCTCCACGGTCCGTGTTGCTCACCACGGGTTGTCTGGAGGAGCCTTGAGGTGACCCTTTGTCTTGTGTATCAAGTGTTGGCCTTAACTTTAGAGTTTAAGACCAAGGCATCCACCACATGAACCCTACACAGTTTGTGCGGCACTTTATGGACCCTGTAGTGGCTAGTGTGACCATATTTTGGCCAAGACTTGTACCACATGAACCTTCCATGGACCATATAACCAACCCCTTCACAGTATGTATGGGCCTCCGTATGGGCATTAGTGTGAAAAATTTTAAGTATGGAATCATCGTCTCGAGGCAGCGTCATTGAAGTTTTTCCTAAGTATGGAACCATGGAAGGGCACACGGTCTATGTGTCTTAATATGGACCTGAGACCTCTATACAAGACCCCTGACAACATATTTTATTCTGTTTCATTGATGGAATTTTCATAATTATAACTTCTCCTAAGGGTCTTTTGTGACTTTCTATGTTATTGTAAGACATTCAAATGACCTATACTCCTCTTCTCTCATTCAAATTGATTCAATACTTAGAATCTTCAAGCTCGCTCTTAAGAACTCCTCTCAAGAACTCTAGTGAAGGTTTAGCTTGGGAATTAAGGAAAGACTCTCTTATTCACCAAATTCTTCTTGTTTTATTCTTGGGTATCTAAGATATGTGAGATTGACTCATGGTCCTTTTCAACCATGAAGACCCAAACTCTTTTACTTGAATTTTTATGAAATTTAGCTTACTTTAAATATAAGTTAATAAGATTATTGTTTATTTGATTCAATTGAGATATGGACGATGTTTTATTGTTGATTTTAAAGTTATTAAGCCCTAATAAGTTGAATTGCATGAATATTGTGAAGATTTGAATTTGCTTTCTCCCCTTCAAAGTTTCATTTAAGCATGGGTAATCTAAATAGTGATTTAAATGTGGATTTACTTGAATTTCATATTGTATTATTGATCTAAGATTGCATGTCTATTTCCTATACTATTCTCTTATCATTCATGGCATATGCATGCACGAACTATGGTTTTCATGATATTTATAATGTGAGAAAGTCCCAATTATGATGATGACTATGTTTTCAAAGTGAAGTATGGGTATAAGAAAAATGTGATGACATAATGTCTATGTTATGGATCTTTGAGAAATTATGGTTGTTTACATCACTATTATTATACCGCACCGATTAAGGTTTGAGGCAGGGAGGGCTATCACAAATGGTCCTTACTCCTTTCTCATGACTATGCTTATGAGAGCTATTCCTATGCATTAAGGTATAACATGAAGTATGATTTGGCTTTTTAACCCAAGTGTGCAAGATTATGAAGTATGTTTGGCCTTTAGGCCTAAGTATGCATGTAAATGATTTGAAATACTTATGCCTCTTTTACAAGCATGTATACATATATGTATTCCCGTGGGATGATTACTTAACAACAATGGGATTGGATGCAGGATGGGCTATCCCTTAGGGTATGTACTCCTTTCTCTTGAAAAATGTGCCTAACGTAGCTTACGTTTATCCCCCTTTGTTGATTATAAATGTTAATGGATCTACCTTTGGCAAGTACGTCACCTCTTTATCCATTGTGGGGTAGACGACAGAGTTCCAAGTTATAGCTCACTTGGTGTTACGTTAGTTAAGGTCCCATCCCCTTATATGCAAAGTATTTTTACCATTCATGTATTATGCACTTCATGGCATATTGATATATTATTCTTTCTTATATACTTCTACATGTATATGTACCTTTGTCATCTAACATGTAACTCAAGTTGAAAGAGTTCATATGTATTGTGTGCCCACATACTTAGTACATTAAAATGTACTAACGCATACTTTTTGCCTACAAATCTAACCATGTGGGGATTAGAGACTATATTAATCCACCATTTGATGGCTTGTCGGATTTGAGAAAGTTGTTGTGCTGAGTCATATCTTCAAAGGACAAGCCACCATCCATCTACCTTTCATTTATGCTATTTACTTTGAGGGTGAGCCCGGGACATGTCTTTGTCCCCGTTCTATCCTATGACTAGAGGCATTCTTGGACATCTTGTAGACTTTTGTACGGATACTTTCTATGTGTTGTATTCAAAGATTATGAATATGGCTACCTATTGGATATGGTTATCATGAATTATTTATGAGTATTATAATATAGATTTTAGTTATGATATGGAAGATCCTAAGTCCCGCTTTGCCCCCATAGAGTGAGTCATTCTTACCTGCCCCTTAGTCCTTATATGCTACGTGTTATGTTAATCTATGTTTATCCCTATCCCTTTGACGTCACCATAGCATGAGTCCTACTTTCCCATCCCTTAGAACAATGTGTTTGATACCTTTTATACGCTTCCGACCTGATGATGTGAAGATCGATACTACGAGGCTTCTTTTGGGACTCTCAGATTCATATTCATCATATCACTCCTAGACCCTAAATCTGAGTTGTGACAAGCTTGGTATCAGAGCACTAGGTTTACAAATGATCCTCGAAGTCCAACATGTCACATAGAGTAGAGTCTATTCATGGGTGTGAAGTGCACTATGCCTATGAGTGGGAGGATATGATGACGATCTAGGAATTGTCTCACTTTTTCATGTCTTATGTTGTGCTTTGGACCATATATTATGGTTTCCCAATGCTGATGATGCCCTTGCTACATTACAGAAGGTGCCTCTAGGAAGATCTCTCCTACCAAGACAGACCCTGATTAATGAGGACCATGTTTCTTAAAGGAGTATGGAAGAGCCGTTCACTAATGGTGAATTTCATACTACTATTGCAATGCTTGCAAGTGGTTGCTATCTAGGCTAGACAAGCCAATCTTCCTCCCTGTGATCCCACTTCGGCTGCTAGAGTGAGAGAATTTACCAAAATGATCTGGAGTTCTATGGATCAAAAGCTGATGAGGATGCTCAAGAGTTCATTTATGAGATCTCTAAGGTGTTGACTATCACAGGAGTGACTTTTGAGGAGAAGGCTGAATTTGATTCTTATTTGTTGAAGGATGTGGCTCAAGTGTGATATACCCAATGGTCGATGGAGACGGTTTGTGGTAATAGAGTTAATTGGGAACAATTCAACTTTGCATTTCTCGATCATTTCTTCCCTCTTGAACATAGGGAAGCTTAGAAGACAAAAGTTATCAACCTCAAATAGGATGGTGTAAGTGTAAGGGACTATGCCCTCTAGTTCACAAAGCTCTCCAAGTATGCTCATATGCTTGTAGTTTACCCCTGTGCAAGAATGCACAAGTTTATTTCTGGGATCTCTTATTTGGTTGTTAAGAATGTCGTATGGCTATGCTAATTCAGGATATGGACATCTCCAGGCTCATCATATATGCTAAATAGATTGAAGGAGAAAAGCTCAAAGAGAAGAAGGTGCAGGATTTTGAGAAGGCCCATTATGGTGGTGGGTTCTCCAACTCCAAGGGTAGTGGTAGTTATGGTTGCTTACAATAAGGCCAAGTTGGTTCTAATGAGAAGTTTTCCAATGCTAGAGTACCTCCTCCCAAGGCACAGGTTCAAAGTGTATGATTGCCTCCATAATGTGACATGTGTGGAAAGATTCACTCGGAAAAGTGCTTTTGGGGTTCGGGTGCTTGCTATAGGTGTGGTAAGATGCACCACAAACTTGCTGGTTTCTCAAAAACACCAAAAAAGGTCAAATGGATCAAGGTAATTAAGTCCAAGCAAGAAATCTACAAGGTGATGTCCCTAGAAACAACAGGTTCTACGCTTTCCAAGCTCAATAGGAAGTAGAGGAAGCTCCAATGTTGTGACTGGTATGTTGAAAGTATTTGATTTTGATGTTTATGCTTTGCTTGATATGGGTGAAAATTTATTTTTGTGACTCCTATTTCGACTGTTAAGTTTGGGTTGAGCTCTGAAATCTTGAGGAAGCCCTTTTCAATCTATACTCTATTGGGTGAATCTCTTTTGCCTGAAGAGTCTATTGGGGTTGTCCTATTTGTAATTTGCATAAAGTCTTCCCCTATTATCTTGTGGAACATAGATGTTATTCTCATAATGTATTGGTTACATGCTTCATATGCCTCTATATATTGTAGAACTCAGAAGGTCAAGTTTCGATTTCTAGGGCGAGCCCGTTCTTGAATGGAAGGTTAGTGACTTCGCAATTAAAGGTCGGTGTATTTCCTACCTCAAGGATGAAAGATGATTTCTAAGGGGTGTATCTATCAAATTTTAAGGGTGAAAGATGTGTAGTTTGAGCCACCTATTCTTGAATCGATTCCAGTGGTGAATGATTTTCTAGATGTATTTCCCAATGACATGCCTGGTATTTCTTCCGAAGGGGAAGTAGACTATATGACCCCACCTATGAGGAGCATGAAAAATGAAAGAAAATAAGCTTTGGAAATTTTTAGACTATTAGCTTCTACAAAGGGGTTTTACGAGCCGTAAGTCGTCGCACGGCCCGTAGATCAGTTCGTGAAACCTGGGGCAGACCTGGTGAAATTGGGATCTTTTAGGAATTTAATCTATGACTCATGAAATAGATGTGAAATCTTTTACAACTCATAGATCGTGTTGTGGAATGTAAATCAGAGAAGCGTCTCTGAATGTCTTAAAGTCCATCAGATGAAACCCTTATCTACAGCCCGTAGAATAGACTGTAAACCCATAAACAGGGTCCCATAGTCCAACCTGGTCAGATTTTAAAAGGGGCATTTATGTCCTTTGACAATATTTTAAGCCTATTCTAGGTCATTTTGACCTTCAAGGGACCCCTTATTAGCCTTCATAACCCTAATTCTTCTCATTCCTCCTCATTCCAAAAACACTCTAAGCCCCGAACCCCTCCCATGTTCTTCAAGGTCTTCAAAGGGGAGTGCGAGCTAGGGTTATGGTTACTCCACCTCCAAATGGGATTTTCTCTTTATTAAGTAGAAAATTGTATGTGGGATTGATTTTTGAGACCCTTCTTCTACAAGCTCAGTCATTCTTTTTATCCTTTGTGATTTCTCAAGTTATGGTAATACATGATGATTCTATGAACTCATTCTTATGATGATAATATGAAGTATTTTATGATGGTTATCCTAGTATATTATCATGTCATGCAATATTATATGGAATCTATGATTTTTATGTGAGGGTTTATGGTGCCCTAACCAAGTTTCCTTATGTTGATTGGTGGGTTATTTCGAATAATATTTGAGACTCCTCACATGGAATTTATTTACAAATTTCATTATTTCAATCTTGTGTACATGTACCCACCATAAATTGATTTAAAGGTGCATGCAAAGTTCTTAAGTCATGAATGTCTTATGGCAAGATATGCATGATAATCATTTTGAGACTAACAAGGGGGCTAACAAGTATGCTATGAGCTCATGAGCATGACATGAATGACAAGAATGATTTAAATCCCTAACTTTGATATTACAAGTTATGATTAATGATTTACTCCAAGGATGATACTAAGATATTTTGAGACAATTCAAGCCATAATTATGAATGTTTGAAGTATTCCTTGGGATTGCGACCTAGCAATGAGAGGCCCTTGGTAGTCTTCCATGGTCCCTAAACTATGTGTCACCATAGGTTTATGACATTAATTCCCTATGTAGTCTTGTACCTACAAAAAAGGTAATGCCATAAGGTACGGATGTTTGTTGAACCTACCATAAAGGGTATGTTGTAAGGTAAAGATAAAATGTGAAACCCACCAAAAAGGCTATGCCATAAGGTGGTGGCACTTTCTCAAAAGTCCCAAGTCGTAAGGATAGTATACCTTTGCAAAGTAGACCACTCCTTGTCCGATGTGGATTGAACATCGGGATTCCAAGTAATAGCTCGCTTGGTCTTATATGTTGGTTATGGCGCCGTCCCACTATGTATATGATGTCATATGATTTAATAATTCTTCATGAATGCCTCTCTAGGCAATTGCCTCTCATGACATATTGAGCTTATATCCATTATTTATTATGGCACATATTGATTAATTATGATTTATGTTTCTTGATGCTTGATGCGTCTGCCCCCTGCATACTTAGTTCATTACAAGTACTAACACATACATTTTTCTTGCATGATCTAACCATGTAGGAACCAGAGAGCTTTACCATCCTTCTCCTCCACATCCGAGGACAAAATTCCACTTACTTTCATGCCTTTTTTGGACTCATTTATTATTGGATACTATCTTTTGAGGATGAGCCCGGGAGATGTCTTGGGCCCCATTCAATTCATGATTAGAGATGTTGTTGGATATTGTGATTGTTATGTATGATTGACCTCGACTCCTTATGATTTTTTATTGTGAAGACATCCATTCGCCACATACTCCCTTTTTATGTTAAATGCTTGATGATGGTGATGAGTTGGATGTCCTATGTCCCTTATTTCCCCCATAGTGTGAGTCATACTTACCGCCCCTTCGAAATTCTTTGTTGTGAGATTTATGCTCATCCTATTCCCTATAACATCCCCAAACCGTGAGTCCAATGTCCCGTTCCTCTTAGAAATTATGTGCTACATGTTTATTTCTCTTTTATGCTTCTGTGGAACCAAGGATATGCTATGCACGCTTACGAAGCTTGTTTGGGATCCCTTTGGGTTCCCTTTGGCCGTGTCACGTCTATGAAAATTCTTGGGGCGTGACAAAACTGGATATCAAAGCACTAGGTTTGTAAATGGTCCTCAGAAATACAACACACCGTGTCAAGTAGAGTCTTGTTTATGGTTGTAAAGTGTTCCACAACTATGAATGAGAGGCTGTGAGGCGTTTTAGAAAAAAGTTCACTTCTTCACGCTCTATTTAATGCTTAAAATATTACATAGGGTAACCTCTCTCTAGAGATCCACCGTTTGCTCCTTTAGATCACGCCGTAAAGACGAAGGACACAAAGAGCTCCTACTACTAAGGATGAGTCAGCCCTTTGAGCCCCACAAGCTCCCCAAGCAGAAGGAGAAGAAGTCACCCAACCCGAGTACTTGAATGTTGTCACCCCTTTTGAAAGGGGCATGGCCAATCAAGGAGTTCAAGTTCCATATACTGATTCTACGATATATATAAGATCCATATGTATAGATATCATCCTCTACATTCAGAAAGCCGTATGCTTTGGAAGAAGCTTGTACAATTTGGGAAGGGGTTTTGATTGATCAAAAGAAGAATCTACTTCAACCGATATACTATATCAGATTTCATTCACCCTAAGGTTGGGAATTAATTATGTGTTCTATCTATGAAAATTTTGGATTTGTTCATAATGATAAAAAAAATTCAAGTCTGAATATTTCTCTTCTTTCTTATTTCACTTATTTCAATGATAGTAATATTTAAATTATTCTTTCAAAGATATGAAGTCAAAATTAGATTTTTTGTGCGAAAAGAAATAAACAGTTCTCAAGATTGAGGGATTTCAATAGGATGAATCCCTCGAATTCCATGGCTCAAAGGTAGAGGAAGACCCCTAAAAATTCATTGATGAAGTGTGTAAGGTTTCTGCTATCATGGGGGTAAGTTCAGAGGAGAAGGCAGAATTAGTGGCCTACAAACTCAAGGGCCTTTGTTAAATATGGTATAATCAACGAATGATGGAGAGAGTAGATAATGAGCCCATTCCATGGGAAGAATACAAAGTTGCTTTCCTTGAATTCCTCTTCCTAATTTAGCTAAAGGAAGAAAACTTGACAAAGTTCATGAATCTTAGGCAAGGTTCTATGAGAATAAAGGGGTATTCCCTCAAGTTCAACAAGCTCTCAAATTTTTCTCCTCGCTTAATTGCCGACCCTCGGTCAAGGATGCACAAGAATGTGTTGCCCATATCATACTTGTTCAGTAAAGAGTACCACTACAATACGCTCATTGGTGATATGGGTATATCGCGGCTTATTGCATACACCGAAAAATTTGAGAGGGTGAAACTTAGAAAGAGAAGGATGGGGGAGTCCAAGAGTGCTTGACTTGATGGTAGATTCCAAGGTGCTAAGGGTGGTCGTTTCAAACATGGCCACAAATTCCAAGGCCAAGGGACCTCCAACGCCCAAGGCCAAAGGTATGAAGATGATAGGGTCCCCAACCCAAAGGTTCAAGGATGAAATGGTGGAATGATTCATCCTAAGTGCCCAAAATATTGACGGAATAATAGTGGCACATGTTGGAGGAATATGGGTGCTTGCTTCAGTTGTGGAATAATAGGTCACAAGAATGCATAATGTCCAAAAAGAGATAGGGATGGTCATCTTCAAGGGCAAGGCTCCCATGGGGATCAAAGGGCACAAAGTGGTCAACAAAGAGGTACTCCTTGACACTACTGGTTCTATGCTCCTCAAGGGAGACAAGGGGTTGATGAGGCGCCCTATGATATTACCGGTATGTTAAAGATCAACACTCATGATGTATATGCTTTATTGTATCCTAGTGCCACTCTTTCTTTCATTACTCCATTTATTGTTGTTCTTTTTCACGTGTGTCCCGAATTGCTATGTGAACCCTTAGAGTTGTCCACCTCCGTCGGTGAGTCTATTTTTGCTAAAAGAGTCTATAGTGGTAGTCCCATGTCTATATTGCATGAAGATCTTCCTTGTGATTTTTTGTGAACTTGATATGATAGATTTTGAAATCATTCTTGGGATGGATTGGCTACATGCTTATCATGCTACTATTGATTGTAGGGATAGTTAGGATAGATTCCAAATCCCTAATGAACCCGTCCTTGAATGGGAAGGTCGTGTTTCGGTGGTCAAGGGCAGATTCAACTCTTATCTTAAGACTCAAAAGTTGATTTCCAAAGGCTATATCTATCATCTTATACGGGTTAGGGATGTTGAGTCGAGGGTCCCTCCTAATGAGTCGGTCACGGTTGTCAATGAGTTTATTGATGTCTTCCTCGATGAACTTCCCGATATCCCTATCGAAAGGGAGATAGATTTTGATATAGATCTGTACCCCAGTACTCGACCCATTTCCATTCCTCCCTATCGAATGGCCCCGGTGGAGTTGAAGAAATTAAAGGAGCAATGAAATGATTTGTTAGAAAAGGGGTTCATAAGGCCTAGTAAGTCATCTTGGGGTGCATCGGTATTGTTTGTAAGAAAGAGGATGGTTCGCTTAGAATGTGCATCAACTATCGACAAATAAATAAGGTTATCTGCATCAACTATCGACAAATAAATAAGGTTATCATATAGAAAAAGTATTTATTTCCATGAGTCAATGACCTATTTGATCAATTGAAGGGGCTAGTCACTTCTCAAAGATTGACCTTCAGTCTGGGTATCATCAATGGAGGGTAAGAGAGTGTGATATTCCCTAGGAAGCTTTCTGGACATGATTTGGGCATTTTGAGTTCGTGGTTATGTTCTTCGGCCTAACTGATGCTCCAGTAATATTTATGGATCTCATGAATAGAATTTTTAAACCCTACCGTGATATGTTTGTTGTGCTATTTATTGATGACATTTTGATATATTCCCGAAATGAAAAGGAGCATGCAAAACATTTGAGGGTGGTGTCGTAAACATTGAGGGATGAAGAGATCTTTGCAAAATTCGACAAATGTGAGTTTTGGTTGAAGGAAGTTGCATTCCTAGGTCATGTGGTGTCGGATAATGAGAAATTTCCCCAGACCCTTCACTTTGATGGACATTAGGAGCTTCTTGGGTTTGGCCGGTTAGTACCGAGGGTTTATGAATTGTTTCTCCTCAATTGATTCTCCTTTGACAAAATTAACCCAAAAGAAGGCAAAATTTGTATTGGCTAACGAATGTGAAAGAGGATTCCAAACCATGAAAGAAAAGCTTATGTCGCTCTTATTTTGGCTCTACCATAAGGGTTGGAGAGATTCGTGGTGTATTGTGATGCTTCAAGAAATGGATTGGGGCTTGTTTTGATGCAAAATGGCAAGTTTATCGTCTATGCTTCTAGGCAACTGCATGAGCGTAATTATCCCAACCACAACCTTGAACTAGCGGTCGCGGTGTATGGCCTTGAATATATTGCGTCAATAAACTAGCGACCATGGTATTTTCCTTGATGATATGGCGTCATTATTTGTATGGGTTACATGTAGATTGGTTACCGACCATTAGAGTGGCCAGTATGTGTTCACCCAAAGAGACTTAAATATGAGCTAATGAAGGTGGATAGATTTCCTTATAGATTATAACATTAGTGTGCATTACCATACAAGCAAAGCTAATGTGGTGGTCGATGCCTTATTTCGTGTATCCATGGATAGTGTGAATCAACTTGAGGATAGCAAGAAGGAGTTGGCAAGAAAGGTGCATCAGTTGGCTAGGTTCAGAGTTAGATTTAATGAGGCTGAAAATGGTGATACGGTGGTAATAGATGGTTCCAAGTCCACCTTGATTGAAGAAGTTAAATCAAAACAAGACCTTGACCCCGCTTTGATGGTATTGAAGTCATTGGTGAAAGATGGAAAAATGGAGGTTTTCTCCCAAGGGGGAGATGGCATTCATAGGTACGAAGGTAGGTTTTGCATGCCAAATGTTGATGACTTGAGAGGTATCATCTTAAGAGAGACCCGTAACTCCTCTTATTCTATTCACCCTGGTTCTATCAAGATGTGTAAAGACTTGAGAGAAATGTATTAGTGGGGTGGTGTCAAGAGAGACATTGCTAAATTTGTAGCCGGTTGCCATACTTGCAAGCAAGTCAAGGCTAAGCATCAAAGGTCAGGTGGTTTGACCCATGACATAGAGATTCCTACTTTGAAGTGGAAAGAAATCAATATGGATTTTTTAACTAGGTTACAAAAGACTAAAAGGCAACAACAACAACAACATACCCAGTGAAATCCCACAAGTGGGGTCTGGGTAGGATAAGATGTACGCAAACCTTACCACTACCACACAGGTAGAGAGGCTGTTTCCTGGAAACCCTCATCACAAAAACCCATCAGCAGAATAAGCTAGATATGATAAACAGGCAAGAAAGAGAAGAACACATGATAATACGTAGATACAGGATAGTAACATATAAAGACAGATAAATAACATATAAAGGCAGACAATTACCACTCCTTCTTATCTACCCTATTATCCTGCTACTCTAATTCTCGACCTCCACTCCTTCCTGTCTAAGGTCATGTCCTTGGTGAGATCAAGTTTCACCATATCATATCTAATCACCTCCCCCCAATTATTTTTTGGTCTACCTCTACCCCTCCTAGTAACTCCCAAATCTAGCCTCTCACACCTTCTAACAGGGGCATCGGTACTCCTTCTCTGTACATGTTCAAACCATCGCAGTCTCGCTTCCCTCATCTTGTCAGCTACAGGGGCCACCTCTAGCTTCTCCCGAATGACCTCGTTCCTAATCTTATCACTCCTGGTGTGACTACACATCCATCTTAACATCCTCATTTCTGCGACCTGCATCTTCTGAACATGTACATTTTTTATTGGCCAACACTCCACCCCATAAAATAAAGATGGTCTAACCACCATTCTGTAGAACTTACCTTTGAGTTTAGGTGGTATCTTCTTATCACACAATACTCCAGAGGCCAAGACTAAAAGGCATTTTTATTAAATTTGAGTTATTGTTGATAGAATGACGAAGTCGACACACTTCATACCAGTTAAGGCAACCTATTGTGCCGAAGGTTATACCAAGTTATATATGCATGAGTTGGTAAGATTGCATAGGATTCGATTGGTCATCATTTCGAATCACTGTGCGCAATTCACATCGCACTTTTGGAGGTCTTTCCAAAATGGCCTTGACACTAAAGTCAAGCTTAGAACAACCGTTCACCCACAAAGAGATGGCACAGTTGAAAGAACTATCAAAACTCTTGAGGATATTCTTAGAGATTGCGTTTAGGAGTTTAAGGGTAGTTGGGATGAGCACTATCTTCTCATTAATTTAGCTTATAATAATAGCCATCGCTCTAGTATTGGGAATGCTCCTTTGAAGCCCTTTATGAGAGGCATTGTAGATCCTCAGTTAGTTTGTTTGAAGTGGTAGAAATGGCTTTATTGGGTCTGTGTCTTGTGATGGAGGAATTGGAGAAGGTGGGGGTGATAAGGAAGAGACTGAAGCTAGCTCAAAGTAGGAAAAAAGTCCTGTGCCGCTACTAGAAGAAGAGACCTTTAGTTTGAAGTTGATGATTGGGTGTAATTGAAGGTTTCGCCAATGAAAGGCGTGGTTTGCTTTTGCAAGAAGGGGAAATTTAGTCTAGGTACGTAGGGCCATATCGGATCTTGAGACGTGTCGGAAAAGTTGCGTGTTAATCAGATTTGCCCATGGAAATGAGTATGTTCATTTAATTTTTGACGTCTCTATGTTGAGAAAATGTATTGGAGACCTTAGTTCCATTCTGCCTATAGAAATGGCAAATGTTGAAGAGAACTTGACTTGTGATGAAGTCCTAGTAGAAATATTGGATAGGCAAGTCAAGCGGTTGAGAAACAAGGATGTATCCTCCGTCAAAGTGTTTTGGAGGAACCAACATATCGAATGTGACACTTGGGAAGCCGAAGATGATATGAAGACGCATACCTCTATCTCTTCTATTCTAATAAAGCTTGAGGTACTACGACCTTTCCTATTTTAGAACCTCCTTTCCTTGCTTGTCATTCTCGTGTTATTTGTGCATGGTTATGTGATTTAAAGGTTTCATTGTAAGTTTAATTTGACACATGGTTTAAAGATTTTAACGGTGCATGTGTTGCATTTTTTATGTGGTGCATTTAGCATATGGTGCATGTATTCCATTACTTAGAGCTTGACTTAGAACATTCGGGGATGAATGTTCCCAAGGGGGCAATATTGTAAGACCCCACCTATGAGGATCATGAAAAATTCAAGAAAATAAGCTTTGGAAATTTTTTAACTGTCATCTTCTACGAGGGGGTATTACGAGTAGTAAGTCATTGTACTACCCATAGGTTAGTTCGTAGAACCTGGGGCAAACATGGTGAAATTGGAATCTTTTATGGATTCAATCTACGACTCATTAGATAGCCCATAAAATAGTTTAAGAGTCGTAGATCCTGTCGATGGTTTGCAAAACAGAGAAGGGTCTCTAAAAGTCTGAAAGGCTATCAGATGAAACCCCTATCTATGACCTAGAGAATTGACTACGACCCATAAATGGGGTCTCGTAGTACTGTTTGACCAGATTTTAAAAGGGGTAGTTTTGTCCTTTCATAACATTTTAAGCCTATGCTAGGTCATTTTGACCTCCAAGGGACCCTTTATAAGCCTTCTTAACCCTAATTCCTCTCATTACTCCTCATTCCAAAAGCACTCTAAGTCCTAAATACCTCCAAAGTTCTTCAAGGTCTACAAAGGGGTATGCAAGGTAGGGTTTTCATTTCTTCATCTCCGAATCAGATTTTTTCTTCATTAAGTAGACAAGATATGTGGGTTTGATTGGGGAGATCCTTCCTCCATAATCTCAACCATTCCTCTTCACCTTTGTGATTTCTTAAGTTATGGTAGTACATGATGATTTCTATGAACTCAATTTTCTGATAATAATCTGAAGTATTTTATGATGTTTATCCTAATAGATTATCATGTCTTGCAATATTAAGGAAATCTATGATTTTTATGTGAGGGTTTCTGGTGCCCTAACCATGTTACCTCATGTTGGTTGGAGAGTTATTTTGAATAATATTTAAGAATTTTATTATACTCCTCTCATGGAATTTATTTAGGAATTTCATGATTTCAAGCTTGTGTACATGTACCCACCATGAATTGATACAAATATGCATGCCAAGTTCTTATGTCATGAATACCTTATGGCAAGATATGCATGATAATCATGTTGAGACTAACAAGGGGGCTAACAAGTATGCTATGTGATCCTGAGCATGATATGAATGACGAGAATGATGTAAAGCTCTAACTTTGATGTTACAAGTTATGATTAGTGAGCCACTCCAAGGATGATACAAAGATATTTTGAGACTATGCATGCCATATCTATGACTATGTTCCAAGTATTCCCTGGAATTGTGACCTAGTACCAAGTGGCCCTTGGAAGTCTCTCATGGTCCCTATGTCGTATGGTAAAGATAAAATGAGAAACCCACCAAAAAGGCTATGCCTTAAAATAAAGGCACTTTACGAAAAATCCATGTCGTAATGATAATGTTAGGTCTACCTTGGACAAATAGACCACTCATTGTCCGATGTGGAGTGAACATTGGGATACCATGTAGTAGCTCTCTTGGTCTTATATGATAGTTATTGTCCCTTCCCACTATCTATATGATGTCATGTGATTTGATGATTCTTCATGCATGTCCCTCTAGGCAATTGCCTCTCATGACATATCTAGCTTATGTCCATTGTTTATGATAGCACATATTGATTACTTATGATTCGTGTTCCTTGATGCATTTTCACCCCACATACTTAGTACATTCCAAGTACTAACATATAATTTTTGCTTGCATGATCTAACTATGTAGGAACCAGAGCTCCTTACTATCCTCCTCCTCCACGCGGTGAGACGGTCTGGTTGAAGATTGCTTGGTGAGACCTCCACATCCGTGGATGAAATTCCATTTACTTTCATTCCTTGTTTAGACTCATTCATGTTTAGATACTATATTTTGAGGGTGTTCCCGAGAGATGTCTTGGCCCCCATTGTATTCACCATTAGAGGTGTTGTTAGATATTTGGTTACGTAAGATTGAGCTCCACTCCCCTTTTATGTTAAATGCTTGATGATGGTTCTAAGGTTGAAGTCTCAAGTCCCTAATTGCCCCCATAGAATGAGTCATACTTACCCACCCCTTAGAAATTATTTGCTATGTAATTCATGCTCATCCTCTTCCCTACAACAAACCCATACCGTGAGTCCACAGTGTCGTTCCCCTTAGAATATATATGCTATGAGGTGATTCAAAAATCTATCAACTTTTGATGTTTAAAACATGGAATTTTCTGTGTTCTCAATCCGATGTTAGTAGATTTGATGTCTTTTTATAGTTGATTTATAGGCTTATAGGGTTGGAACAATTTTTGGGCTAAGTGTGCAGAATTTGCTGAAGCAGAGGTTTCAAGAGACTCTTTATGAGTCATGGAGAATTCTACTTGTCATAAATCTAGTTTCATATACAATTCTAGTGAAGGATGATGTTCTTAAGTTTAAGTCTACGAACATACTGACGAGCCGTAGAATATATTACGAGTCGTAGATTTGGTGTTGTATCCTAAGGATCACAAAGTGAGGAGTCACTAAAAATCCATCAGACAAAAACCCCTATAGGCCGTAGAGTTTTATATGGGTTGTATAAGAGTGTCGTAGAAGTCAGCCACAGATTTGAAGAAGCAATCCACGAAAGGCCGATTATGGGCCATAAAATGTTATATGGCCTGTAGGAGTCGTCGTAGAGTATGTCGACCCAGTTCTCCTAATACTTTTTGGTTTTGTTTTTTAAACACTAATAGGTTTTTTAGTTTATTTTTCAGAAAAGAAACGTGACAGAGCAGTAGAGAAAATAGAGAGCTTGAGAGAAATACTTGTAACACTTTATTTTTCCTCTTAATTTCCAATCTTGTGATTCTTTGTGAATAGTTTTGGATTCCTTATGCTTAATTCTATTGTGTAAGTGCCCCATTATGTTATTCAAATTGATAAGTTTTGCATCTGCAGTGATCATGAGTAGCTAAATCAACAAATAGGGTTGTGGGAACTATAAAGAACTAACAAAGTAAAAATAGTTAATTAGTAATTCTTGAAAAGTATGGACGCATGTATTAATTAATTCTCTTCGATTTGAATGCTTTTTAATTGTGGCAAACGTTAGAAATTGCTAGTGTTATTGACTGGACCAAGATAGTATTGAACAGGAAAAGATATTAATTAAAAGGATTCGATTGATGTTTCTCGTCTAATCAACCAAAATGGGCCAAGGGGAGGTTGTACTAGACAATAAGTAAGGGTCAGTAATGTCACACAGTAGGGATGGACCAAATTATGTAGTGAAAATCACCACTTGCCTGGGCCAAAGGTTTTGGTGAACTTAACTTACCATTCTACATGCTACATATCGAAAAAAATACGATTATCTGGTAATATTGAGTTAGGGAATCATGGGGAACACAATACCCTAGTTACTCTTCACATTGATTTAACACTTGTCATAGTTTAGGATTACTTTTTATAGTTGTTACAAACCCCTCCCCCCTTTCGAAGGGAGATAAGCTAGATAATCAACCCTAATTGTCTTGAATTCTTCTAAGTCTACCATTTTCCTTATGGTGTCGACAGTAACCTCAGCTAGGTTATATATCTTGACAACGACCACTTTATCCTCAAAAAGGAGGTATAGCTTAGGCAACATCAACAATTTGGCCCCATTACCGGGAATGCAGCTAGACTTGTTGGATTCAAATAATTTTTGAATTAATCCTTATTTCCCCCCATTTTACTTTTTTTGTTGTTTTTGTTCTATTTCAAGGTACAGGTATAGTGCATGCCCAATACGCGAAGTCACTGCATTCCTTTGACTCAGTTTGACCCAGAGATCCAGAGAAGACTAAGAAGGGTGGCCAAAGATTATGCAAACAATGTGGCAAATGCAGCTCTTAAACAAAATGAGATGAGAATGCGAATAATGATGACCCACCTCCTCTTGAGGAAATTGACCCACAACCACAGGACTTCAACGTCGAAGCTTATCGATCGTGCCAATATCAGTTGAAACCTATAGCTATCAATGTTACTCGAGCCATTGTGTTACCACCACTACGGATGACACAAAGTTCTTATTTTTGTGTGGGTTGCTTCAGATGCTATAGAACCACACGTTTTTTGTTCGCCTACCATCAAAGGATCCGCATAGGTATCTACACAATATTGTGTTTATTTGTAAATGTGTGATAGGAACACGAATCTATCTGTTGACAGTGTGGTACTTCGTGTCTTCCTATTATCTTAGAGAGGTAATATAATGATATGGATATCGGAGTTCCCATAGAGTTCGATCTCCAATCAGGATAAATTGCAGAAGGTTGTTTTGGAGAGGTACTTACGCTGATCGAAGAAGCCCAAGTTGAAAGATCAAATCAACAACTTTGAGCAACTTCTTGGTGACTTAATCAGTACTATATGGGAGCAATTCACAAAGTGCTTGAGGAGTACCCTTGACCACAAAATTGTTGATGATGCCTTGGTGGAGACCTTCTACCGTGCCCTAGACTAGAATAGTCAAGCATGTGCTGATATCATCATGGGGGGCATATTTTTAGATCAACCATTTGCATGGTTCGCTAAGAAGGTGGAAAAGGTGGTGAAGACGAATTGTGTATGGCAGCGAAGAGACAAATCATCTACCAAAAGTTTGTGAGCTGTCAGTACTGGGTCGGACCAAGCTAAAATAAATGTGGAGATAATGTAAGAACTTTCCTGATTTCATACCAGCATGGAGCTGATGATAAAGGAGAATCAGGAACGAGTTAATGCAATTGTTCATCAGCCTCCACAAGCACCAATGTAGCAGGCTCTCTGCTATGAGGAGAACACTTGCTTCTTTGCTGATCAGACAGGGAGTTTCTAGATCAACACCCAAGGGTCCAATAAAGACTATTGGCGAAAAAGTAAGTAAACCAAGGTTGGAACTATGAAAGAGATGCCGTGTTCAGAGACAATTATGGAAGTTACTATGATAGGAATAGGGGCTTGGACAGAGATGCAGAGTGGGGTCACTGAGATGGCTACACAATGGTCCTTATGTGCTACCACAGATTGTGACACCTGTGCTAGTAGTTCCTTAGTTGAGAATATGTTTGATCATCTGTTGAAGAAAGCTGAGACACAAGATGTGACTTAGAGGGGGATAAAATCTTACATCCCCAGCATAATTAAAAAAATTGAGTCTATTGTTGTTGCTATCAAATAGCTTGAGCTACAGTTTGGTCAAGGGTCAACTCAATTTAATTAGTGTCAAAGAGGTACACTGCCTAAAAATATAGTTTAGAACCCAAAGAATGAAAGGTATTGCATGACAGTTACTACCCATGGTGAAAAGAATACCATTGATTCACCCATGCCAGTAGATGGTGATGATGTTAGAGAAGAGTTGAGGTCAAGGAAGCTGATATCGGAGACATTCATGTCAAGGATGGGGTGAGTGATGTTGCAAAGGCGCCGCAGAAACTAAAGCCCATTCCTAGACCCCCTCCTCCCTTACCTCAAATAATCAAAAAGAAGGAGGAGGATGGCAAGTTCAAGCACGTTCTCTCTGTTGCAACAACTCTCCGTCAACTTCCCTCTCATTGAGGCATTGAAGAAGATGCTAGTGTATGCGAAGTTTATGAATACCTTGGTTACAAAGAAGCTTATTGTGATCAAGAGCTATCCCAAGAGCTTCAACATTACAGTGGAATTGCTACAAGGTCCTTGGTACAAAAGCGAAAAAATCCTGGTGCTTTTACTTTACCGTGTGCTATTGGAGATGTGGAGTTCGCAAGGGCATTGTGTGATCTTGGTGCCAGCATAAATCTAATGCCCCTTGAGGTCTTCAAGAAGTTAGGACTGGGAGCCCCTACTCTGACAAGCATGCCATTGTTGATGGTTGACATAGTTTTCCTTGTATGAAAATCTAGAAACTTGATGTTTCTAAGAACTTATCAGATGAGACCTTATGTGAGTTTTCGATCATTCTACGACTCATAGAAAGGTCCCGTATATCCTTGCCTATAAAAGTCTGGACATTGGAATACATCTACAGCTCAGCTTAAAACTCGTAGATTCTTCTACTGTCTCGCCTGGTCTCGTAGAGGCAATTCCAATAAGAAATATTTGTGTACACTGTTTCTACGAGGGCTCTCTATGGCTCGTATTTTTTAGTTCTGCCCGTAGAAGTTCCTTCATAGTCCCTTTTATGACAAAGTGTGATTTGAATTAACTTTTTGCTTTCTGACTTGTGGAGCTTACCATATGTGTTGAATGTCTATGTTTCGAGTACTATGGCCCTAAAGCCAAGAAGCAGTGAAATCCCGTCCATGTAGAGGTGGCTCATGGATGAGACCTCAAAGGAGTAGGATGCTTCTAAGACCTATGGATTAGTTGAGGAGCTCAGCATCCGACTTGACCCTGATATTGATAGACCATAAGCATGAGTTGCCACGAGACTTGGGCTGGCCCAAACCCTAGCTATTTTTGTTCGCACACCCTAGTCTGACGAGGGAGGTAACAACAATAGAAGCTCCATTCAGATAACTCCCTCCAGAAATGAGTCAGAGTCAGTGTCAGGATCTGGCAACGAGTTAGAGATAGATTCCTCTACTACACCACCTCAGGCATCACTGTCACCACCAAACACTATATCCAACCGGTGGTGTGATGAGGACATGTGGGATATCTACCAAGATGCCATGCAGAAGAATGAGGGGGCAAAAGCTACACTCTATATTTTAGGACCCCCCATCATCACCTCCGGACTAGACAATGTCCCCATGATGTTGCCCAAGTTACACCTCCTTTTTAGAGGATAAAATAGTTGTTGTAAAGAAATAGAACCTAACCAAGGTTAGGATCAAATGCACAAGGAATACATAGACTCAAGACAAATTAACTAACAAGCGATCTGAGTAGTTAATCAACTCAATTCCCCAAAGGAGGAGGGGTTGCAAAAATTAATAAGAAAATAAACTAACTAACCATCATGAGAGAAAGATCAATAAAGGAGAGAAACTAGGGTATTGTGTTCCCCATGATTCGTCAGCTCAGTATTACAGGATAACGTAATTCTTGTCTAGTGTATAACATGCAGGACAATAATTTAAGTTCACCAAGCCCTTTGGTCAAAGGTGAGAGGAGAATTTAACTATGCGACTTGGCCGATGTCCGTAGCGTACATTACTAACCATTACCCATAAGTCCTAGTATGAACTCCCCTTGGCCCAGAACACATCAATCGAATCCTGTTAATTAATCTTTTTTCCTATTCATTACTACCTTGGTCCAGTCAGTTACACTAGGGGGTTCTAATGTTAGCCACCATTAGAAAACATGAAAAACAAAGAGAATTAATTAATACATGCATATACACCTTCCAAGAATCGTGAATTATCCGGTTTTACTTTGTTAGTTATTCATGGTTCCCACAATCCTAGTTATGGATTTAGCTACTAATATTTTTTGTAGATGAACAGATTATGAATTTAGAAGACATAATTAAACACTTACACAACTGAATTATGAACATGCAAATCCAATGTCAATGAATATCACAAGCTTGGATATTGAATTAAACCAAAAGTGTTTTCGAAGACCCCTTCACAATTTTCTGTCTAACAATATTGGGTTCTTTGAGCACTAACCTAAAACTAAACTAAACTTACGTGAACTGGTGGGGGGCTTATGAAAAATAACCTAAAATACTTATTTATAATAATTAAAAACAAGTCCTAAGTAAATTAGTAAAACTGGTCAGTACACTCTACGAAAATACTTTAAAACCCATATAGTCTTCTATGGATCATAGTCGGGGTCTCATATATTGTTGCAGGAAAACTAGACTTCTCCTTTACAACATAACCGTATGACTCGCAAAATGGTTTAGAACCGATAAAGGGGGTTTCATCTGATAAACATCAGAAAGTCTTCATTTTCTGGCCCTCAGGGCACGAAAGCTTTTCTTTAACTTGTACGTTAATTTACGGCTCGTTCGCATGTTTGTAGAAGTAACTTCAGAAACTTGGCCCCTCAATGGAATTCCATATGAAACCACCTTATGGCTCATAGAATGGTCTATGACCTGTAAGGTGTCTCGTATAACACAATTCTGTAGCAACTTTGTAACTTTCTCCAAAATCATTGGCCTACTTGTACTTCTATTTTTTATGAAAAGAATGAATCTTTTTCTCGAAGGATCAGGAAAAAATGTGTCCAGATCTCCTTTGAGAATGATTTGAAAGATCCAAAAGCAAAAATAGTGGTATTTGCTAGCAATAACATAATGGAGGCAGTCACTCAATATAGATTGATCCGAAATCTGATTCAAACCTCCCTTCTCTTTTAAAGGCCTATACAAAAGGGAATCCAGTACTTCTTGGTCGTGGATATCTAAAATGTTTGTTTGATGTTCAAGAATTCCTGTTTAGGCCGTTCATACCATCCACACATAGTGTTTTGATCTAAGATTTGAATTTTTCCATGTTTCAGCAATAACATATTCTTACATGAAGCTAAGGTCCAAAATATGGAGGAATCCAATTTTAAACGAGACAAACAAAAAAGGAGGAAAAACCTCTCAATAAATGAAATTGTCAAAAGATTTTCCTTTGAATTATTTGAAAGTTATCGAACTAGAGTTATGAGAGTACAAATGATTTATTTTTCATTTTAAGGATGAATGACGGAAGAGATGCAACATTACGAGCTATTCATCGAAGTGGTATACTATTAACTTTCATACGGGATGTAACTACGATGCCTAGACACAAAAACACATGAAAACAACTAAAGTCGCATTGAGAACATGTAAAATCCTATATTTTAAGCATCAAAAGTGTTGTCTTTCGACAGTACATCAACACCCTCAACTTAAAATTATCTCTTGTCCTCAAGCGATAGACTCAATCTATATATACAATAAGTCACATACACACCTCAACTCAATGGAATACATGACATACATCTCTGACTCAGATACCCACAACAACTCTTCAAAACGAGCATACCAATGCAAACTGGTGCATATGACAACATAACTATGGCATACAAGGTATTATCAATAATCCAAAATCACTGAACAAGTCTAATGCTAAGAATGTATTGCAAGTGCCTCACAAAAAAAAGTCACATATGTGACACTCAATCATATTTCCATTTTTTGCATTGGAACTGTGTAGACTCACGCACTCATACAATAGTTATTCATGCATAATCTCTAATAACATAGGCTTTCCACTATATACATGACTTACTCAATATCATATTATGATGTTTATTTCAACTTGAATATATGTTACCCATGCTATTCTAACATCATACATTTCACTTACATTCATGAACATTGATCTTTATGGAAATTATGAAGTGGGTTAAGCCCAATTACATTTTATAAAATGATTTTGATAAGATATTGGTTACGACAAGGATGTGATCACATACATGTCTTACGATTATGGCTATTTGAGCATCTTTGGTTCTTGCACCATCTTGTATATATGAATGAGCTATTCCTTGCATGAGCATCGTGATTATGACCTATGATTTGGCATTTGAGCCTAAAATGTGCATTGCACGATTTAAAAACAAATTACAGTTTTGAAATGAATATTGTATCATTTGGAAGCATGTATATGTATAAGTATTCATGTGAGATGTTTTTGACTTAGCACCGATCCGTTAGGGCTATCCCCAAGGGTCCTCTCCCTTTCCTCGAACTATTTGCCAATATAGGAATAATATTCATTACCGAAATGACTAGGTCGTAAGGAATGGTTTTTCGTTTTATTTATGATATGATATAATATGATTTTTGAAAATCCTTCTGAAATGGTGTGTTCCGTAAGGAAGGTGACCATCCACCGAAATGGTGTGCTCCGTAAGGTATGATGTCGATTACCTTTTGCAAGTAATCTTCTCCTACTGATGGGAGGTATTTATCGGACTAATTCATGTAATAGCTCACATGAGTTTGATTTGCCAGTCAAAGTCCATCCCCAATATATATGAGCATCATCTCATTCATGCATCATGAATTTCATGGCATCTTGTATATTTCTTCCTTGGATATATGATTTGTTCTATATTATGTGCCCTTGTCATCTAACATTAAAATGCAGGTTCGATAAGTTATATGCATTGCATGCCCACATACTTAGTAGATTCAAACATACTAACGCATACTCTGCACCTACATGATTTTACCATGTAGGGGCCGAGCACTTCGATTACCAACTGTTTGACGAGTAGTTAAAATCAGGAGAGTACTTGTGGTGAGTCCCATCCTCCATGGACAAGCCATCTTCCCTCTACTTACGATGTCACTGATTTTCCTTTCTTATTTTAGGGTGAGCCCAGAACATGTCCCGACCCCCGTTCCGTCTTGATTAGAGGCATTTGTTGGACAACATGTATTGGTTTATGTATTCGTTTGGATTGACTTATGGAAATTTTATATTTTGGCTATATGCGTATTTGCTGTGGAAAGTCCCAAGCCCCGTATTATCCCCATAGCATGAGTCATATTCTCCCGTCCTTTAGAGCTATGTGTTACTATTTGAATGTTCTTCCCGAACCGATGATATAGATTTAGATACTTGAGGCTTGTTTGGGGACTCTTGGATTCCCATTCCCTGTGTCACATCTAGGCCGTAGTCCCAGGTCATGACAATACACTTACCTCAAATCTCGATATAGTTTGGTAAATTTCGGATAAGTAGAATAATGAGAATTATGGGCTTCACTCATGATCACCTCCCTAAGACCAACAACATTCAAAACACACAACTGATCTTGATGTCGAAGCCCACCATCTCACCCTTGGGAGAAAACCTCTATCTTCTTTTAGACAACCAACTTCTTCAACTCAACCAATGGCGGGTCTAAATCTTGCTTAGCCTTGACATCAACAACCACATAAGATTGAGCCCCATTCTAGACATGAAAACCATCTTCATTGGAGTCATCCAATCTAACACCCAACAACAACAACAACATACCCAGTGAAATCCCACAAGTGGGGTCTGGGGAGGGTAAGATGTACGCAGATCTTACCACTACCACATAGGTAGAGAGGCTGTTTCCTGGAAACCCTCGTCACAAAAACCCATCAGCAGAACACGCTAGATACGATACACAGGCAAAAAGAGAAGAGCACATAATAATATCTAGATACAAGATAGTAAACATATAAAGGCAGATAAATAACATATAAAAGACAGACAATTACCACTCCTTCCTATCCTCCCTATTAGCCTGCTACTCTAATTCTCGACCTCCACTCCTTCCTATCTAAGGTCATGTCCTTGGTGAGATCAAGTTTCACCATATCGTTTCTAATCACCTCCCCCCAATACTTTTTTGGTCTACCTCTACCCCTACGTATAGCTCCCAAATCTAATCTCTCACACCTTCTAACAGGGGCATCAGTACTCCTTCTCTATACATGTCCAAACCATCGCAGTCTCGCTTCCCTCATCTTGTCAGCTACAGGGGCCACCTCTAGCTTCTCCCTAATGACCTCGTTCCTAATCTTGTCGCTCCTGGTGTGACCACACATCCATCGTAACATCCTCATTTCTGCGACCTGCATTTTCTGAACATGTACATTCTTTATTGGCCAACACTCCACCCCATACAATAAAGCAGGTCTAACCACCATTCTATAGAACTTACCTTTGAGTTTAGATGGTATCTTCTTATCACACAATACTCCAGAGGCCAACCTCCATTTTGTCCAAGCTGCCCCAATACGATGTGTGACATCATCGTCGATATCCCCACTACTCTGGATGATAGACCCCAGATACTTGAAGCTTTCCTTCTTGGGGATAAGGTGAGCTGCAAGTCTCACATCAATGTCTGCTTCCTCCCTCGCTACACTGAATTTGCACTCCAAGTATTCTGTTTTGGTCCTGCTCAGTTTAACTCCTTTAGTCTCCAAAGCGTGTCTCCAAACCTCCAACCTATCATTAACTTTGGTCCGGGTCTCATCAATCAGTACTATGTCATCTGCAAACAACATACACCATGGGACTCCCTCCTAGATAGATCGCGTCAGCTCATCCAACACCAAGGAAAATAAAAAAGGGCTTAGCACAGATCCTTGGTGAAGTCCCATCTGAACAGGAAAATATTCAGAATCTCCTCCCACCGTTCTTACCCGAGTTATGGCCCCGTCATACATGTCCCTTATCACTCTAATATATGCCATTGGGACGCCTTTCATCTCCAAACACCTCCATAGGACATCCCTCGGGACTTTGTCATAGGCCTTCTCAAGATCAATGAACACCATATGAAGGTCCTTCTTACTTTCCCTGTATTTCTCCACTAATCTCCGAACAAGGTGGATCGCTTCAGTAGTCGACCGTCCTGGCATGAATCCAATCTAACACCCAACCTAGACAAATGGTGAGCATCTTTTACAAACTCCTTCTCTTCACCAACATGAGCCACACTTCCCATAGACAGTCTACTAAGAGCGTCGGCTGCAACATTTACCTTGCTGGGATGATATTGAACACTCATGTCACAATCCTTAATAAGTTCTAACCACCTTCTTTGCCTTAAGTTAGGATCCCTTCGGATAAACACATATTGCAAACTCTTGTGATCGGTAAAGACGTCAACATGAACCCCATGCAGATAATGTCTCCAAATCTTCAAAGCAAACACCATCAACGCTGGCTCAAGATCATGAGTCGGGTAATTACGCTCATGCACATTCGATTGCCTTGACACATAAGTTATCACTTTATTGTGTTGCATAAGCACACAACCCAACCCAATACAAGAAGCATCACAATATATGACAGACCCATCTAAGCCATTTAGTAGCGTCAAAATAGAGCCGATGTAAGACGATCTTTCAAAGTCAAAAAACTCTTCTCACACTTATATAGCCATACAAACTTAGCCTTCTTTTGAGTCCACTTGGTCAATAGAGATGCAATGGATGAGAAACCATCAACAAATCTCCTATAATAACTAGCCAACCCAAGAAAACTTTGAATATTCGAAGGACTCAATGGTCTAGGCTAATTTTTCACGGCCTCGATCTTCTTCAGGTCAACCTTAATACCATCACCAGATTACCACATGACTAAGAAAAGCTACTTCATCCAACCAAAACTCACATTTGTTGAATGTAGCATACAATTGCTTATGCCTCAAAGTTTGATGAACCAATCTCAAATGATCCATATACTCCCGCTTACTTGGGAGTAAATAAGGATATCATCGATGAAGACAACCACAAAACTATCAAGAAATTGCTTGAACACCCAATTCATGAGATCCTTAAACACCTCTTTAGCATTAGTCAAACCAAACAACACCTCAAATTAAAAGTGCCCATATCTAGTTTGGAAAGCTATACTGGGAATGTCACACTTCATAACCTTTAATTGATGATAGCCGGAATGGAGACCTATCTTTAAAAAAAAGAGGTGGCCCTTTGAAGTTGATCAAATAAGTCACCGATCCCTGGTAACAAGTATTTATTCTTGATGGTAACCTTATTCAATTGCCTATAATCAATGCACATCCAAAGAGACCCATCTTTCTTTCTTACAAATAATATCGGAGCATCCCATGATGATATATTTGGTCTAATGAAGCCTTTCTCCAACAATTCCTTCAATTGATCTTTCAAATCCTTCAACTCCGCTGGTGCCACACGAGAGGGAGGAATAGAGATGGGTTGAGCATCCAGGAGGAGATCTATGCAAAAGTCCTCTTCCCTTTCGGGAGGAATACGGGGCAAATATTGGGAAAGACATCCAGAAATTCATTAACCACCAGATGCGATTTAAGAGTAGGTGACTCAGACTCCATATCTTTAATCCGTACAATATGATAGATACAACCCTTAGAAATCATCTTTCGAGCCTTGAATCGATCTTTAATAGCAGATTCACTACCTTTCTATTCAAGAACAGGTTCATCTGGAAACTGGAATTTGACTTTTTAGGTTCTATAATCTATAGAGGCATATGAAGTATAGAGTAATATTATGGCTGGCGACGGAACCGGTAAGTACCGGTTCCGGTCCGGTTCCGGTGCTGGTTCGGTGCCGGTCCGGTCCGGTTCCGGTACTTACCGGTAGGTTCCGGTAGGGGGGGGGGTCCGGAAGGGGAACCGGGACGGGACCGAAATATTTTGCCGGTAATTACCGGTTCCGGTCCGGTACCGAACCGGTAATTCCGGTCAAATATTTTTTTTTTTAATTTATTACCGTTGGTGTGGGGCCCACCAACGGTAATATACAAATTATGGCCGTTTTTGGTCCGTTTTTGACCGTTGCAAATATATTTTTTTTATTTTTTTTTCCAAAATTCAATTATTTCTCAACTATAAATACCCCTAAATCTTTCATAATTTTTCACTTCAATTCTCTCAATCTAATTCTCTCAATTCAATCCAATTCTCTCTACTTACTAATATTACAAATTTATAATTATATACATATTACATATTTACATACTACTCTCAAATATTATATATTATATATATTCATTATCTACTCTCTCAATCATTATTCCAAAATATTATTTAGTTTTGGTAATTGCATTTTGGAGCAAAATTTGGTGGATCAATTTGGTGCATATTCAAGCTTCAACTTTCATCAATTTCGGCTTCTACGTCTGTTTTTACACAGACGTTTGGTACCTTCGTTCCTAAATTCTACTTATTTATTCTTCCAAATTTACTTATTTGATTACTTTTACTTGTTGAGTTGTTGTCTCCTTGAATTATTTTTTTTACATTCATAAACTTGATTATTTGCATATAATCGTAATTTGTTTATTTAAATTTAACATGGATTCCAATGGAAAAGGAAAGGGAAAGAGTACATTTTTTGGTGGAATTAAAAAGGCTTTAACCGGTAAAAAATCAGGTGGTAGTTCGTCTACAAGACAAGCACCACTTAGATTAAATACCGAAGATTCTACTTACGTAGACAACACTTTTATTAATATTGACTCTAACACGGGATTAGACAATGATTTTCTTGAACAACATTTTGGGAATTTTAACGAAGATTTACCGGAAGATGATTTTGAAATAAATGAAAATGAAGATACTTTTGATGATGATGAAACTCAACCCCCATATAGTGCTACTACTCCCCCCCCCTCCCTCTCCCGCTCCCGCTCCCGCTCCCCCCGTACAACCTACGTCATCTAATAGGCCTAAGACGGAACGTGCAAAAAAATCCGTTGTTTGGCAATTTTTAACGCAAAATGAAGATAAAACAAAAGCTATTTGTAACAAATGTAAACACGTTTTAAACCATAAAACTTCGGGAAAGGGGGGCGGGACGGGTCATTTGAAAAATCACCTTATGCATTGTTGTAAAATGGAATTTTTGCATGCACAGGCAGTTGCGGACGCCAAAAAATTTGGAACTCCCATTCCCGATGAATCGACGGGAGGTTCAAATATGGTGCAATCGCAACTAAATCCTAGTAATATTTCCGGTCCTAGTACACATAGACCTTATGCTAGACAACGTGACCTTGATGAACTTTCTAAAATGATTGTTGTTACTGGTTTGCCCTTTAGTTTTGCAGAAAATCCCGGTTTTGTGCATTACATTCAAATTGTGTATAACCCGTCTTTTAATGGATTTTCTAGAAATACTATAAAAAAGCTGTTTTTGACTTTCTAGCACGCCATGTACAACATCTTAGGTGTTTATTTGCTTATAATAATTGTAGGATAGCAATAACTTCTGATATGGGACGTAGTGTAACCGGTAACGATTACTTTACAATTACGGCCCACTGGATAGATGATAACTGGAATTTGCAAAAAAGAATTTTAGGATATAAAACTTGTGAATTTCGAAAAACAGGTTCTTATATTTCCCAAACTATTCTTAATGTTTTACAATTTTTTGGTATAAGTAGAAAAATATTTAGTGTAACTTTAGATAACGCTAGTAATAATAAACGTGCTGTAGAATTTTTACAACCTATTATTTGTCCAACTTATGAAGATGGTTTTCATATTAAATGTGCTGCACATATTTATAATTTAATTGTTAAAGATGGTATTTCTTTATTTGAAAATGGATGTAATAAAGTGGAAGCCGCATGCCGCTTTATTTTTAAATGTCAAGTAATGGCTAGGCGTAGGGAATTTGAACAGCGTTGCATTGAATGTAATTTGCCTGTTAGAAAAATTCCTAAATCAATAGCAACTAGGTGGAATTCATTTTATGAAATGTTAAAAGTTGCTTACGACTATAGGAGACCGCTTACAATGGTCTGGAATGCACATAATGCAGATCCCAACTTCCGTCTAGATGAAAATGATTGGATTAATATTAAAGATTTAGTTGATTTTTTAAAAGTTTTTTATTTAGCAACAAAACAAATTTCCGGCCTTTACTATCCTACTATTTCTTCTGTGTTGCCTAATATTTGTACTATTTGTAATAAATTAGCTTCGTTTAAATATAATCCAAGATTTAGTGAACCTGTTAGAAAAATGATTGAAAAATTTAGGAAATACTTTTTTCCAATCCCTCAAATTTATTTAACTGCTGCTTTATTTAATCCCGCCTATAAAGAATTTGGTGTATCTAAAATGGTAACTAGTATATTTACAGACTTAGAAATAGTATACGACGGAGAAAATCAATCACTTCATTTAGAAACAGTTCTAAGTAGCGTTAGACCTGAAGCTAGGAAATTATATGATTTAGAACAATATAATTCAATACAAAATGTACAACACCAACCATAACCTACTAGGGCTAGATTTGATGATGACATGGACGCAATGTTAGAATTACAACTTGGGTTAGAATCTAACACAAACAACGACTTTGATGAATATCTTAACCAGGCACCGGAAAGCATCAAGGACTCAGAGGGGAAGCCGCAGCTGTTGGCGTGGTGGAACACTCGTGGAAAAAATTTTCCAAGACTTCAACGGGTGGCTCGTGATGTGCTGGCAATTCAAGCTTCTTCAGTTGCTTCGGAAGGCGCTTTTAGCGCTGCTAGGTTCCAACTTGGAGACCATAGGCATTCACTAGCTGGCGATAGCTTAGAAGTTTCAGTCTTATTTCGAGACTGGATAAATGCGGAGCGGAGGAATTTAGGGCGTCCGACATTGCCTTCTCAGTTTGAAGCCGATATCGATAATGTTATATCGGAATCAAGCAAAGACGGCATGGAATTTCTGGAAGAACAAGCTCAAGAGCCGATTCCAGAAAATGTGACAGCTGAAATGTTAGAAACTCTTAGACAAGAGTTTCAAAGTAGTTTAAGATATTGATTAAATATATTTGTATTACCTAGTTGAAACAGAACCCTTCCTAGAAGGTGGCTGCGTAGATTAGGTTGATTTCTAATATCTTACCTTTCTACATTGTACAATTTAAATTTTAAAATTACATAATAAAATTAGAGGCTATTCGCCTTATTTCTTTTTTTATTTTTATTATTCTTTTTACTTAATCTTAATTTAAGTTTTGACTTCTAACTTCTTTTTAATATATTTGCCCCTTTATTTCTCAAATCTTTATTAACTTTAAAGTTTAAAATACAAAAAGAAACATTCAAACTTTAATCGTTTAAAATTAAACTTTATAACAAGTTAACAACTTTAAGTTTGAATTATAAATTATATAACTTATAGTGTTATACTTATAAATAACTTATAACAATTTTGAATTCAAAATTTCAAACTTTCAAACTTCATTTTAAATTTTAACAATTTATATAATAATTTATGAATAATAATACTACCATTTTAACATTTTATTTTAACCTTTAACATTTTAAACTTGAATTTAAATTTTTAAATATTAATTTATTTATTTTTAATTATAGGAGTTCCGGACTTCCGGTGGACTGGTCCGGTCCGGTCCGGTCCGGTCCCGGTTGGTACCGGGACCGGTAAGGTAAGGGAGGATTTTCCCGGTACCGGTCAATGCCGGTCCGGTGTGACCGGTTCCGGTCCCGTCGCCAGCCATAAGTAATATCAAAATCAAGCATCTCAAGTTCCACAAGATTACACGGAAGGACTTTATACAAAACAGAGACTGGATAACCCCGACAGACTCTTTGGGAAACAATAGACTTACTCATGAGAGTATAAATCGAAAAGAGCTCCCTTAGAATTTTCGGACTTAATCCATACATAATAGCCAAAAGAGGAGTCACAAAAGATAAGTTTGCACCTGGATCAAGCAAAGCAGAAACATCAAAATCAAAGACTTTTAACATACCAGTCAAAATTTCTGGTATCTCCTCCACTTCCTGATAAGCATTCAAAGCATAGATCTTATTATCTCTAGGGAACCACTTTGAAGAGCTCTTTGCTGGCCTTGATCACCTTGGGCCACTTGACCCTGGCCCTTCTGAGCAGCTTTAGGACAATCAACAATCTTGTGGTTCTTATCACCACTCTGAAAAAACTACCCAAACTCCTAAAGCACACACCTGAGTGATTCATCCCACAAGTAGTACACAAAGGGGGCATTGGCCAACCTCCAACTTGTGCCTTGGGAGGAGGCACTCTATCATTGGTAACCCTTGCATTAGAACCTTGTCCCTTTTGGAAGTGACCATAACCACCACTCTTGGAGTTGGAGAACCTACTAGCATAACAGGCTTTCTTTGAATCATTCACCCTCTTCTCCTTTAGCTTTTCCCCTTCAATCTGTTCAACATATGTTAGGAGCCTAGAGATGTCCATATCCTAAATAAGCATAGTCGTACGATAATTTTTCACAACCAAACCAAAGATCTCAAAAATAAACTTATGAATTCTTGCACGGGATCAAGCACTAGCATAGGAACATACTTGGAGAGCTTTGTGAACTTGAGGGCATAGTCCCTCACACTCATACCACCCTACTTGAGGTTGATAAATTTTTTCATCTTAGCTTCCCTAAGCTCAAGAGGAAAGAAATGATCTAGAAAGGAAAAAATTTTCCCAGTTAACCCTATCACCACAGACCCTCTCCAACAGCCATTGGGTGTACCAAACTTGAGCAACATTCTTCTGCTGATAAGCAACTAACTCTACTTTCTCCTCAGAAGTCACTCCCATAAAATTAAACACCTTAAAGATTCATCAATGAAGTCTTGAGCATCCTCATCAGCCTTTGATGTAAAGAACTTCAGAAGATTCATCTGGGTTAAATCTCTCACTCTAGTAGCTGGAGTAGGATCACGAGGAAGACGATTAGTCTATCTAGCCTCGATGGTCACCACTTGGGCAAGCATGGCAATAACAGTATGGAATTCACCATGAGTGATCGGCTCTTCCATAGGCTCTTGAGGAACTTGGTCCTCATTAACTAGGGTCTGCCTTGGTAGAGAAGCTGTTCGTGGATTCATTTTCTGTAAGAGAGCAAGGACATCCTCAGGGTTAGGAAGCCTTAATACAATGTCCAAAGCATGACATAAGAATGAAGAAATGAGATAATTCCTAGAACTCCATCGTAGCCTCCCATGCACAGGTATGGTGCACTTCACACCCAAGAATATGACTCTACTCGATGCGGTATGTTGGACTCCAAGGATTATTTATAAACGTAGTGCTGTGATACCAAGTTAGTCACGACCAGTCAAAGAGTGACATTGCAAATGGGAACCCGAGAGTCCCCAAACAAGCCTCAAAATATCCAATGAAAATCGTCTGTTTGGAAGTGCATAATGAAGTAGTAAACACGTAGTTCTAAGGGATGGAAAAGTATGACTCGCGCTAAGGGGATATCATAAGGATAGGCATTTGCACGGATACACATAAAACATTATGCATATAAACTAAGGGACATGTAAGTATGATTCATTCTATGGGGATAGAATGGGACTTATTACTTTCCATATTTCAAAATCATATCACAAAAAAATCATCAAAGTGTCAATATCCAATAAATATCAATAACCATAATCTCCAAATAGCTAAAGAAGCATATATCCGTACAATAGTTTACATATTGTCCAACAATGCCTCTAAATCATAGAATAGAATGGGGCCCAAGACATGTCTTGGGCTCACCCTCAAATTAAATATAACATAAGTGGAAGCAACATAATAGGTACATGGATGGTGGTTTGTCTTTGTATGATAAGACTCACCACAAAAACATTCACGAATCTGCACCAGCCGTCAAAAGGTGGATGTATATAGCGTCCGACCCCTACATGGTTAGATCATGTAGGCTAAAAATGTATACGTTAGTACGTTTGAATGTACTGCAGGCTCTTTTTGCATTTTTGTACTACACAGTGTATTGTAGTACGATCAGAACAATGACTAGTAACGTGACTGCACAGCATCATATTATACTGAAGTTTGTTTTATTTCATGGGGGCCAACATGGTACAATATTAAAATTTTCAGTTTCTTAATTTTAGGTTTTAATTTTTTAAAAATGTATTATAATATTAAATTAGTTTGATATGGTTTGTTATTTTAAAGTTTGATCTTAATACTTTATTGTATAATAAATTGTTAATTGATCAAATCCAATGCACGTAAATGGTAAAGAAGCTGTGGAGCTGGCAACATATAGATTGAAGGATGTGTCTATATTATGGTATGAAGCTTGAAAGCAATCTAAAGAAATAGACCCACCTCCAACTACCTTGAAGGACTTCAAATAGGCATTTCTTGACCATTACTTGCGATTAGAGATTCGAGAGGCTCGTGCAGATCAGTTTCTGAATATCCACCAAGGGAATATGAGCGCAAGGGAGTATAACCTTCAATTTAATTCCCTGGCCAGGTATGCTCCTAATGTAGCTGCTACTATGGCAGATAGGGTTCATCGATATGTGGATAGGTTGGATCTGTATCTGGTCAAAGACTATACCATTGCTTCTTTGAATATAGACATGGATATAACGATGATGCAATTGTTTGCACAAAAATTTGAGGATCAGAGTCAAAGAAGAAAGACACAAGAGTTAAAAAGGGGCAGCCCAAAAAGGGCCAGATCTATGGGGAAGTTTATATCTTCCCAAGGTGTGTTTAGGTACATTCAATATTAGATGACAAGGATACATATATAGAAAGAAGTATATAAGAAAAAAAGGGTAATATATCAATATTCCATGCAATCCATGATGCATGCAATGCTATAATACTTCAACATAGAGGGGATGAAATCTTAACCATCATATAAGACTAAGCGATCTGTTACTTGGAATTCTGGTGCCTTGCCCACATCGATAAGAGGTGATCTACTTGCCAAAGGTAGACCATACTTCTCCTTATGGGCCTCCCATTTTGAAGAACTAACCTTCCTTACGGGCTCCCATTTTGGATAGTATTTTTATTCGTATCATATCAAAGTTGTAATTGTACCTTGCAGGCCTCCTATTTCGGTAAGGGTTACCATAAACAAATACCTATGGTGGAATACAGTTCAGGGACTTGGGTAGTAGACCTTTGGAGATAGCCCCCCCCCCATAAATCCGCTTGGTGCTAAGTCATCATCCCACAAAAACAAGAATACATATATGTATACATGCTTTCAAAGGAGGTGCAAGTCATTTCAAATCATTTTAATACATACTTAGACTTAAAATCCAAACATCCTTCATAATCATTCATACTTGGGATAAAAAGCCAATTCATACTTCAAATCAAACCTTCATACATAGGAATAACTCGTTCACATATATCAAAGTAGTGTAAACACCCAGTGTTTGCTCAAAGTTCCATATCATAAACATTTATGTGACCACATTCTTGTCATAATTATATTCTCATCAAAATCATATTCATAAACATAATTGGGTCATAGTCCACTTCATAATCTTCATAAAAACCAATTCTCATATATGCATATGCCATGAATGATGTGAGGATAGCATGGGCAAGAGAAATTAAGACTTAAATCAACAATACAATATGAAATTTAGGTAAATCCATAAGTAAATTCACATTTAAATCAATATTTAAATTATCCATGCTTAAATCAAACTTTAATTGGGACAATGCATATCCAAATCTTCATCATACAATCGAACATATTAGGTTTTAAATCCCTTTATAAACAACAATTAAGCATAGCCTATACCTCAATTGAATCAAATAAACAATAATCTAAAAGACCTATAGTTAAGATAATCTCAATTTAATAAGCCAAATATAAAAGAGTTTGGGGTCTTCATGGTTGAAAGGTACCATGAATCAATCCCACATACCTAAGCTAACCAAGAAGAAATAAGAAGAATTTGATTAAAGAAGAGACCCTTCTTTAAGCTCCAAGCTAATCTCCAATGGTTCACTTGAGAGGAGTCTGTAGACGAGAATGTTGAATAATTCTAAGTGTATGCATTGGATTTGAATATGAATAAAAGAGTCTTTTGAGAGACCTAGGATAGATTAGAAAGTCATAAACAACCTTTAGGAATAGCCAAAATTAAAAGAAAATGTTAATGAAATAGATGTCAAGAAGTGTTAGAGGTCTCATAAAGAAGCACCAAACACGCCGTATAGGGTTACATAAACCATATAGCCATTCATATGGCTACACTTACTGATGAAGTCTCGAGATGGTGATTCCATACTTAGAAAATTTATGGACCAACACCCATACAAGAGACCGTATAAACTGTGAAGGAGTCACATAGATCCTTTGAGGTTCATGTGTGAAGTGCCTTGGTAAAAATGTGGCTTTAAAGGCAAAGGCTTCTCTCACGAGCAACCATATGGCCAGTGAAGCGTCACACAAGCCTTGTGGGGTTCATATGAGGAATGCTTTAGTCTTGAACTACAACTTAAGGCCAACATTCTACACACAAGGCCAAGAGCCCATGAGGTGTCACCTTGGTCAAAAACTTTTCAGAACCATATTCCATACGCCATTAAGGACATACAATGTCTGGATCTTTACAGAGGTTGAAACTCATCCTATTTTATTTACCCCTGTTCTACTAAGATGTATAGGAATTTGAGGGAAGTGTATTGATAGGATGATATGAAAAGAGGTATTAAAAAATGTGTAGCTGATTGTCACAATTGCCAATAAGTCAAAGCCGAATATCAAAGGTCAGGTGGCCTAGCCCAAGACATAGAGATTCCTACTTGGAAGTGGACAGAGATCAACATGGGTTTTGTGATTTGTTTGCCGAAGACTAGAATGAATTTTGATTCCATATGGGTTGTTGTTGATAGATTAAGAAAATCAGCTCACTTTCTACAGATTAAAATGACTTATGGTGTCAAAGATTATGCCAAGTTATACATTCATGAGTTGGTTAAATTGCATAGGGTTTCGTTTTCTATTATTTTGTATAGTAGTGCTCAATTTACTTCACACTTTTGGAGATCCTTCCAAAGAGGTCTTGGTACTAAAGTCAAGCTTAACACGTACTTTTACCCACAGATGGATGGTCAAGCTGAACAAACTATTCAAACTCTTGAGGATATGCTTAGGGCTTGTGTTTTAGAGTTTAAAGGTAGATCGGATGAGCACCTCAAACTTATTGAGTTTCCTTACAACAATAGCTATCACTTTAGCATTGGGATGGCTCCCTTTGAATCTCTATATGGTAGATATTGTGGATCCTTGGTTTGGGGCTTTAAAGTTGGGGAAATGGCTGTGTAGGTCTAGATTTGGTTATGGAAGCTTCAGTTAAAGTAAGGATGATATGGGAATGATTGAAGATGGCTCAAAATCAACAAAAGTCCTATGCTGACACTAGGATGAGAGACCTTGAATTTGAGGCTGATGATTGGGTATACTTAAAGGTTTATGTAATGAAGGGCGTGGTTCATTTTGGCAAGAAAGGGAAGTTGAGCCCTAGGTATGTAGGGCCTTATCGAATCATGAGACGTGTTGGTAAAATTGCGTATGAGTTAGAGTTGCCTATGGAGATGAGCATAGTTCATTTAGTATTCCATGTTTCCATGTTAATAAAGTGTGTTTGAGACCCTGGTTCCATTGTGCCCTTTGAGGTGGTGAATATTGAAGAGAACTTGACTGATGAGCAAGTTCTGGTAGAAATATTGGACAGGCAAGTAAAGAATTTGAGAAACAAAGATATAACATCCGTCAAATTCCTTTGGAGGAACCAATAAGTCAAAAGTGCCACTTGGGATGTCAAAGCAGATATGAAGAAGCGATACCCCTATCTCTTCCACTCTAATAAAGCTTAGGGTACTGAAATTCCCCTACTTTAAAGCCACCACTTCGTTGCATGTCATTTTCATGCCATCCATGCAAGATTATATGATTTTGAGGGTGCAATAGAAATGTTATTTGAAGCATGATTAGAAAATTTTCATGATATATATGCTGCATTTTGCATATGATGCATGTGTTCTACTCCTTAGAGCTTACGTTTAGCATATTCGAGGATTAATGTTCCAAAGGGGGAGATATTGTAAGGGCCCACATATTAGAAAGTATGAAGGTGCAAAAAAAATGAAGTCTGGAAATTTTTCCAAGTGTAAGAGAGGTTCACGAAGGAATATACGGGTCGTAAAATAGAATATGGGTCGTACATAAGTTCGTGGGGACGAGGGTGCAATTCTAGTAGCTTAGGTTGGGAGAGCCACCAATGCACATGGGTGACCACGAGCCGTAGATGGCTCTATGAGCCATAAATGTGCTCATGGAATGGTGGTCAGACTTGATGGACAAATGGGTTTCTAAAGTTTGATGCATGAACAATAGGATGGCTCGTGGATGGGTTGAAAGATTGTAGGTGTGTGTTCCAGAGAAGATTTCATATGGGTAAAAAACCAATAGGAGAGAACCCTTTTCCATTACACATAATAAGGGTCTCATGGTTTGGTTCAATAGGTTTTTCAAGGGGTGTTTTTGATAATTCCTAGAATCCTAATTGTATGCTAAGTGGGATAATCCCCTAAATTAGCCCTTTCCAACCTTGTACAACCCTAAACTACTCTGCTCCAACTCATTCTAAAACAAACTAAGTCCAAACTCCTCCCAAATATTCTTAAGCTGCCTTAAGACATTCAAGTAAAAGGTACATGCTAGGGTTTTCGATTTTCTTCATCCTCCAATAAGATTTCCATCTCCAATCACACCTTATATGTAGGTTTTTATTTGTGGAGCGTGGGTTTTTATTTGTGGAGCGCTTCCCTCCATAAAGTTCAACCATTTCTCTTCTTCAAAATTTCAAGTTACTGTTAACTTATGAAAATTTCATGAACACTATTATATATCGATATTGTGAAGTAATGTTTTGATATTCTACCTTGGTACGCTATTATGCAATACAATGCCATATGAAACTTATAATTTAAATGATGGTCTTATGATACCCTAACCAAGCTTTACTTTGTTATGGTGGATTCCTGGAATGATTCTTAAATGACCTTGTTTTACTCCTCTCATGTCCTATATTCTTAAATGAATGATTTTGAGCATATGTGCATACCCACCCTATTTTGACTAAAGATTTTATATCAAGCTTCTTATGTTGTTGAAAGCCCTATGGCAAGATATGCAAATTATAAATCTTATGAATGTTGAGGTCTATCAGATACGTTATGATTCCATGGAAATAATATGAATATTATGAATGACATGAAGTCCTTTTTCTTGATGCTATAAAGTTTTGATTTTGATGAGCTACTCTATTATGAAATTAAGATATTATGAGGCTATGCATCTTATGACTACAACTATGGCTATGATATAAGTGACCCTTGGGATTATTGACCTAGCACTGATAGGACCTTAGTAGATAACCATTGTCCCTTAACTATGTTGCCGTCGTAGGTTTGTTATTAACTAAAGGATCCATATAGATCTTGTTGCATGATTCAACAAAAAGGGTGGGGTTCCCATAAGGTAAATGCTATTTGATCTTTAAAAAGAGTGATGTTTCTATAAGGATCTTATCTCATACTAACCGAAAAGAGTAGTGTTCCCGTAAGGTGTTTGTGAAGCATTCTCCAAATTGGGGAAGTTCCCATTAGGTGAATGTTTGGTTTACATTGCAAAGTAGACCACTCCGTGTCTGTTGCGGAGTGAAAATCAGGATTCAAAACAGTAGCTCACTTGGTATTACATGTCGGTTATGGTCCCTTCCCATCTATGTATAATATGTTATGTTATATCGCTATCCTTCTGCATGTTTTTACCAAGCCATTGATTATTCATGTCATATTGAGCTTATATCTGTTGTATATGCTTATGTATCTTGATCATTATGAGATATGTTCTTTGTTACATTGCACTCTTCATACTTAGTTCATTCCAAGTACTAACACATACTTTTTGCTCACATAATCTAACTATGTAAGGATCGGAGCACCTATTCATTCTCCTTCAAGTGGCTAGATGGCTTGAGAAGATTTACTATTGGTGAGCCCTCCATTTTAGGGACAACATCCATTGTCATGCTATGCTAAAGAGTTATTCACTTTTGAGGGTGGGCCCGAGCGGTATCTTGGTCGTCGTTCTACTCATGTGATAGGTGTTATTGGATAGATTCATGTGATAAGATTGACTCCTATGATTAGAGCTGTCAATACGGGCTGACCCACCCCATTCGCGCTAGCCCATACAGGCATCAGAATTTGACAAATCAGGTCAGGATGGCCCTTTTTTTGTGGGCCAGAATATATCTAGCCTAGTCTATCGGTACGTGGACTGCACGCCTTGCCGGGTCAGCCCATATTTTTACAAGTATATTAGTTTTATAAAATTTTAAATTAAATTATAATTTAATAATATTAATATAAATTAGAATAAGACAATATTACATGGTATTGGTGTAACTATTACATATTATAAAAATATAATTTGTATCTGTAGTTTTTATATTTAAAAATTTTAAGTGAATTTTCAGTTAGAACTCTTATTGTTCAATACTCTATTTTTACTTTTATTTTTAAATATTTTTTAATTTTGCCCATGGGCCGACCCAACCCATATTGCAAAAGCCTACAAATCAGCAGATTTAATTGGATCTGGCTAAAACACCCATTTTTAAATAGGCTTCAAGAATCTTAGCCAAGCCCTGCTAAATCACGGTTTAGGCCAAGCCGGTCCAACGGGTTTAGCCCTTATTGATGGATCTACCTATGATGCTTATGTTTTAATGATGAATTCCTTTAGTCCCTTCCCTTTATGTGTTGTTGAATGTGATGGCATGTAATTAACGTCCTAAGCCCCTAATATCCCTATAGCTCGAGTCATACTTCCCCTCTCTTTAGTCATTGCTTGTTTTGTGATGGTGGAAATTCCTATTCCCTCACCTATCCCCATAGCTTGAGTCCAAAGCTTTGATTCCCTTAGAATTATTTTCTTGATATTTACTTATGCTTACACAACCAAGGATATGCTTGCTATGTTTATAGGCTTTTTGGGGTCCTTTTGGGTTCCCCATTAGCCGTGTCATACCTAGGCACTAGGCTTGGGTCGTGACACTCCCCAAGAGCCTATTGGAGAGTCGATGGCTAATGTCAAATTCTGGACTGTTATTCCTATGATGGCCTGAGTCAAGGCTTCTTAAGTGGGACAAGTTGCACTTTTCTCTCATGTTCCCACTTCGGCTAGTAGAGTAAGGTATTTTTCCTGGATGAATCCTCTAGAAATTCATGGTTCAAAAGTTGATGAGGATGCAGTTCATAGATGAGGTCTACAAAGTACTTGATATTACAGGGTGTCTTTTGAAGATAAAGCTAAGTTTGCTGCTTATTAGTTGAAGGGAGTGACCCAAGTTTGGTATACTCAGTGGTTGGTTGAGAGGGTAGGTGATGGTAGAGTTGGTGGGGAAGAGTTCAAGTTGGCTTTTCTGGGCTGTTTCTTTCCTCTTGAGCTTATAAAGGCCAAGCTTATAGAGTTTATCAACCTTAAATAGGATGGTATGAGTGTGAGGGAGTATTCCCTTAAGTTTACTAAGCTTTCCAAGTATGCCCCGACACTAGTATTTGACCCCTGCGAGGATGCACAAATTTACCTCAGGGATTTCTGACATGGTTGTGAAAGAATGTCATATAGTTATGCTTATTTGAGAGATGGACATTTCTAGACTCATGACTTATGCTGAGTAGATAGAAGGGGAGAAGCTCAAAGAGAGGAGGATGAAGGATTCCAAGAGGGCTGTTATGATGGTGGGTTCTCTAACTCTAGGAGTGGTGGTGGAAATGGCCGCTTCCAACAAGGCGAAGGTTCAAATCCAAGGTTTGTGAATGATAGAGTGCCTCCTCTCAAGGCACAAGGTGGGATGAACCACTTCATCCTAGGTCTACATGTGTGGGAAGAATCACCTAGGGAGATTCTTGATGGATTCATGTACTTGCTATGGGTGTAGTGATATGGGCCATAAGCTTATTGATTGTCCAAAATCCTCAAAGAAGGGTTAAAGAAAGTGGAGGAGACTCCGAATGTGGAGAGGTATGTTGAAAATGTTCGATTTCGATGCTTATGTTTGCTTGATCCCGGTGCAAATTTATCTTTTATGACACCTTTCTTGGCTTTTATGTTTAGGATGGGTCCTGAAATTTTGAGGGAGCCATTCTTAGTATATACTCCTGTGGGTGAGTCTATTGTTTCCCATAGAGTCTATCGGGTTGTAATGACTCGGCCTAAGGGCCTAGTTATTACACGATGAATAAGATACCCGAAGGCACCTCACCTAAGCCATCTTAAGCATTCATAAGCATTAAGTAAAACATTTGTAGAAAAGTAAGGGAAAAGGGACTATGGGTCATTTTAAACAATAAAGAAACGTTAAGAAGCAGTAAGAATAACTAACATACTTTGTCCATAAGCATACCAAATAATACATCGATGGATGGAACCGATACTGGTCAGTTTCAATCAAATAAAAAAGAATCCGTAATTGTGCAACATAGAAAGTAAATGCCTCAAAAAGGCCATAAATACGTCGTCTTAATAGTACAAAACAAGCTAGAAGGAAAACGGTAGAGTCCTAAACTGTAAGGCTTACCGAAAATAATAGTGCTAGTATTGAATGTTGAATACTAGCTATGATCTGGTGGAATAGTGCCTGTCCCTGTATCATTAAATCATGAAGGCAAAATATGTATTAGTACGTTGGAATATACTAAGTAAGTGAGATGCAATGCATGTATGACATTGTAATACCATCATTCATAAATATAACATATAAGTATGCATAACATGAAAGATACATAAAGTTAGCTTAAGCATGCACAAGGAATATAGATAAATATGAATAAGAGTCTAGGCATGAGAAATCACACGTAATGAAAATACATCATAAGATTATAAATTTGTGGGAGAAGACCTTAACCGACATATAATACCATGTGAATGAATTCAACATAACCCCTTACATTGGCATGGGAAGACCACTTGCCAGGTGGAACTCCATCAACTTCACATGCATCTTAATAACATACATGGCCTACGTGGATCCACTAGCCTAGCCTACAAGGGCTCCTTTGGTGGCACATAGTTAATGCAACAAAGGTTTGCTTCTAAGGTTCCCATATCGAACCCCATGACATTGTCACGTTCAGTGCTAAGTCATCCCATGGAATTTTTAAAATACAACTTAGAATCATAACTATCAATCATAAGATTAGCTTGAACTTAGGAACCACCAAGTGAGAATTGTCCTTTCATCTTGGGAACCTTTTTTAAACATTTTTTTAGGACAATTGTCAATATGCTTATATCTTTGACAAGTCTTTACTTTGGAACATAACTCTAATGCCTTAATCATCATCATAAATAATGCAAAGTTTTACTTGCAAAAACTAGGTGGGCTAGGCTTTTTAAATGGAATAATCATAAATCACATAAAAACACGAGGAAATTTCTCTTTCTAAGGACCATCAAAAACGCCCACATCATTATTAAAACCCATCATTGTGTTCATCATCAATATCTCAAAAGATGCATATACTTGGTAAAATATAATAGGATATCATGAATAACATTTAATTACTTAAAACATCATGAAATCAACATAAGCATGCATAATATCTTAAAGAAACTTAAAGAAAAGGTAAAGTACTTCAAAGGGAACTTTATGGGTGAAAGGATACCCATAAATCAACTCATATACCTTTGGGGAACTTGGTAGAATCAAACCTTAAAGTCTTGGGAAGATTCTTGGAAACACTAGCTTGTCCTTTCTTGTTCTTAGAGGAGGAATGCATTAAGAGAGAATTTGGGAATTGGAAGAATGAGAGAATGCAGGATGGTCTAAGGGATTTAAGGCTGATTTAGAACCCCTTTTCAATCCTAAAATGACATAGTTTAGGAACAGAATTGATGGAATTAACCAAACTAACCCTCATTAAAACTTCTAGATTCAACCTATGAAACTTTATTTATGGGCCGTAAGTTCTGTTCATTCGATAACACAATTAAAATCCCTGACACTGACTTTGTTGGACTCAAAACAACAAGACCTTGTTATGATTCGTATAAAATCTTACAGGTCGGGTTGGACTCATAGAGTCCTTCCACACTTAGCTATTTTCTTTGTCTCATTCCATGAAGCACCGTACAGGTCGTATATTGCTTCATGGACCATGCTGGTAACATGTAGGTTCGATTCAAGCAAACTCCAAATTTCCTTCATGTTTGATTATCTCACTCAGTACCCTATCTACGGACTGTAATGAATCACGGGTCGTCACTTGGTACGTGTGTTACCTCACACTTGGAAACATTTTCCCTTTCCTGAAATTCATGTTTAAGGAACAATCCAACGGGCCGTATGACCACTTGTGGGACGTAAGTCACCTTTGTAAACTTGACTACAAGTCTTTTTTTAGGCAAAATTTCTTGACTATTAGGCTCCTAAGCTGGGGGTCGTTACAAGGGTTGTTCTATTTTTGTCTTGCACAAAGATCTTCTATGTGATCTTGTCGAACTTGAGATGTTTGATTTTGATGTTATTCCTGGGATGGATTGGTCGCATGCTTCTTATGCCTCTATATATTGTAGTACTCAAAAGGTCAAGTTTTAGTTTCCTAACAAGCCTATTCTTGACAGGGAGGGTAGTGACTCCACTTTTAAAGGTCATTTTATGTCTTATCTCAAATCCCAAAAAATGATTTCTAAGGGGAGTATCCATCATATAGGTAGGGTTCGGGATTATTGAGTCCTAGTCTCCTACTCTCAAGTCAGTTCCCATGGTTAATGAGCTCCCAGATGCTCTTTCCAAATATTTGCCCGACATTCCTCTTGAAAGGGAAGTAGACTTTTTCACGCCCCGGGAGTGTACCCAAGACGTGGCCGGCACCTAGAGACTATTTCTAGTCCCCAAGCGAACCACCTAGCCTCATCACATTCATTCAATCAAATAAATCAAGACAATCAATGGAAGACTAAGGAAAGTAAATGGGCACATCTCATCTATTTCTCAAAATAATCTATTTAATAGAAAAAGCCTAGTAGATAGAACTAGCACAACAATCTCAACACCAACGTTCGACTATCATCTATAAAGTGTTTATTACTATCAAGTTGTGCCAATGACAGACCCATGGCTACCTTAATAAGAATAAAGCTAAATCAAGTCTAACTCAAAAGCAAAATGAAATAAAGGTGGTGAATCATCTGGAGTAGCGGAGGTTCACCAATCGGCTGAACATCTCGGATCCTTAACGGTGCGCCTATTGATGATCTCTTACTCCTGTATCTACATCATGAAATGATGCAGTGCCAAGTGGCGTCAGTACGTAGAATGTATGGTATGTAAAATAGCTGAATGAAACCAGAACAAGTAGAATAATATGGAATGGAATCAACATAGAATAATAACCAAATCAGAATGTCACATGTCTATCTAAAGGAAGAGTAAATATTAGACCAGTAAACCATTAACCTCATCAATCCACTCAACTCAGCTCAACTCGACTCGACTTAGAGTACTCAAGGTGGGAACGTTTGGGAGTTTCTCTTATCCGACAACCATCACTTATGAGTCAGTGATAGTAAAACATCTCGTCGGTGTTGCCACGGCTATTCCATACTTGCTAGGTAGAGAACAACTCAAATCTACTAGGGAAACTGCATTCAACAAGTCCTCTATTATTTCTGGGACTCTCTCAAGAGGGAACCCACAATGTAATGTGAATATTCTAATCCTCTCCTACATTCGGCTACGTAGTTTGACGAGTGCCAGTTGGACTAACTCTTACTCTTTTGGTGCTCAATACTCCTCCCATGACTCAATGTGCATAAGACAATCAATCCTATCAAACAAATCCAATCATGGGGAATGTAACCCTTTCATCAATCAACATCTCAATCAAATAGCTCAAGCCTTAGAACAGTCGTTAGGGAACAATCGAACAAACAATTATTGAAGTTCATTTATAGAGACTCATAGGATTATCAAGTTCTATCAACTCATCATCATTCTTTCATCGCAATCACAATCATAATTAACATTCTCACGTCAAGGTTGTAGACTTAATCCTTAGGTTTAGTCATGCATGCTTGCAAAAATAATCATGTAGGGTTATACAATATATCATGAAAACTATTCAATTTGAGAAAACAAGTTTATGATGATCACCAACATAGGAAAATACATATAATCAATATAATTTTCAAGAGAAACCATCAAGAATCATGTATGTAAACTCTTTAGACCTTCATCTCTCCTATGACTATCTATGGTGCACATGATAGAACAATACCTAGGATGAAGCTCTCAACAATCACTTCAAGGATTTCCTCCCGAATTCCTGAATCTCAAGCTCTTCTCTTTCCTCAAACCCTAGTCTTTTTCAAGGACTTAGAATGACTTAAAATGGGATTTAAAAACCCTTTTTACGCTTAAACGACCTAATTAGATCGTGTATTGAGTTTAGGAGGGGTTGGAAATTGTCCGAAATGCCCCTCACAAGATTTAGAAATTTTCGGCTTTGGAATAACCTAGTCCGCAACATGGACTAGTCGCGTACAAGTGTATTTTTATCAGAAAATTTCCGAATGAGTTTTCAAATCCAGTCAAAAAAATTGAAAAAAAATTTAGGTGTAAGTCCGCTACAGAGGCGTGACACGCCTCTATCACGCACTGAGACTATTTTTCGTTTTCGGGTCAAAAAATTATCTTTTTATCGGGTCGCTCTAAAAATCAACCTAGACAATGCTAGCATAGAAGCTATTATTATAAGCAAACCTGATGAGTGGGAGATGGTCATCCAATTCCCAGTAAACTCCAACACACACGACCTCAACATATCCTCCAAGGTTTGAATAGTCCTCTCCGCTTGGCCATCAGTTTAAGGATGAAAAGCGGAGCTCAACTTAATTTTGGTCCCAAGGCCCTTCATGAAAGATTTCCAAAAGTGGGAAGTGAATTGAGCACCACGATCTGATATGATGGATCTAGGTACACCATGCAACCTCACCAACTCCTTTATATACAACCTTGCGTAATTCTCGGCACTGTAGGTAGTCTTGACCAGTAGAAAGTGAGCTGATTTCGTCATCCGATCCACAACAACACAAATGGAGTCGAATTGCCCTCGGGTCCAAGGCAATCCAACCACAAAGTCCATATTCACATCCTCTCATTTCCATGTGGGAATTCCAATGTCTTAGGCCAAACCACCGGCCTTTGGTGTTCTATTTTCACCTGCTGACAACTCGAGCATTCGGACACGAACTTGGCAATATCTCTCTTCATATCATGCCACCAATACACCTCTCTTAGATCCCGGTACATCTTGGTAGAGCCGGGTGAATAGAGTATTGAGAGTTATGAGCCTCACTCATAATTACCTTCCTAAGGTCATCCACGTCGGGAACACAAAACCGGTTTTGATATCGGAGTACACCATCTCCCCCTTGGGAGAAAGCCTCGATCTCCTTTGCAGCAACCAACTTCTTCAACTCACATAACAACGGATCTAGATCTTGCTTAGCTTTCACCTCAATCAGCATAGAAGATTATGCCCCATTCTAAACCCGAATACCACCCTTGCTGGAATCAATTAACCTGACACCCAACCTAGCCAACCGGTGAACATCCCTTGCTAACTCCTTTTTTCCATTTTCAACATGCGCCACACTCCTCATAGACAACCTGCTGAGGGCATCGGCTATAACATTGGCCTTGCCCGGATGATACAGCACACTCATGTCATAATCTTTTAGAAACTCCAGCCACCTCCTTTGCCTGAGGTTAAGATCCCTCTGGGTGAAAACATATTGCAAACTTTGTGATCGGTGAATACATCAATATGGACCCCGTACAAATAATGTCTCCAAATTTTCAAAGGAAAAACCACCGCTGCCAATTCAAGGTCGTGGGTGGGATAGTTTCGTTCATGCACCTTCAACTGTCTTGATCCATACGCTATCAACTTACCACTCTGCATAAGCACATAACCCGATCCGATCGGCGAGGCATCGCAATACACTACAAACTATTTTGAGCCATTTGGCAAGGTCAAGATGGGAGCTGACGTAAGCCGATCTTTCAAGGTTTGGAAACTTCTCTCGCATTCATCTGACCATATAAACTTAGTCTGCTTCTGGGTCATCTTGGTCAATGGAGATGCAATAGATGAGAAACCTTCCACGAACCTTCTGTAGTACCCGGCCAACCCGAGAAAACTGCGGATATCCAAAGGAGTCAATGGTCTAGACCAATTTTTCACAACCTCTGATTCCCTTGGATCAACCTTGATACCATCTCCGAACACCACATGCCCGAGGAAGGCCACTTCGCCCAACAAGAACTCACACTTGCTAAACTTGGCATACAATTTCTTTTCCCTCAGAGTTTGGAGGGTCATCCTCAAATGATTCCCGTGCTCCTGTTCACTTCGGGAGTAAACGAGAATATCGTCAATAAAGACCACCATGAAGCTGTCCAGGAAAGGTTTAAACACTCTGTTCATCAAGACCATAAATGCGGCCGGAGCATTAGTTAGGCCAACTGACATCACCACAAATTCGAAATGCCCATACTTTGTTTGAAAAGTTGTTTTGGGGATATCATACTCTCTAACCTTCAACTGATGATACCCGGAACGGAGATCAATTTTTTAGAAGTGTGTGGCACCTTGAAGCAGGTCAAACAAATCATCAATCCTTGGCAACGGGTACTTGTTCTTAACGGTCACCTTATTTAGCTGTCTGTAACCAATACACATACGGAGGGACCCATCCTTCTTCCTTACAAACAACATAGGAAAACCCCACGTTGATGTGCTAGGCTTGATAAAACACTTCTCTAATAGGTCCTTTAACTACACCTGTAACTCTTTCAATTCTGCAGGGGCCATCCGATACGGAGGGATAGAAATAGGCTGAGTATCTGGAAGAATATCTATGCCAAAGTCTATCTCTCTATCCGTAGGGATGCCCAGTAAGTCCTCAGGGAACACATCCGAAAAGTCCTTCACCACAGGGACCGACTCGAAAGCAAGCACCTCAGGATCTATATCCTTGACCCTCACATATGGTAAATGCACCCTTTAGGAATCATTTTCCACGCCTTAAGGTAGGAAATAAACCTACCTTTAACAGAGGAATCACTACCCTTCCATTCAAGAACTAGCTCACCGGGAGGTTTGAACTGGACTTTTCGGGTTCTACAGTCTATGGAAGCATGAGATGCATGCAGCCAATCCATCCCAAGAATCCCATTAAAATCAAACATCTCGAGTTCCAGAAGATCACAGGGAAAGATATTATGCAACACAACAACAGGGCACCCATGATAGACTCTATGTGCAATAATAGATTCACCCACGGGGGTGTAGACCAAGAAAGGCTCTCTTAAAATCTGGGGTTTCAAACCGAACTTAACAACCAACAATGGAGTTACAAAAGACAAGTTTGCTCCTAGGTCAAGCATAACATAAATATCAAAATCAAAGACTTTTAACATACCAGTCACGACATCTGGAGCCTCCTCGACATCCTGGCGAGCATGGAGGGCATAGAACCTGTTGTTTCTCAGGGCAACACCTGGAGGACCTCTCTGCTGACCTTGCCTGCCTTGGGCTACCTAACCTCGGCCTTCGCGCGCATTCCTAGGGAAAACAATGACCTTATGGTTGTTACTTCCACATCCAAAGCAAAGTCCCAAATCCCTTCGGCAAGTATCTGTGTGGGGCTTCGCATACCTGTCACACGAGATATAACCTGGTCCGCTACCCGTCGGTACCCCGGGAGGGGGTGCTCGAGCATTAGCCACCCGAGCTCCCGAACCTTGGCCCTGTTTGAAGCGACCAAAACCAGCATTTCTAGCATCGAAGAACCTACCATCAAAGCGGGCTTTCTTGGGATCGTGTGCCCTTTTCTCTTTGAGTTTCTCCCCTTCAATTTGCTCAGCATACACCGTGAGTCTAGCAATATCCATGTCCCCAATTAGCATAGCAGTTCGACATTCTTTTACTAATGAGTCAGAAATACCCAAACAAATTTGTGCATCCGTGCACGGGGATCATCCACTAGAGACGGAACATATTTAGAGCTTGGTAAACTTGAGGGCATAGTCCCTCACACTCATACTCTCCCCTGCTTAAGGTTAATAAACTCGGTCATTTTGGCCTCTCTCAGCTCAAGTTGAAAGAAGCGGTCGAGGCAGGCGGATTTGAAACCTCCCCATTTAACATCACCATCACAGACCCTTTCCATAGCCCATTATGCATACCGAACCTGAGCTACATCCTTCAACTGGTAAGCAACCAATCAACCTTTTTCCTCAGAAGAGACACCCATGATGTTCAATATTTTTTAGAGTTCATCAATGAACTCCGGAGCATCCTTATCAACCCTTGACCCGTAGAATTCCAGAGGATTCATTCGGGTGAAGTCCCTCACAATAGAAGCAGGTGTAGGGTCCCGTGGCTAATTGGCTTGCCTTGCCTGAGCAGTCACCACCTGTGCAAGCATGGCGAATGCGGTATGAAATTCACCATTAGAGATAGTCTCCTCCATAGGCTCATGAGGGGTCTGATCTTCCGCAGCCGGATCCGGCCTAGGTAGTGGAGGTCTTCCTCGAGGCATTTATTGAAAGGGATTAACAACACTAGTAAGTAAGAAAATTTCATAAACCAGTCACAACACGATACAAGACTTGAAGAAAGGAGGAATTTCCTAATACGTCTTCGTAGCCTCCCACTCATAGGTATGGTGCACTTCACACGCATGAATAGGACTCTACTAAACGTGGCATGTTGGGCTCTGAGGACCATTATAAACCTAAGGCTCTGATACCACATTTTGTCACGACTCGGGGTCGGGGCCTTGATGTGACACGACGAATGGGGACCCGAGATCCCCCAAACAAGCCTCAAAATTTTAGAATCTACGAATGGTTGAAGCGCTTTTAAAGACAATCAATTAAATAACGGAAGTTTAAATCCCAAAAGAGCATTCCATATAAGTTAAGCAAAATGACAAGGTTTTACAAAACACCCAACATATGTCTCTAGTGAAGAAACGGGAGCCAAGACAAGTTCTGGGCTCACCCTCAACAGAACATATACATAAGAAACACAAGAACAAAGCTCGCCCTCGGAAGATGGGGCTCACCGCAAAAATAGCTTCAAGGAGGACTATTTATTCGGTGACTGGTACTCAAACTGCTCGGTCCCTACATGGTAAAATCACATAGGTGTAGAGTATGTGTTAGTACATTTGAATGTACTAAGTGTGCAGGCATGCAATGCATATGACTTACTGAACCTGCATATCAATGTTAGATGACAATGGCACATAATATACAAGGATCATATAAGCGAAGGAATTTAATATACAATATGCCATGGAATGCGTGATACGTGCAAATGCGATAATGCTCCTATTTATATATAGCGGGGATGGACTATAACCGGCAAACCAAATCCATGCGAGCTATTACATAAATTGGACCGATTGGGACCTCCCACCGGTAGGGAGAAGATTACTTGTCAAAGGTAATCTACATCACACCTTATGGGCAACCCCATTTTGGCAGATATCTTCCTTACGGGACCCCCATTTCGGAAGGATTTACAAGAATAATATCAAGACATGTCATATCACAAATAAGTAGACGAATAACCTCCGTCCCTATGCTGGCACATAGTTCAAGGAAAGGGAGAGGGACCTTGGGGATATCCCAAATGCCCCCAATCCATCGGTGCTAAGTCTTACACATCCCATAAGAATACTTATATATATATATATATATATATATATATATATATATATATATATATGTGCTTTCAAGAGAGTCAAATATCCGTTTCAACATTAAATGCACAAGTAAGCTCAAATGCCAAATCACAAGGTCAAGATCGCATGATTCATGCAAGGAATAGCTCATCTACATGTATTAGATGGTGCAAGCACCCAAGATGCTCAAAGAGCCAAGATACAAGGTGGTGTAAAACACCCAAGATGCTCCAAGATCTATAATCATAGATATACCGGTGATCACCTTCTTGTCATATCCCATGTCTTACCTAAAATCATATCATAATTCCTTTTTAAGACAAAATTGGGCTTAATCCCACATTTCCAAAATTTCCATATACCAATGTCATGAATGTGATGCAATGCATAATGTAAGGATGACATGTGTAATGTAGAGTATATCCAAACATAGCAATGTAGTGTAAAACTAGGAAATCCACAATAAAATTAGTAGAAAATGGTAGTAGATATCACCCATGCAAAATAACATCTTTAAAAGGACAAGCATGCTCATTGTTTCGTAGTCCAAGTAGTTCAACATGATAAAAACATAACTCAAAATTTGAAGTCTTGAATAGCACATGCATTTTTCAAAGTTACCAAGTTCAAGTAGTAAAATTTCACATTTTAAGTAGACAAGTTTATAAAATAGTTTGAGAAGAACTTGGGTCTTCTTGGTTGAAAGGAACCAGGAATCAAAGCCCACATACCTGGTTTTGAGGCAAGCTTGAGGAGAAATGGACTCAAATGTGAAGGTCTTAGCTTGACAATCCTAGAGAGATGTTGGCAAGTCTTGGTGGAGTGAATGTTTAGTGAGAAGTAAAATGAGGGAAATGGCTGAAAAATGATGGTGAATGACTTATATAGGGAGCTTAGAAGGGGTGGGAAATGACCAAATTTTTGTTTGGAACATCCAATATTGCATATGGTTACGGTACATGGTCCGTGTAATGTCACATGGACCATTTACTGTGCCGTGGACCTAGACTTAAAATTCTCGGAGGCAAGATTTTTTTCGGACTAAGTATCACCTCACGGACCTATACATGGACTGTCTATGGTCACACGGTCCGTGACCCTGTCCATGTACGGTAATCCTCCACACTGCACATTTAAACGGAAGATTGCACAGACCGTCCAAAGTCACACGGGCCGTGACTTGGTCCGTGTGAAGGTGGCCCTACGCAGTGTACCATACGGAAGGCCACATGGACTGTGTAGCTTTACACGGACCGTGTAGAGGCCCGTTTACCATCAAATTCCCAGGCATTACTCCACAGGAAGGCCACACGGATCATGTTACTCCACACGGGCCGTGTAGGCCCTTTCACGAGGCGATGCCCGGGCAGATTTCTGGGCAAGTTCATGGACCTCAAAGTGATGTCTGTGATGCGGGGTCTTTCAAATTCAAGGATAGAAACTTCAATTGAATCAAAGGTAAGAACACTATCTTCAACATTCTCACCATCAGACACGAATAGAACATCAAAACTTAATCAATTTGGATCATTTAAGCACTTCGTCAATCAGTTCTTTGAACTCAAGAAAGAAGTCAGCAACTCTAATCAGGAAAGGGGACCATTGTGACATACAAGACTCTGTGGGCATTCTCAAGCTCAACTCTCCACCTCGATTGTGCTCCCTTTAATAGTATCTGCTCCAACTTAAAACTTATAACCCCTATTCAACTCCCCACCTTTCCACATCCTCTTATTCCATTCAAGCCCATTTTTGAGCCTCACGGTGCTATTGTTAAGATGATAATATCCGTACAATGCTAACCTTCAATACCCAAGCACTATAATCTCATAGGGACTTTCCCCAAAAGATTACTAGTCCTCTTCACTACCCCTCTATCCTTACTTGAGACCCTCGTCATGAACTCTTCGACAGTCTATCATTAATACTCACATAGTAACAACCACGCATTCAAGCTTATTACTTTAACCACTTCAACTATATCTAAGAGTTTTCAAGCCTACTAAGCACTTCTACCTTTGCCATTCAATGAGCTCCCACTCAAATACACTCCAACATAGAACCTATCTGTTGTATATCATAATGTCTTATCTATCCCCTCTTCCCTGTCTGTATCCCTACATGACACAAGTACAACACTAATGTCATAATAAGGATAAATTCACTCCTCCTCATCTTCCCTCACTCTCTGTCTACTACTATCAGCATCACTACTTGTGCCTAGAGGGACTAGTCATGTCTCCCGTTTGGCGAATCCCCAACTACTACCTCACATGCCAAATAAGAATGACTATACATCTAAAACTTGATATTCTACATCCTACCATCAACAATGGCATAATGTACCGAATGCATAAGATGACATCTGAATAAAGAACCCTTACTCTCTTTCATCAACCCTCACTCCTCTATTCCCGTCCACATTACCATCAAGATTGGGAAGACAAGATCACCCAATGAACTTGGAACGAAGATCATTAGCACAATTCAATCGAGAAATCTCACTTGAGAATACTTGTAATGAGTACAATCTCCCACGTCTATCGAGACTCATTTTGAGTTTGAAAAACTATACATAGTGTAAAGCTCAAGTCACATCTCTCTCAACATAGGATTGGGAACGCTTAGATCCATTGGGTAAGATCAAAATTAATGAATGGATTCTTTGTTTTTCACCCTCACAACTCAACATGAAGGACAATCATCAAGTGATACGTGGGACTAGGCCATAGGCATGACAGTTATATACCATATGGGAATAGGGCATCACCTCAATGGAAGAATAAGACACGTACGATATGGCAAGGAAATGATGTCCCATCTCGATCAACCCATCTCCACCAAAACCTCAAGATTTACTTAGGTCTATCATCTCATCATCTCCCCCTTTGCTCAAGGGTCTTCTCTCAAGTTTTGCAAATCAATTTCCTCTACTAGGCTATAAATATAAAGCTCCACACGGTCGAGGAATCACTATCCATGAGAATAGGCGTCTCAAACACTTTCTATCATACTATAGTCACATATGTAAAAATAGCGACTAAGACTCTCATCAAAGATACCACTCTTAGCTTCGTCCTGTCACCAGGGAAATCTCTCTATATTCGTTGCACTAATGGCGTACATTACCACTTCCCACAACTCTTACAATCTAACTTCTCCTATCAAATGCTTCATCCTTGGTTATCTCTTTGCATCTAATGTCACCTATACTATACTCATAACATCACACTCCTTGCAGGCTCACGCCTTAATCTGAAACACACGCTTTGGTGAACCTCTTACGAAAAATCTCCAACTAAGACTATCACTCGTACAATGTTGTCTCCTCTTTACCCCTACTCCTCAAAAATTCAAGCTTAGAGTCTAGTACTAACACGTGCATCTATAGCACATCTCTCCAACATAACACCAACATATGAATACTGGGTAAATTTTCAAGCATAAGCCAACTAAATCTCATAGCAGGTATTCACTCAACAGATCCCCTCGTCACAACTCAAATACCATTCCTCCACTCACTATACCCCCTTTCCTATGTAAGCTCTGGAATGATAATCATAGGGTACTCGCCACTCTTTCGTCAAGCTTATGGAAATTGACTCGTCATCTCATTTCTTACCTTATGGGTATATAACTCTAATAACAAGCCTGAATCAACTATCATTCTCACTGTATCGTCCTTTTCTTTCTGTCATCATCATTCTAGCTCTGGAATGACAGCTCTACTCAGAGTTGTATAAGACCTCACCTCTTATTCTTAGGCGGTAACATTGAACTCTTTAGGAAATAAGTTTATCTTTCATGGATAACATTAAAGCAAGTAAAGGCTCGAATCATACCCATTACAACAACTAGGGAGACATCTAGAAAACTTTCTTGATCTTCTCTAACTGGTGGTGCTGGTGTAAGAGTTTGGGCCTCGTAGGACCACATCGGACATCCCTTCAGAAGGTGACCCAATTAGCCACACTAGTAACATCTAGTACTCCCTTCATGATATTCTCCCTAGTGAAACTTGCCACATGTGCTACAACGTGTCTTGCCTTGAGATCCTCAGGCCACATTAGTCTGGGGCTTAGATCTCTGAGCTTCAAAGTTATGAAGCTCTGCCTGAAAGTGGCTCCTATTCCTATTCCTCTTTGACCTCTTAAACTTAGGTTGGTTTATCCTCAAGAACTCACGATCTCTAGATGTATTTGGAACACTCCGCCTGCCTACTCCAACTCTAACGACTAATGATGTCATAACCTAGGCAGAGTCTGGAGGGTCTGGTGAAGCTCATCATTGTTGATGTCAACTTAGGGTATCTGCATGGCAGGGAAGGTTGGGCCTATGGGTCCATCCTGATTCTGGGGCTCGGGTTGGTTAGCATTCTATCTAGCTGGGCTCCCGTTCACTTCATCAGCTCTTCTTGGAAATATGGTCACAAGTCTGTAAACATGTAATGCACAAATTAGAAGAGAGATTTCTTAGAGTTTAACTCTATCGCACGAATTTGGAATAAGAAAGAAGTGTAACAATTCCTAATGTCCTATAGCCTCCTGCTTATGAAGTGTGGTCTACAACGCACCCATCCACAAGACTCTACTAGACACGGCTTCATAGATTTCCTAGGACACTTGAACTCATGCTCTCATACCAAGTTTGTCACGCCCTGAGAGAGTACCCAAGACGTGGCTGAATCTTATAGACTATTGCTACTCCCAAGTGAACCACTTAGCCTCATCACATTCATTCAATCAAATAACTCAAGACAATCAGTGAAAGACTAAGGAAGGTAAATGGGCACATTTCATCTAGTTCTTAAAATATTCTATATAATAAAAAATGACTAGTACATAGAACTAGCACAACAATCTCAACATCAATGTTTGACTATAATATATGAAGCTTCTATTATTACCAAGTGGTGCCAATGATAGACCCATGGCTTCCCCACTCAAATTAAAGCTAAATCAAGTCTAACTCTAAAGCAAGATGAAGTAAAGGTAGTGAATCCTCCGGAGTTGGGGAGGCTTACCAATCGGCTGAACATCTAGGACCCTCAACGGTGCGCTTTTTGACGATCTCTTACTCCTGTATCTACATATGAAAAGATGTAGTGCCAAGTGGCGTCAGTATGTGGAATGTACGATATATAAAATAGTTGAATGAAACAGAAACAGGTAGAATAATATGGAAATAATATCAACTTAGAATAATAACCAAATTAGAATGTCATATGTGTATCTAAAGAAAGATTAAAGATTAGACAAGTGACTCATCAACCAATCAACCTCATCAATCAACTCAACTCAACTCAACTCAACTCGACTCGACTCAACTTAGAGTACTCAAGGTGGGAACTTTTGGGAGTTTCGCTTATCCGACAACCATTACTTATGAGCTAGTGATAGTACAACATCCTGCCGGTGTTGCCACGATCATCCCATACTTGCTGGGTAGGGAACAACTCGAATCCATTAGGGAAACTGCAATCAATAGGTCCTCTATTGTTTCAGGGACTCTCTCAAGAGGGAACCCACAATGTAATGTGATGGTTGCAATCCTCTCTAACATTTGGCTACGTAGCTTGGCAAGTGCGAGTTAGACTAACTCTTACTCTTTCGGTGCTCGATACTCCTCTCGTAAATCAATGCTCATAAGACAATCAATCCATGAAATCATGGGGACTATAATCTTTCATCAATCAACATCTCAATCAATAACTCAAGGCTTAGAACAATCATTAGGAAACAATCGAATAGACAATTATTGGACTTCATTTATAGAGACTCATAAGATTATAAAGTTCTATCAACTCATCATCATTCTCTCATCACAATCACAATCCCAATCGACATTCTCACGTCAAGGCTCTAGATTAAATCCTTAGGTTCAATCATGTATGGTTTCAAAAATAATCATATGGGGTTATACAATATCTCATGAAAAGTATTCAATTTGAGAAAACAAGTTTATGATGATCATCATCAGAGGAAATTACATATAATTAATATAATTTTCAAGAGAAACCATCAAGAATCATGTATGTAAACTCTTTAGACCTTCAACTCTTCTATGATCATCTATGGGGCACATGAGATAACAATCTCATGCTTTTAGTTAAGCTATACATACCTGAGATGAAGCTCTCAACAATCACGTCAAGGATTTTCTCTTTAATTCCTCAATCACAAGCTTTTCTTTCCTCAAACCCTAGTCTTTTTCAAGGACTTAGAATGACTTAGAATGGGGTTTAAAAACTTTTTTTACGCTTCAACAGCCCAATTAGACCGTGTATTGATTTTAAGAGGGATCGGAAATTGTCCGGAATGATACGCAGTTTGACGAGTGCAAGTTAGACTAACTCTTACTCTTTCGGTGCTCGATAATCCTCTGGTAAATCAATGCTCATAAGACAATCAATCCAATGAAATCATGGGGACTGTAATCTTTCATCATTCAACATCTCAATCAATAACTCAAGGCTTAGAACAATCATTAGGAAACAATTGAATAGACAATTATTGGACTTCATTTATAGAGACTCATAAGATTATAAAGTTCTATCAACTCATCATCATTCTCTCATCACAATCACAGTCCCAATCGACATTCTCACGTCAAGGCTCTAGATTAAATCCTTAGGTTCAATCATGTATGCTTTCAAAAATAATCATGTCGGGTTATGCAATATCTCATAAAAAGTATTCAATTTGAGAAAACAAGTTTATGATGATCATCAACAGAGGAAATTACATATAATTAATATAATTTTCAAGAGAAACAATCAAGAATAATGTATGTAAACTCTTTAGACCTTTAACTCTTCTATGACCATCTATGGGGCACAGGAGAGAACAATCTCATGCTTTTTAGTTAAGCTATACATACCTGAGATGAAGCTCTCAACAATCACGTCAAGGATTTTCTCTTTAATTCCTCAATCACAAGCTTTTCTTTCCTCAAACCCTAGTCTTTTTTAAGGACTTAGAATGACTTAGAATGGGGTTTAAAAACCTTTTTTTACGCTTCAACAGTCCAATTAGATCGTGTATTGATTTTAAGAGGGATTGGAAATTGTCCGGAATGTCCCTCACAAGATTTAGTAATTTACAGCTTCTGAATAATCCAGTCCACGACGCGGACTAGTCGCATACAGGTGTATTTTCCCCCGAAAATTTCCCAAACGAGTTCTTCAATCCTGTCGAAAAAAAATTAAAAAACAAAAATTAAGTGTATGTCCGCTACAGAGGCATGATGCGCCTCTATCACGCACCAACATTGTTTTTCATTTTTGAGATGAAAAATTATCTTTTGATTAGGTCACTCTAAAAATTGACCGAGACTATTTTCCTACTCAACTTTTTATGTTGATCGCAAATCTGGCCTCGGATTTTCTATCCAAGCATGGGAAGATGCGTTATACGCTCATCTCTGATCTAAGGGTATTTTTGTAATTTTGCAGGGTGCTACAAACTTTGACATAGATCTTCTTCTTGATACTCAATTTATTTCCATTCTTTCCTACCATATAGCTCTGAGTAAATTGAAAGAGTTGAAGGTTTGTCAATGTATTTGTAGGGTAACGGCTTCATTAGGCCAAGTAGGGGTGCTCATGTGTTTTTTTTAAGAAAGAAGGACAGATCACTTTAATGTGTTTAGACTATTAATAATTGAATAAAGTGTCCATCAAGAATAAGTATTCATTGCCAAGGATAGATGACTTGGTTGACCAATTACAAGGAGCTACCCATTTTTCAAAGATTGACCTTCATTTCATTTATCATCTGTTGAGGGTAAGGGAGTGTGATTCCCTAAGATGGCCTTTCGGACTATGTATAGGAAATTTGAGTTTGTGGTGATGTCTTTTGGATTGACTAATGTCCCAACAATATTTATGGATCTTATGAATTAGGTGTTCAAGCCATTTCATGATATTTTTGTGGTTGTCTTCATTAATGATATTCTGATTTATTCCTGGGGTGAACTAGAGCATATGGTTTTGTTAAGGTTGGTTCTTCAGACAGCAAGAGATAAACAATTATTTGCCAAGTTTAGTTAGTGTTACTTTTGGTTGGATGAAGTATCCTTCCTTGTTCATTTGGTATCCGGTGGTGGTATTATGGTTGATACAAAAAGACTGAAGCTATGAAGAATTGGCCTAGACAGTTGACTCCTTTAGATATTTAGAGTTTTCTTAGGTTAGCTAATTATTATCAGAGATTTGTTGAGGGTTTTTCATCTGTTGCTTCCCTATTGACTAAGTTGACTAAAAAGAACGCCAAGTTCATTTAGTCAGATGAGTGTGAGAAAAATTTTCAGACTTTTAAGGATCAACTTACATCGGCTCCTATTTTGACTCTACCAGATGGCTTAGATGGGTTTGTGATATAGTGTGATGCTTCTTAGATTGGTTTGGGTTGTGTGCTTATGCAACATGGTAAGGTGATAACTTTTACATCTAGACAGTTGAAGATGCATGAACGCTTATGCAACATGGTAAGGTGATAACTTTTACATCTAGACAGTTGAAGATGCATGAACAAAATTATCCGATTTATGATCTTGAATTAGCTGCTATAGTATTTGGTTTGAAGATTTGCCAACATTATATATACGGGGTTCACGTTGATGTATTTACCAATCACAAGAGCTTGAAATATGTTTTGACTCAAAGTGATCTAAATTTGAGGCAATGGTTGGAGCTTATTAAAGATTATGGCATGAGCATTCAATATCATCTCGACAAGAAAAATATTCTAGTGAATGCTCTTAGCAGGCTATATGGGTAGTATGGTTCATCTTGATGAGGGTAAGAAAGAATTGGTAAGAAATGTGCAACTTTTTGCTAGATTGGGTGTTAGGTTGGCTGATTCTAATAATGATGGCATTCGTATTCACAATGGAGTTGTCTTCTATGGTTGTAGATGTGAAGGCAAAGTTAGAACTCGGATCCGTCATTGGTGGAGTTGAAGAGGTTGTTTGCCAAAAAGTAAATACAGGTTTCCCAAAGGGAATATAGTGTATTTCAGTATCAAGATCGTTTGTATGTTGTGAATATTGATGGTCTTAAGAGGTGATCTTGAGTGAGGCTCATAACTTTCATTATTCTATACATCTTGGATCCATAAAGATTTATCGAGATTTTAGGGAAGTATATTGGTGTCATGGTATGAAGAAAGACATAGCTAAGTTCATATTAAAATATCCTAATTGTAAACAAGTGAAGGTAGAACACCACCGGCCCAGTGTTTTGGCCCAAGTGACATTGAGATTGATACTTGGAAATGGGAGGATGCGAATATGGACTTTGTGATTGGTTTACCCAATACCCGGAAGCAGTTTGACTCTATATGGGATATTGTTGATAGAATGACCTAATCAGCTTACTTCTTATTGGTGAAGAGTACTTTCAATGCCGAGGATTGTGCCAAGCTTTATATTCGGGAGTTGGTTAGATTACATGGTGTGTATGTCTATTATATCATATCGTGGTACCTAATTTACTTCTCACTTTTGGAAGTAATTTTAGAAAGGGCTTGGTACTAGGGTGAAGTTGAGTATCTTGCCATTCTTAAACAGATGGGCAATCTGGGAGGACGATTCAAACTTTGGAGGACATGTTTAGGGCTTATGTGTTGGAATTCAAAAAAATTCGAATGATCATCTACCACTTATCAACTTTGCCTACAATAAGAATTATCATGCTAGCATTGAAATGACTTTGTTTAAAGCATTGTATGGGAGAGGTGTCCTGGTGGGATGGTTTGAGATAGGTGAGATGGCATTGATTGGCCCATTTTGGTATTGAAGCCTATCGAGAAGGTGAAGCTGACTAGGGAAAGGCTAAAAATGGCTCAAAGTCGTCAGAAGTCTTGCTCAAATTTTAGGAAAAGGGACCTTAAGTTCCAAGTTAGTGATTGGGTATATGTGAAAGTTTCACCTATGAAAGGTGTGATGCGTTTTGGTAAGAAGGGCAAGTTGAGTCCCCAATATGTAAGCCTTTGTAAGATTATTGAGTGGATTGGTAATGTGGTTTATAGATTGGATCTACCTTCTAATATGAGTTTAGTTCACCTTGTTTTCCATGTGTCGATGTTGAGGAAATTGGTTGGTGATCCTAGTTTGATTTTTCCTTTGGAAGGGGTAGACGTTGAGGAGAAATTTACCTATGAAAAGGTGCCGGTTGAGATTTTGGATAGATAAGTGAAGCAGCTTTGCAACAAAGACATTGCATCGATTACAGTTCTTTGGAGGAACCAATATGTTAGAGAGTGCTACGTAGGAGGTAGAGTCAGACATGTTGAAGCAATATCCCTATCTATTCCAATGTACTCACACCTAAGGTACTAGGTTATTTTTATTCAAATGGTCTTAATTTCTTCATTTCGATGTTTTTATGACATGAAATGCATACATGTGCATGAAACTGATTTATATAGTGTTTTACAAAGAGTTTTGATGGTTTCATGATATATTTTGATGATTATGCATTATATTCTCATGTTGGGCTATTTTATGTTCAAATCATGCTTTTCAAGTCGTATTCTAGCTCATTTGAGGATGAATGTTCCCAACGGCGAGATGATGTAAGGACTTTGGCTTCAAGAGACCTTAACATAGCTTAAAATGCATTTATAAGACTTTTAGACCAAGGGTCCCCTTTATGGAACCCTACAAGGCTCGTGGTGCACCTCGCGAACCATATAGAGCTTCTTAGAAGGGAGACTTGGCCTTGAAAAGGCCATGTCTTGCAAAGACAAGAGGTTGCTTGAGGGTGTGCCCATCATAGAGCATACCATGTCCAGTTGTGCACACCACGAGCTATGGAGTGGCCTCCTCACAAGGCCCTTAAGGCTTTGGCTCAAGGTCCCTACCATAGATCCCTTCACGGCCTGTGGTGTACATCATGACCTGAAGGGGTTTTTGTAGTGGTTTTGTAAAGGGGACCCTCCTAAGGCAGCCTTGATGCCTCCAAGGTGCACTACCACAGAGCCTTGTACGACTCGTGGTGCATACCACATAGCCTTGTATGGATCGTGATGCACACCAGGGGCTACTATGGCTTCCGTGGAGTGCACACTGGTGCCTTCTTGCTCCATTTTATATTGGGCTAATTTAGTAATTTTCCCCATTTCTTCGGTCTTTTAAGACTTATATGCCTATTTATCATTCCTAAATCATGCCTAGGTCATTTTATTCATTCCTTTCTATTCTCAACACGTAGTTCCTATGGATCAAGTCTTAAAACTCTATTCTAGCCTAACGTTGAATATTCAAGCTAAGGGTTTCAAGTGTAATTTTAAGTTCAAGCCAAACACATCTCAATCTCTCTAATTCAAGCAAGGTCTTTGTGGTTTCATTCATGAATCCATTTCAATCAGGAAGCCCAACTTCTATTTTCAAATTTTCATGAACTTTAAGAGAACTTGAGAGGTGATTTTCATGATTTGGTTTTGATTTGCTAAAATATTATTATGAGTCATCCCTAAATGATAAACCAAGTATGAATTACTCTTGTTCTATTAATTTATGAGTTTGATAAGATTTGAGCTTTCATGTCCCTTTTAAGCTTGTTTTCATGCATGGATAGTGTCACTTATAATCCGAATGTTAATTTTTGTTTTATGAGTGATACTATTTCAAGTATCCATGCTACTTCTCAATTCCTCAAGACATATGCATGCAAGAACATAGCCTTTCATGATGTTTTACTATGGATATGATTGTGAACTATGATAATGACTATGATTGAAGGAAAGTGTGGTTATGACATGAAATGTGATCATATAACGTCTATGATATGGCTTTCAGCCTCATGGGTGTGTTTACAACGCTATGTACAAGTTATGAGTGATCTATTCTTATGCATGAAAGTTTGAAATGAAGTATTATTTTGATTTTAAGCCCAATCATGTATGATTATAACTTGATTTTGCCTTTAAGACTAAGTATGCATGACTATGAATTGAAATTTACTTATAATCCGTTATATATATATATATATATATATATATATATATATATATGTATTCCTATGGGATTATGACTTAGCACCTAAGGGTCCTTATATAAACCCTACCTTTCTCATAACTACATTACTACCATAGGATCTTATTTCCCGATATGGATGATTATGTCATGAGAACCACTCTCTGAAAAAGGGCAAGGCCCGTAAGGTGAAGTATAGGTTACCTTGTGCAAGTGGTCCACACTTTCTCCGGTGTAGAGGCAACACTAGGATTTTATGTAATAACTCGCATGGTCTTACATATCTGTTGAGGTCCCATCCCCGCTATGTTTATGTACTACAAACTCATACATCATGATTTATGGCATCCTGATATGATTTTCTATTCTCTATACTTTTCTTTTCTCTCTCTCTCTCTCTCTCTCTCTCTCTCTCTATATATATATATATATATATATATATATATATATATATATATATATATATATATATATATATATATATATATATACCCTTATCATGTAACACTTAATGAAGGTTTTTTCATGTTCCTTACATTGCATACCAATATACTTAGTTCATTCTAAGGTACTAATGCATTCTCTATGCCTGCATTATTTCACAATACAGGAGCAAGTACTACTTTTGCTCATTCTCATTGCTAGATCACAGTATTATCACGATCCTAATTGAGTAAGTCCTCCAACTTCAAGGATCGGACCTATTGTCTTTCTATTGATGGTATGGTTGCACTAGAGAGAGTTTTCATTATTTTTGGGTGAGAAAAGGTATGTATGAGCCCCCGTCTTATGTTATGATTAGAGGGATGTTTTTGACATACAGTTGTATTTCAGTTTTAGAGTCATGTACTCTATCTTATGCTCTATTACATGTTTAGACTTATATTATAATTCCAGCTTTATATATGTTTTTGCTTATGTATGTTTTCTATTGATTCTACCTTTGATGTTGTATGAATACTAAGGGTTAGTTTGGGATCTATTTAGGGATTCCATTAATCATGTTACGACTAGGCTCTAGACTTAGGTTGTGACTTACAACTGGAGCCATTGTCCTTCCACCAGAGCCCCCGGGCATAAAATTCACTATAACAAGTACCATCATTTAGATGCTTAACTTGAAGGATTTGTTCACTAGAGCAGTAGACGAGGACCTAAATCAACACTTGATGAATTTTGTGGTCACATGCATTTGAGCTTCTTGGTGTTTGTTAGTCAGCCATCAGACTTTGTCCATTCTATTATCTTTGCCAAAGGAGGCAATGAATTTATTAAATGAGCTTTCGTATGACTTTATTATGAGCTGGGCATAATTAAAGGTAACATTTATGGAGAGATTTTTCCCACCATCGAGGAAGCTATAAATCAATGATGAGATTAGTGAACACAAGAAAGTACCTATAGAAGCACTACATGAGACATGGGAAAGATTTAGGCAGAAATTGAAACACTGTCCCAACCATAATCTTATAGATGAGCATTTGAAGGAGTTCTTCTATAGGTCCTACAATTTTGTGACAAATCCAGTCATTGGTGCGGCTTGTGGTGGATCATACATGGCAAGGACATTCCAAGATCTCATAATCATCCTAGATTAGGTCGTGAAAAATAATAGGCCTTTGTATACCTTAGATAGGGATTGTTTTGGGTACATGTTCAAGATGTCATCTGAGTAGCACCAAAAAGAAGAATAGCAGGATCAAGACATGGCTCATATGCGGAAATAGATGGATTTGTTGACCAAGTGCTTATTGGGTGGAGGCCTAGAGAAGGTCAAACCAGCAGAGGCCATTGTCAGGTACTATGACCCAGACTCTGACTATGATGTGGAAGCCAAGTTTGCAAATGTTCAGGTGGTTTTTGAATTACAATTCTAGGAACCGAGGTTAGAACTACCAATGTGATTTCTACCAAGACAGACCTAACAATCATGAGCAGGGTAACTGGCAGGCCAGGGACAACTACAAGAATGATATGGATAGAGTATACATGCCAACAATAAATAGAGATTAACCTACCAATAACTCCAAAAAATGAAGGTTAGAGGAGATGATGGCTAAGGTAGTATAAAAGGTAGAATCCACTTAAGTTGGGGTTATAGACATGAGGAGTGACATGTCCATATTAGCTAAAACTTTGACTCACATGCCACTTCAATAAATATACTAGAGCAGTAGATGGGCCAGTTGTAAGCCTATGTAAATTAGAGGAAGATAGGGACCCTACTAAGTGACACTATGTAGAACCCACATAATTATGGTCAATGCATGGAAGTAACAATGAGAAGTGGTAAAGAGCTTTCGGACCCTATTCTTACAGGAACAAAGCAACAAAAGGAAGTCATTGCAGGAGATGGTGGTGAACAAGACAATGTTTTAAAGGGAACTACTTTGGACAATGATGATAATGCAGTGGAAAAGCCTGGGAGTCTTGTTGCTGGGAGTGAGCCCAAATCAGTTGAACCTAAGGTAGCTCAAATGCTACCACCCATTCAAAGGCCACCTCCCCCATTTCTACAGAAGCTAAAGAAGAAAGCTAAGGATGGAAAATTCTAGAAGTTTATCTTAATTCTTAAGGAGTTGTTAGTAAATATACCATTGGTATAAGCATTGGGCCAGATGCCAAGGTACACTAACTTTATGAAAGACTTGGTCACTAAGAAACATATCATTACTGTCAAGCTAGAGGACAACCTGCATCACTGTAGAGCCATTGCTATTGGGTCATTGGTTGAGAAGAAGGAGGATCTTGGTGCCTTTACAATGCCATGTACAATTGGTACTTTCCATATTACTAGAGCTTTGTATGATATGAGGTCTAGCATAAACCTCATGCCACTGGCCATACAAACAGCTAGGCTTGGGATCCCTCGAAGCAACTTTGATGAGAATATTGATAGTAGATTGATTGGTGAAATGGACCATTGGGATCTTATATGATGTCCTGGTACGTGTGGGTAAATTTATTTTTTCCAGACTTAGTAATACTTAATTGCCAAGTGGACATTGAAGTTTCCATCATTTTGGGAAAATACCATTCTTAGCCATAGGTGAGGCCTTTATTGATGTCGAGCGTGGTGAGCTTACTTTAGGATGAACAACAAGGAAGCCAAGTTCAATATATGTTCTTCAATGAAACGACCAAAGGATATCACCGTGATGTATATATTTGATAAGATTGATGAAGGTCTTGAGGTATTGCCTATTAAGGCTTAGCTTGATAAGGAGCCATTGGTGGCAGCCATGGTGAATATTGATGGTAAGGAGGGTGTTGAGTATGATGCGGTAGTTCTAGATTTAAAGGGAATAGGGACTCATACCTTTACTTCTAAGAAGCTAGACTTGGATCAGAAGATTTGGCCTACACCACCGACTAAACTATCTATAGAGGGGCCTTCTACACTTGAACTCAAGGAGTTACTGAGGCACTTGAGGTATGTATTTCTATGTAAAAATGAAATATTGCTTATTGTAGTTGTTGTATATATGACTGGAGAATAGGTGAAGGCATTGGTATGGGTACTGTAACGCTTCAAGAGAGAGATAGGATGGACTATTGTTGATATTATAAGCATTCCTCCTGGTATTTGCACATATTTGCACATGCGGAAACTGAATTGGCATACCCAAAGTCCCATTAAGGTGGACTGATACCCATTGCTGACAAGGCTTGGGAGAACCAACCTATAATCATGTAGTATCTATGAACATTAGAATGTAATTCCATACTAAACATGCTCTCAGGAAAGAAGACAGTGATAACAAGCCAAAAAGAAATACATATGACTAGGTTGTTGGAGCCATAATGTCTAAAATACGAGGCATAACTACACTTTACTTTACGTAGTCTACAAAGCCTCTAGATGAGGAAGACTATCTGATAAGGGTCGGGATAGGCTCCGCTCATGATGAGATATATACAACATAAAATGTATGCTCTAGATACAAAAAGCTCTGAAATAGCCTGGAGCTCAATAATAGCAACTAGATATCTTGTACTCCTATTGGGGATATCTACTAGCTCTTGTACCTGTAGCATGGAATACAGGTTCCCCGGGAGGAATGTCAGTACGAGATAATATACTAAATATGTAAGGCAAAAAGTACTATATGTGAAATAAGAACTCAAATGAAATCATGCACCGATGTAAGAATAAAAGACCACCTTTATTCATATTGTGGAATCATGTACTACATGTCATTTTTGCTATTTTACCTTTCTTTACTTTACAATCTATGCACAGTATGTAACACAAATGACCAGCTAATTAGTGGTAAATCTATATCAGGATCAACCCATGCTAGGCTTTCCTTTCACCCCTGGGATACTTACCGTAATACTAGGATCGACCCATGATAGGTGATTCTTCTACCCTGGGGATACCACCCATCAATAAACAACTTCACTTTATCTTTCATTTATATTTAGGATGATTCTTTTGGTGGTCATAACATTTTGAGCTGTAAGACTATAGATTAACAAGTGACATGTATAAAATCATGTAAGATAATAGCACAATGAAGAGAGTAGGTTGCACAATTAATTAAATGTGTAGGAGATGAAATAGCACATGAACTTTATCTAGCTAAAAGGGAAACTCACATCTCTTGGTATCCAAAATACATATGTAGATTTGACAATGACTATATATTGGAACATATGTATATGTTAAAGAGTGGAGACACTGTTATTAGTTATGTCGAAGTTTGTAAGTGCCTCTATGTGCCAAGAGGAAATCTAAATTCCATGCCAAAAAATAGAAAATCTAATGGCCTTATATACCTTGTTGTACTACCACGCTATTACCTCAAAGTAACATTCCTTTTCTCCAAATATTTATCTAGAATAAAGTAGGCCATAAAACTAGTATTAGTAGCTAATACACATATTTTGGCAGTCCAATCTCACCCAAAAATAATACTCGGGCAACATGCCTGTAGTTATCAACCTAAGGGTGTTCTTTCAACTCTTCTTTATCTAATCATATTTGTCTAATCATATCTAGCTTGGTTTAGCCCCATAATATTTTAACAATAGTTCACAAAGTACAACACATAACAACTCCACACAACACACAATTAGATAGCATAACATTACGCCCATTCCCTGTATTTCGACATCAATAATTCAAACCTGTTTCAACTTCAAACAAACTATTTTCAATATATTTACATATCAAAGCAGTCCCAAAACAGCCCCAAAATAGATAGAGGGCGTGAGACCATAGTCCCCAATCAATCAGCCCACAAGTTCCTACTAACAACACATTTAAGATAACACACTAAAACTCATTTTTAAGTAAAACAAAAATAGTGTTGCAACCTTAGCTTATATTTTTTTACCTAAGCCTTGATAATAACATCAACCTCCCTTCATAAGCAAGCCAACAAAGAAGAGAAAAAAGCCTCTTAATAAATAAGAAAAGTGTGCAACAATTTTCGAAAACATGCTGTCCAATATTTGACACAAGCATAACAAACGTATCTCTCTTGTTTTTCATGGGAGAATTACACTAAATTCATATGTATTTTTACTTACCTTAACCTTCAAGTAGTAGGGCTTCTCCAAGCACCCTATAGTTTTTTGTGGCTGATTTGTGAAGTCAAGAAAGAGTAAGAGAGAGGCTTTATAAAATCTGAAATTTTTCCTAATGTTAAATGACTTAAGGAGCTGGTTTTAACCCCTTTTAAATGGACCAATCAAGTCCTACTTTCTCCCTTATTTTATGCCATATTAAATCAAGTAGGTGATGCACCTACTTAACCTTTTCACTTGCACTTTATTGGGTTTCAATTTGGTGGGCCTTCGCTGACCATTTTTCCTCATTCCTTTCACTTGGTTTGGGCCCAAATTGTCAAGCATGTGGTAAAGGTACTTGGTCCCTTTATCTCATTTAGGCTGCCAATCTTTTCCCTTTCTAATACTAAACCATGGTCTAAAATCACACCTTTAGTGTGGGCCTTATACTTTATTAGACTTGGACAGATTTGGTGTTGGGGCTCATCTCCGTTTTCTTTTCTTTTTCACTTAATTTGGGCCTCAAATGAGTCCACGAATGTATGAGTTAATCTTCCCTATCTACCTAGCCCATTTGAGCTAAGCAAGTAGGTGACTCTCCTTCTAGATTCTTCAAGTCCCACAAGCTTCTCACTGCTTCTATTCCGTTTAAGATCACGATCTCCCAAAATTTGACTTCAAACATTTATATACTCGGTTATCTTTAGCGTTAGACTTACATATAGCCCTCCAATAAAAAACTCGAACACTTTTGAAATTGGTGCTTATTTAATCAAGCCATATCATGTTCCATATGCATAGGACTAGTACGCGTAAGATGTAGTGTGTTAAATGAACCACATATGCAAGAGGCGGTGATGAAGGAGAACATCAAATGGTTAGATGCGAGAGTTGTGTACCAAATCTATGATAGTAGCTAAGTGAGCGTAGTACAATATGTCCCCAAGAAGGGTAGTATAACAGTTGTGGCTAATGACAAAAATGAGTTGGTCCCCCTTCAACATGTGATGACTTGGCGAGTGCGCATAGATTATCGCAAGCTAAGTAGGTGAACCCTTAAGGATCACTTCCCAATGCCCTTCATGGACAAGATGTTGGGCAGGTTGGCCGGGCGAGGTTGATATTGCTTTCTGGACGGCTACTCTAGCTACAACCAGATTTTTATCGTTCTAAAAGATTAGGAGAAGACAACAGTCAGATGCCCTTATGGTGCTTTTAGATTCAAGTGAATGCCATTTGGGTTCTGCAATGCCCCAACCACTTCCAACATTGTATGTGTCCATATTCTCGGACATGGTCGAGGATACATTGGAGGTATTTATGGATGACATCTTTGTTGTTGGGGATTCCTTTGATTATTTTCTGTTGAATATTAGTAGGGCCCTACATCGATGTGAGCAGGCAAAATTGGTGTTGAACTAGGAGAAATGCCACTTCATGGTCTAAGAAGGTATAGTGTATGGTGATAAAATCTCAAAGAAAGGTATTGATATAGACAAGGCCAAAATCGAGGTCTTAGAGAAGCTGTCACCACCCATCTCTGTTAAGGGAGTTCAAAGTTTCCTTGTCCATTCTAGATTTTATAGCAGTTCATCAAGGACTACTCAAAAATTGCACATCCATTGTGCAAGCTATTAGAAAAAGAGATGAAATTCCACTTTGATGATGCATGTCTCAAGGCCATTAAATGCCTGAGAAAGAAGTTGATCTCTGCTCTAACTATTGTGGGACCCAACAGGTCTGTTCCATTTGAGGTTATGCGCGATGCTAATAGTGTGGCATTAGGGGTTGCGCTGGGATAGAAGCGTAATAAGACTTTTCATCCAATCTACTATGTCCACAAAGCTCTTAATACATCCCAAAGAAACTACACAATGACAGACCAGGAGTTGCTAGTAGTAGTGTATGTAGTCAAAAAGTACAGCGCATATCTCTTGGGTACCAAAGTCATAGTATACACTGATCATCTTCTTTGAAGTACTTGAAGACTAAGAATGATCTAAAGCCTCAATTGATTACAAGGGTATTATTGCTCTCGGAGTTTGACTTTAAGGAGATTGATCAAAAAGGTAGTGAGAACCAAGTGGTTGATCATCTCATCAGGCTTGAAAATGATCTTGCAGGTATGGAAGAACTTCTCATTGATGACTCATTCCTAGATGAATAGGTATTAACTGCTATTATTGATCTTATTACATGGATTTTTTATTTTGCTAATTACCTTGTTTGGGATATTGTGCCTGAAGATCTTACCTTCCAACAAAGAAAGAGATTTCTACATGATCTGCATAGGTGCTTTTGGGATAAGCCTTACCTATACAAGATGTGCGCGGATAATGTGATTAGGAGGTGTGTGGCCAAAAGTAGAGATGCTATATATTCTTGAAGCTTATCACTTTGCGTCGGCCGATGGATACCATAGTAGAGACCAAACTGCTCAAAAAGTGTTATAGTGTGGATACTACTGGTCCACCATCAGTAAAGACACCTATGAGTTGGTAAAGAAATGTGATCAGTGTCAAAGGTAGGGCAAAATATTAAAGTGCCAGGAATTGCCTCTAAAACATATCCTTGAGGTTGAGCTATTCCATGTCTAGGGCATAGATTTCATGGGGCTATTAGTTAGCTTTTACGATATAAAGTATATCTTGGTGGCAGTTGATTAGGTCTCCAAGTGTGTGGAAGCATTAGCCTTGCTTGATAATGAGAGCAAAAGTGTGGCACTTTTCACACGGAGAATCATGTTTTCCAAATTTGGGACCCCTAGAGCAATCATTAGTGATAGAGGTTCCCACTTCTGTCATGAGAGTTTTCGCATTATCTTTCTTAAATATGAGGTAAATTAGCATAAGATGGCCACCCTATACTATACATAGACGAATTGGCAGGTATAGGTGTCTAACCGAGAGATCAAGGAAATCTTGGCAAAGTCAGTGAATGCCAACTGGACTAATTAGGCATGAAAATTAGATACTTCTCTCTAGGCATATAGGACTTCCTTCAAAACACCCATCAGGATGTCTCCATATCGGTTGGTGTTTTGTAAGGTATGTCACTTACCAATAGAGGTAGAGTATAAGGGTTGGTAGGCCCTGAAAAAGCTAAATTTGCAATGACACAATGCACTGCAAATGAGACTAGATCATATCAATGTGTTAGATGAGTTTCGACTCTAGGATTATTAGAGCGCGGCTTCGTACAAAGAGAGGACAAAAGCCTACCATGACAGACATATTGAAAAGTGCAGTTTCAGTGTAGGGGATAAGGTCTTGTTATTCAATTTATGATTATGGTTGTTCCTTGGTAAGCTGCTGGTCCAAGTAGTTTGGACCCTTCATGATTATACAGGATTTTTCCCATGTGCAGTGGAACTGGAGGCCGAAGATAGGCATAGATTCAAAGTCAATGACTAGAGAGTGAAACAATACATTGGGTCTCTAGGCAAAGTATGTCTAGTTGAGGAACTGCAAGTTGATGAAGTGTGAGTATTCAAGACAACTGTGTCATGCTGTGACTTTAAATCAGGCACTTCATGGGAGGCAACCCATGGATTGTTTTATTAAATTTCCTAATTAGTTTGTGTTTAGTTTGTTTTCTATTGTAGTTCACCTATCACATGTTGTTTGTTGTGTGGTTGCAGGACTGGATAGGTGGTGGAATGTGCTCAAAAGGACATATCTAATGTTGGTGTAGACCAGGGCTGAAATAGATGAAATTGTGCAAAGAAAGGTACCACGTGCACTTTTATTACCCGTGTAACTTTACATGGACTACGAAAGTGAAAGAGGATGATGTCAACCTGAAGGAAAGATCCACTGACTACTTCACGAACCATGGAACGTTCCACCAGCTGTGAATGGTTCTGTGGAATAGGTAAGTCCATTTTTTTCTTAGGTAGGGGTCTACGAACAGTTCAATGGACTATCGTACATTCCATGAACCATGAAGCCGTCTATAAATAGGGAGTCGGGCTGACCCAGTTCGATCTTAGTTGGAAATATCCACTTTATACCTAAAAATGACCCCCTTTTCATTACCTCCCCCCCCCCCCATTTTCCTCCTCTCACTATCAAATTCTCTAAATTCTTTCTCCCTAATCATGATTGTGTGATCCTTTTCATGATCCGTAGTACAAATTTCACTTTGGGTCCAATTCTTGAAGAGGATTTTCATCTCCATCTTGTCCAGTCTCAAGCAAGTCTTAGTTCTCCTTTCTTTGAGTTTGAATCTTATGTCCATGTATGTAGCATAGTTTGAATTTGTTGGTGTGGGGGTTTAGGAAGTTTAAATTTCATGATGGTTCTTGGTTTGTGTCCCATTGTCAAGGTTCGAGTCCCCATTCTTGATCTTTTATTACTATGTTGATGGGTCTTGTGATTTTGATGCTTATATACAATTAACCTATGTGAAATTGAGTTTTTGTGTTGATATAGTGTGTTGGTATGATTTTGTGAGAACCAAAAGTGGGTGAAATTGTTGATTTTGAGTTAGGAGTGGATATTTTGTCGGGGGGAGGGGGGCTTACCACAGAGCCCTTCACAATTTGTGGAATGTTCCACAAACCGTGAAATGATCCTGTGGAAGAACCCTGGGTGTTGCACCATTACCTTTCACTGTACCCTTCACGAACCATAAAACTATTCATGGTGTATGAAAAGGCTCCATGAAGGGATCCTTGATACAGCAGACCCTAAGTACACCTTCATGGGCAATTTTTATGGTTTGTGAACCCGTTCATGTTCTTTGATAGGGTCCCGTGAAGGTGTCCCTTGCCAGTGTAAATTTTTTCCCAGTTTGGCTGTGATTGAGTTTAGACACTCCATCCTAGTGAAATTTCCCTATGATAAACTGAGTGACGCCACTCTTAAGGGTTATTATCACATTATTGGCATAGGAGAAGTCTAAGTACCCATTTGTGCATCATTTTGCAAGTCATGGCCTAACCTATGTTCTTTTTTTATGTGGCTTGCAAGTAATATGGGCCCCCAACAAAAAACAGCACCTTCTAGGGATGAGCCTGGGTCACATCCCTGTGATTCACCCATAGTGTCTTGCGGCCACCAAACGAGGAGTGGTTCCAGCAATGACTCCTTAGGGGGTCCGAGGTCTAATATATGGGCGATGTTCCCCTCACTCTCCATGCATCACTAGGGTTCATGCTAGTGATTTACAAAAAAAATTTTCATTAAGTGATTTACAAAATCATTTTGTTTTTGTGATTTTCTAATTGTTCCAAAGTCTTATAAGTTGAATTAATCAAATTCAATTTTTCTCGTTCTATCTCGGAGTATCCATTCACTCGAAACTGCACGGCTTCGGTTTCTACTTTCTATAAGTGAGAACGAGCTTTTTCAAGTTGTTCAATAGCCCCCCTCCCCACGCCGTTCCTCTGAATTTCGAATAGTATTCAAGATCCTCTGTTATCGATTATCTAATAAATCACTTAATGAAAGTAGATTATTTTTCCATTCCTTTCCAAATTTCCATAATCCCTTCCCAAACTAAACATGAATCTTTCAATGGATTTGGCTCTCACGCTCAATTACTTAATTACATAAGGTAAATTCTCATATATTTTTTATGAATGTAATGAACCTATCTTCTCTTCTTTTTTCATATTACAAAAGGATATCGAAACTAGCGTAAGACCAAAATATTCGGAGGATTCTTTTGAGAAACTCAAAAATATGTAACTGTCAGGCCCTGACTTACCCTCCATGGATGTAATTTGATCGGGGGGCATTTTCTGAAGAACATAAGGAGCGAGATGTTGCCACAAAGCAGGCTACCATCCTGAAAGGTATGCAAGGTGATGAGGAAGGAATGTTTGAGGAAGTATACTTCTCGGACAATGACGATGAGGTTGTCTATTTTGCGGTCTCCAGAATAAATCACCCTTATGTTGCCTATCTATGTGTTGATTTTCTGAGAGCCAGATGGACGGTTAGAGAAAAATAGATATTCACCTAGGGGCTGACCAAAGTCTTCGGCAACTACCAAAGAAATGTGATAATCCTTGAGATCCAGATTATGATTGGTTATTTAGAAGGCATACCGAAGATCAAAGAGTTATTTGATTTTCATCAGTTTTGCTATACGGGGGAGTCCCCAGGATATTATGGGCCCTTGATGGTGCAGGAGTTCTATGTCGCCTATGTGGCCATCTTGTTAAATTCTATTTTAAGCGACACCCCAGGAACAAGAAAAAGAAATTGGCCCACTATATGCCTCTACTCGATTATGTGGAACTGCAAGGCATCTGACTATACATCTTTGAGAGGACCATCAACAAATTTCCTTGTGGGACTGACTATACTCCCCCACAGGATGGTTTATAAGTGGCACGACATCAGTATGTCCTTGAGGAGGGGAGAATGTCAGATCCCACTTCCGAACTGCGATATTGAGATAGATTGATGAGAGGATTAGCTCTATAGGGTGCTGATGCAGCATGGGTCACTAACCCAAGGGTGCCAATAGCTAAGTCCTCCCTCACTTTTACTGCCAAATTTCAGTGGTTAGTTATGCGGTGCAGACTAAGGCCAATAGGGAATGATAACACCCTTAACCTGGCTCGGGCTTCCTTAAAGGCCTGCCTCATGGCCCGCTACAGAGTGAATCTGGGCCATATCATTTCTACTGAGATGTGGGATAGGGCCTTGAATGACAAAAGCAGGGTTGCCCCTCCCATACCTGCTCTAATATTTATGCCGCTAGGCCTATGGCTTGACTACCAAATATGTTGATGGAATAATTCAACCAACCAAGGTCGTAATGTTACACTTATAAAGGATATCAACGACCCCCTATTTAGAACGAGAATAAATAGGCCAGAGGGTTCGGTCATCTTCCCACAGGTGGTCCCACAACATGCCTTATCATTTGAGGAGTTTTCTACTACCCCACCTTCGGGTGAGGCTTTTGAGTATCTCGAGGGCAGTAGCGAACCACCTCTGTCGCAACTAGGGCTTGGGATGCATGTTAACATCCTGTATGAGTTCCTTTCCAGACTTGTGACTGATCAGAGGTAGACAAGAGCTATATCAGACCAAGTTGATGAGTTGATGCCGCAGATGGTCCAGTCACATGTCCAGCAGGCTGAGGAGTGCCTCCGATTGGATCTTCAGGGGCAAATATCAACTCTCCAGAATTGAACTGACAGCTTGGAGATATACTTTAACACTCAATTTGAGAGTTTGATGGGCTTGGAGGCAAATTCCATCCTGAATGAGATTGCAGAGTTGAAGGAGCAGATAGCCTAGTTATGGGCTTAACATACCTACACAGCCCCCACCAATGCCCATACACTAGTTGATGTAGCTCCTGAATGCCCCTATTGTGGCACCTTCATTGGCATAGGGGGCCGCACCTATTGCTGAGGCCCAGAAAAAATATAAGGGCAAGAGGCGACAACCGCGGGTCACCCTCCATCCGACGCCATAGCCGATAAGGAAAGGCAGTTGAGGAAGGCATTAAATGCCCAAAGGAAGAAGGTAAGGGAAAGAGAGAAAAGGGACATTGTTGAGGGATGCAATTGTTGTTGGGGCCTCTAGTAGCGAATCTGGAACCGGCCCAACTCTTAGTGACGAGGACCCTACGAGAGCGCCCAATATTTATAGGCGGGATGACACCTAGGGAGTCTCAGGTATGTTCTAACCCTATGATTTTGCTATATTTTGTGTCTTGAGTGCAGTAAGGGCACTACACAATCTTTTTGCATAGGATGGGGCATCCTACCACTTGGGAGATTTTCTTGCCATGTTTCTTTTCTCTCAAGTGTACTACCTAGTAGAATTGGCATGTATAGGTTATTGTGTATATATGATAAAATTAGTAGGGTTTGTGGTAACCCATGATGTTTTGTTTGTGAAATTGTGAAAATGCCTTTATTTCGCTGAAAATGCCCCAAATTGGAAAGTTCTTTGTAAGAGCTTCTATGTGCCAGCATCCTGATTTGAGTGACTAGTTTTGATACTCATGAAGCATGGTATACATTCACATGTCCACACATTGTTAGAATGAAGTATGATGGTGTTGGTTAGAAATGAATAGTGTAGGATAAGTATCAAGTCCATGTAGCATATTTGTTGAGTTTAATTAATGCACATTTGTAATAGAACTTGCCTGGTTAGTCCCACTGAGACATTGAATGACTGGATTAGGAAAGGATCTTAGGCCCTTCTTGCTAATAAGTCGCTAAGCCTAAATGGACTTACCAAATGATATTGTTCCCTTTGATCCAAAAGTTGAGCCTTCAAAGACTTTTTCTCTTTATAATCAACCAACTCACCTTCCTTGTCTATCTGCAGATATTTACGTTAGTTGTGGTCACTGAAGCTTAACCTAGGCTAAAAGCCTACATTAAGGGTGGCTTATATAGGCTGTGGTCCTCTAAAAGACATTGTGCACCTCAACTTAAGTCAAACGCCTATGTTGAGAGTGGCTATTGTGAAAAATACAGAAAAGTGAAGGCATTAAAAGAGTTAAAGATGAAAGAAAATGAAAAGAATGGGATATGATCATGAGTAAAACAAACGAGTGAAAAAGTAAAAAAAGAAAAAGATTGAATGAAAATGAAAGTCACTCCCAATAGCAAAGAAAGTGAGTAAACATAAGCAATAAGATTTTGGGGGCAAAAAAGGGTAGAGGATAAAGCCATAATAGTGTCTTAGAGGGACAAAATAGTCACTTCAATCCCAAATGCATCATACCTCAGTCTGAGCCGATGTTACAAGCAATAAAAGTCCTAATGTGATCCTAAAAAGGTCATTCGAGAGTCAAAGTGATGAAAATAAGGGTAAGCATATGGTCTGTACTTGTGTGTTGATGGAACTTCTATTGTGAGTATGAGTGGCTACATTCTAGTCTCTCTTTTCATTCGTATATTGTGTGTGAGACTTCATTGTGGTGAAGGCATTGTTCTTTCACTGTTTGGTTGCAAATCAACATGGTTCTTCTTTATCTTGAGTGTATTGGGTCAATTGTGTACCTGCTATACTAAATTTGGGCTAAGTGAGTTAGTCAAGGTGTAAGTATAGTGCAAAGTTCACTATTTGAGCATGAGGTAAGGAATTAATAGGTTTGCTATGTTATTTTTCCTATATACTTGTGTTTGTGCGTTATTAAGTTTGTTTTAGTTATTGCTCGAGAACAAGCAATAAGTTGAGAGTGTTTATAAGTCGTCAAACTACGGCTTTTATAATGCGTTATACATAAGATTTTTGCGAGTTATTAAGCAATTTTTTCGGCTTGATGTGTGCTTTATGTTAATATGCAAGAAAATAGGCAAAGCACAAAGTGAAGGAAAATGAGTAAAAAAAATGTCGAAGTGTTGTTATACAGATTCTTCAACGGGCCGTGCACAACTTTACAGACCAAGGAAGCCCATCGTGGACCTATCCGTGGAAAAAGAGCTAAGGAAAAGCTCCAAGTCGGGGCTTACAGACCCTTTCACGGCCTCCACAAGGGAAAGTTCATGGGACCCTTCCACATGCGGTAAACCACTTCATAGATCGTGGAGATGGTCATAGAGATGGAGTTGGGCAGGAAGTGTAAAGGATGTGCAAAGGAAACGTTCACAGACCCTTTCAGAAGCCATGAACCTCACCATGGCTCGTGATGCTCACCGTAGAGGAGACCTCAGTAAAGAAATGTTGCAAGTTGAGTACCACAGACCCTTTCATGGTCTATGAACCCTGTCACAGGCCGTGAAACTATCCATGGTCTGTGAGGAGCCATGTTTTACTATTTTAATTAGGATTAGGTTTCCCTTATGTATAAGTAGGTTTTTATTATTTTAAATTTATTATTATTGACTACTGAAAACCCTTGAACATAGAGAGAACTTGTCTTTGCATCATTGAACTTGGGATTATTAAATTTTCATCATCTCTTCTAAGATTTTAGATTTGTGATTCTTCCAATATTCATTGTAAGTAATTTACTATGATTCTCTTATCTCTTTGTGGGTTATGTACTTTGAACATGCATAGCTAAATCCACAATTAGGGTTGTAAGAACTATGACAACTCAACAAAGTAGGCAAACTTAGGGTTGATATTTGAGGCAAACATGTATTGTGATTTTCGTCATCTAAATTTCTTTCTTAATAAGTCGATGCATCAAGATCATGCTTGTATTCATTGATTTCTGGAGAGGGAGGTAGTGATTAGGAAAAGAATCTCACAACAAAAATTCAAAGGTGATAGCTTTGTCTAAATATTTGAGATCAAGAGTTGATAGTAATTTGGGATCCATAGTGAGGGTTAGGTAAGCATACATTCGGAGATCGGGAGTTGATAAATGAAATACGTTTAAGAAGGGCCAGGAGGTGAATTAAATGTTAAATAACTTGCTTGATTTTGTATGACTAATTATAAACAAAATCATAAACCTAAGTTGTTTATCGAGTTGAACGTCATGGGGAAGACAATCCTAGCCTCATTATTAATTTATTACAATTTCAGCTGTTAGTAAATTGTTCTACATTACTATACATTCGCACTCCAAATCCCCCATTTACTTTATGCATTTTCACTTTTAGGAAGAAGTAATTACAACTAAAAAAGGGTGCTAATAGATATACTCTCACCGCATTCCATATGGATCAACATCAACTCTGTTGAGTTATATATTTGACCCAGGACCACTTTACTCTTCATTTTGGAGTGGGAATTTGGACAAATCACTCACCCTTGCCTCTGATGTGGGATGCTACAAGTTCGATCGATCAACGTTGGTGACTGGTTCTCGGACTTGCATCACGGAAATAGATGCACAGTGTAGAATGAGTACCAAGAAAATAGATACTCAATAGGTATCATAGGACAATTGAGAAAGATAGGTAAAAAAATATGAAAAAGAGGAATAAACCTAAATAGGAGTCAGAATATACATTTTATGGCAAAGGACTAGCACTAAGGAAAAATCCGCTAAAACTAACTAAAAATACTAGAGCAACTATACTTGAATAGGCCATCATAGGCCCGAATAGGACTCATGTGTGCAATTTAAAATAGAACTCAAGCGAACCCCTATAAGTCCGCTGAGTACACAGAATTTATGTCCTTTAGAGGGTAGGAGTTAGGGTTCTTAAGGAGTGAATGGCCTAGGGACAAGTCTGGGACTTTAACCAGAACCTATCCTATTTATTCGACAATAAAAGGAGGGACTAGAACCCATCAATGGAAAATCTCAATAACATAAGGTAGCACCCCGGTACTCTGACATATGTGTCTTACTGTATCAATGATCACAGAGCTCTACGCTCAAAAGGTAATCGATAAGGGGCGTACTGTCAAAGTAGGGACTCAAACCCACAATATGAGTGAGTACTTAGGGAGCTGATCAAATTTCCATACTCAACGATATATAGACTTATCAAATGTTCCTTTCAAATAGCCATAACTAAGGATCATGATTCAATGGTACCAGCCCAATGTAGATACTTTTGTAGATTTCCAACTCATAGTCATCTAGGCTATGTTCAAGGTAGAAATAGTTCCAACACAGGTACAGGATCATCATCAGAGTTCACAACCACCAAACTCAGGACATTATTGATAAGGTATTTCATAAAAGCTTAGTTACTGTCTAACAAAGGCCCAACTAACAGACTATAGTTTGTTACGTCATGCTACAAGGATCTAGGCCCTTCGTAGCAACGCTGGGGCATTCTAAAGCAGGTTGTCCTAAAAAACCAAGGGAAATATCATTTATAGAACCAAAAACATAAAACCAAAGTTGAAATAGTAGAATGAAAGAGCCACAACCAAACAACATCCTTTCAACTACCAAAAACCCTAAATAGGACCTAAAATATAGATTCTAGCTAAGGCATGAAAATATATAGCACATGCCCATTATTCCAACCAATTTAACATGAATTTACACATTTCAATTCAATCTAAAGAAAGGGGAACCATATCCTACTTATAGGCTTATTGTGTGTGCTTCAACTCACTTCGCCAGAGCATTTCCCTTTTGAACAATCTCTAAATACTACCACACTATCAAAAATAGTCATACAATGTTATTATTGTTGTTTTGACACTAATTTCACAAGTTTTGGATATAGACCAATTTTGAGGTCTTAAATCGGAAATGTGGGACCCACGCCAGAAATCCTTGAATTAATCCCAAAAATTGGTCCAAAACAGCAACCCAAACCTACGCATGAAATTTCAATTATATTCAGGTCACAGAAGCAACTAGGGACAAGCATGCAAACGAAATTTGAAAATTTAAGCTAAGAACCCAACCCGAACAACAGTTAAATCAGTAATTTCACTAGAAATGAGGCACCAACAACTAAAACTAATAAACCCATGATGACATTACCATGACTCGACCTTCTAGGTCATGATGGCACCTTCTAGATCCCACTTATAGGAAAGCCAATTGCGCCCACGGCTAACCTGAATACTACTTACAATGATAACTAGCAATATGCAAAACAAGCGAACAAACTACCTCAAAAATTGAAAGTCATCTTTACAGAGCTACTACAAACTCTCTCTCTCTCTCTATATATATATAGCCAGAATAGTAACCTACACATACAAATCCAATCTATAAATACAAGGACAGTGTCGGAGTACAAGGGACAGCCTACTGAACAAAAAGAGAGTATAGAATATCTGGAAGTTGTTGGTGCTCATCAAAGTCTCCTGAAGCACTTACAAGCCCCTAAATCAATGTCCACGGCTCATACCTAGACCCGCACCATGAGCAAATGTAGAAAAGTAGGGTGAGTACTGGCAGAAGGCACCCAACAGGCATCATCAGCTGACCGGGTGAAATATAATAACTAAGGTAAGAAAAAATGTCATAAAGTATAGCTATCTGACCCCAGGTCAAAAGACAAGCATGTCTGGAGAATTTGGCAATGTAGATATGACTAACTAAAGTCAAAGATAAAGTGCCAACTATGTCTGTGGGATCTAGAGAACCCAACTAAGCGAACTTGGAGAACCAACCAACTAGAGATAGGAGGGACCAACTGAGCAGGACCAACAGTGCACAATGAAACCAAAGTAAAACCATGTCACAACTATCACAAAATCAAGGTATACTATTATACGTGGGTGCAAGGGCCTAGTGTTTATGACTTTGTGACGACTGGCCCCCATAAGCCTATAAGGTACACCCATGCAGAAACATGGCGGGTATAGGTGTAGTGATACGAAGATCAATAACTGATGGAAAAGATCTCAACCACATTGCTATATTTGTAGTAACCCAACTTTTATAGCAGGAACGGAACACAGAACCCGAATCTCGAACCGCAGATACGACTCAACAAGTACCCTGGTCTAGGGTAAGCCCTTAGACCAGGCCGTTACTAGACTCAGGCAATACTGTGGACTAGACAACAGGGTGTGCACTATTGCCAACTAGATATCAAGCCATGATAAACTCAAACAATACCCTCGGTAAGACATCAGGGCGTGGCGGCGGTCTTTGCCTTGACTGAACTACAGACAATACCCTCATCATATAATTAGGAGTATAACACGAAATCATGTCCCATAATATAGTATGTTTCCTAGTGTTCAACAACCCAACAGGCACACAAGCAACCAAATAGATGTAAATATCAATAGAAGCAAGATAAAATCGTGTCTAGCCGTCAATAGCCTTATCCCAACTTGAGACATTACATGTATTTAGAACAACCATAACCAATCAAATAGATAAGTGCAATCAACATTCAGAATAATAGTAGGCAGCAAAACTATCCTCCCGAGGTGTAGCATGTATCTCCTAGATATAGACATAACCAAAATACCTGGTACCCAGAACAACGATCAATGATTCAACTAATAAGTATAGCTGGGAATCCGAACAACAATTCATAAGCCAGCTGATAACTGTAATAAGTCCCTAGGATGGAATAGCAGGCAACCCAACTGATAAACACAATCAATATCCCAACCAACAATAGACCAACAACAACAACAACATACCCAGTTAAATCCCACAAGTGGGGTTTGGGGAGGGTAGAAATATACACAGACCTTCCCACTACCTTGTAAGAAGTACAGAGGCTGTTTCCTGGGGACCCTCGACTCAACAACCCATAAGCAGAATAAACTAGATTTAGCTAAGGGAAGGAAAGGGAACAAAGGGAAAAATAGAACCAGAAATCGAAATAAAATAACGACTCTTTACAAAAAGCACATGTCAATATGTAAATACGATGCATTCAACACACATACGACAACTAGAGACATCAGTCATGCCTACCCCTGCTACCAACAAATCAGCCTGCTATTCTAATTCGCGACCTCTACTCCTTCCTATCTAAGGTCATGTCCTTGGTTAGATCTAGATTCTCCATATTTTGTCTGATCACCTCCCCCCAATACTTCTTCCGTCTAACTCTCCCTCTCCGTGTAGCTCCCAAAACCAACCTTTCGCACCTCTTAACAGGCGCATCGGTACTCCGTCTCTATACATGTCCAAACCATCACAATCTCGCTTCCCTTATCTTATCAGCCACTGGTGCCACCTCCAGCTTCTCTCGAATGATCTCATTCTTAATCTTATCCCTCCTTGTATGCCCGCACATCCATCTCAACATCCTCATCTCTGCGACATGCATCTTTTGAACATGTACATTCTTTATTGGCCAACACTCCACCCTATACAACAAAGATGGTCTTACCACCATTTTGTAAAACTTACCTTTGAGTTTAGGTGGTATCTTCTTGTCACACAACACTCCCGAGGCAAGCCTCTATTTAGTCCAAGCTGCCCCAATACGATGTGTGACATTATCATCAATATCACCACTACTCTGGATGATAGACCCCAAAAAATATTTAAAGTTTTCCCTCTTGGGGATAGGTTGAGTGGCTAGCTTCACATCAATGTCTGCTTCATCCCTCTCAACACTGAATTTGCACTCCATGTATTCTGTTTTGGTCCTGCTCAGTTTGAATCCTTTAGACTCCAAGGCGTGTCTCCAAGCCTCTAACCTATCATTAACTCTAGTCTGAGTCTCATCAGTCAGTACTATGTCATCTGCAAATAGCATACACCATGGTACCTCCTCCTGAATGGATCGCGTCAACTCATCCATCACTATGGCAAACAGGAAAGGGCTCAACACAGATCCTTGATAGAGTCTCATCTCAATGGGGAAATAATCTGAGTCTCCTCCCACCATTCTTACCCGAGTCTTGGCTCCGTCGTACATATCCTTAATCGCCCTGATATATGCCACTGGGACACCTTTCATCTCTAGACACCTCCATAAGACATCCCTTGGAACTTTCTCATAGACCTTCTCGAGATTGATGAACTCCATATGAAGGTCCTTTTTCCTTCCCTATACTTTTCTACTAATCTCCAGACAAGATGAATTGCTTCAGTAGTCGACCTCCTCGGCATGAATCCAAACTGATTTTTCGAAATAGACACTGCTCTTCTCGCCCTTATCTCCACCACTCTCTCCCAAACCTTCATAGTGTGACTTAACAACTTGATACCCCTATAATTGTTACAGTTTTGAATGTCCTCTTTGTTCTTGCCCAATGGCACCATCGTACTCCTCTTCTATTCATCAGGCATCTTGGTCGTCTTCATAATAGCATTGAATAGTCTAGTCAACCACTTTATGCCATCCTTGACCATGTTCTTCCAAAAATCTATCGGAATATCATTTGGTCTGATCGCCCTTCCTCTCTTCATCTTACTAATAGCCCTTCTAACCTCCTCAACTCTAAACAACCTGCAATAACCAAAGTCATGATGACTTTTAAAGCCAATCAACAATAGACCATCCAACTAAATCCTCAGGTATAACATCCATCTTACAATCAGGATCACAATTAAGTCATTGGAGAATCAGGTTTAGGTACACCAACAGAATCGCCACAACAAAGTCATAATCACAAACCCGCAAGGTGTAACCAAAAGTATAACTGAAGCCTAATTTCTCAAATACAACATAACACCAGTACTACACCCACATAGTTAAACAAGCATGTAAGTAGGCATAAGTATCAATCACAGGGAATAGATTTGCATTTAGCATCTAACAGGACATAATCATAACGTAACTAACAATTAACAAGAGTCATATCGGATATAACATAGGTGTCAATATAAGGAAGCCCAATAAATTAAAATTGACATTTAAACATACAACCATATATACATGGGTAGCATCAATACTTACTTACCTCAGTCGCGCTCTATCTCGCCTTTGCAATATATCTCAAAAGCATTCACAGCCCACACAATATGTCACGACCCAAGCCTAGGCCCTAGGTGTAACATGGTGAATGGGAACCCGAAAGTCCTCAAACAAGTCTCATAGCATACTTAAGAACATCATTGGTTAGGAAATGTGGAATAAACATTAACAATCAACACTAAGGAGTAGGGAAAGTAGGACTCAATCTAAAGGAATAGGGGCATAGAATTACAATCACATACTTTAACAAATAAGTCTAAGGGGAAAGGGAGCATGGATGCACTCTATGGGGAAGTAGGGACTTAGGACTTTCACCCACTTTCCATACATGATATAAAACACATCATAAGATAAGGACTTGAGAAACCTTCGTAGACATATAAATAGCATGATTTATACATAACATAGTGTCACGATCCAAGCCTAGGGCCTAGATGTGACACAGAGAATGAGGAACCCAAAGGGACCCTTAAGCATACATAGTACATCCTTGGTTGTGAAAGGATAATTAAACAACAAGAACATAAATTCTAGAGGAAACAGGGCTTTGTACGCATGTTGTGGGATGTTATGGGGAAGAGGATTAGCATGACCACATAGCAAATAAAGTCTAAGGGGCGGGTAATTATGACCTACGCTATAGGGAGAATAGGATCTTGGGACATCCATCTCATCATCAATATAAATAAGCATAGAAGGGGGAATAAGGACTAAGGGAACTCTTCCATAACATATACATAAGCATCATAGGAATCAATATTATCACATATATCCAACAACACCTCTAATAAGAGCGAGATGGGGGCCAACACATCTCCCAGGCTCACTCTCAAAGGTATATGTTCAAAGGTAACTAAATCTTTAATATAGCATGAAAAAAGTGGTTGTTGTCACCGAAATGGAGGACTCACCAACAGCAATCTTCAAGCAAGCCAACTAGCATTAGTTGGCACTTTGGTCCATACATGGTTATATCATATAGGCAAAAAGTATGATTTAGTAATTTGAATGTACTAATATGTGGACATGCAATACAACAAAGAATAAACCATAAAATAGAAACAATATAATCATTTAAAACATTTCTTAAGCCATGCAACATAGGATAATACATATTGAAAGTAAGGAATGCACACTCAATTAATTTCATGATAAAACACTTAAACTTGGAATAATAAGAAACATAGATCATGATGCATAAGTAAAATCATAATACCTTTTAGGAATAACAAAGCATCTACTTCAAGGGAAGGACCATCTTACTATAAGTGAACCATTAATAATCATAAAGAAGAACACCATGAATACTTGAAAAGAGACAATCATATGTCTTTAGGAGTAACACCATTTGTAATATCAAGGGACCATAAACATATGTGAGGATGAGTTATATGAATTCGGAACACCATCAGTTGTAGTAAGCATATTTGGACATAATAAGAAGGAACCATCATAAATCTTCATAAGAGGATATCATGGGGACATAAAGGGATCATGAGCATGTATAAGAAAAACATAGATCAAGAGTGACATATACCATAAGCCTTGGGGAGTTCATAAAACATAGTGAGAGACCATAACCGACATAAACCATGTGAGCTAATCCATGGATTCCCGAAGTTTCTGCTACATGAGAAGAAAGGGGGAAGTCACTTCGCCAAGGTAAACCTCATAATGCTTAAGTGGATCCATTAAGTCATGTGTGAATCGGGTACTTGCCTCAAGCCCTTGGACTCGGGTACTCGCCGCAAGACCTTATCTTTAGGGTACTCACCTCTTAGGGATTTGGGCAATCGCCTCTAATCCCTTCATCTACCATGTAGTTTTGGGACTTGGGTACTCACCTTTAGGCTACTCGGTGCTAGGTAATGCTCTCACAAGAGTAGGAAAATCATAAGTCATAGTATAATATCATAAAATCGTTCCAAGTCATTGGGAGGGCGATTTATCATATCCCCAACCTATTGATAACATAGAATCAAAGTCATAAGATAACTCCTTAATCATTCCTTAGATGGGAGATCCTCCACCATAATACATTCATTTATTAAATAGATAAGAGATCCTCTACCATCAACATTCATTTATAGGAAACTTTTCCTAAGCCAATAATAAATATAGAATTTTTCTTAAGCCTTCATTACTCATTATTTAGAAATCATATTTCAAGACATATAGTAAAGATCATCAATTCTTAAACAACCTATCACAATTGTACCTATCATCTTTCAAAGCATTGACATGGAAACAACATTCATCTCATACAATCCTCAACTTCATAATATCTCATAGTATCACAACATTTATAGCTTTGAATATAATAAACTAGATCATCAAACCATAACATCAAAATATCAATGAAAGGGCTTCATATCATTCATAACTTTCTCATGAGCTCATAGCATGCTTAATTTCTCTTTCAACATCAACAACATTCATAAATCGCATGTCTTGCCATAAGGCCTTCATCACATAAGAGATTTGCCACATAACATAGTCAAAACATGGTGGGTATATGTATTTAAGCTTAAAAGCATTGAATCAAAGAGTAAGGAACATGAGAAAGGTAAATTAAATTCATTTAAGAAGTCACTCAAACAACTCACCATCATACTTGGAAAACCCAAATTTAGGTGTCATGAAAACCATTCAAAAATTCATAATATTTTCAAGTCTTTCAAGATGCCATAGCTTACAAAGCTTTAATGCAATAAGCATATCATAATCTCAATCATTAGTAGGAGCCCTTGAATCAATAGATCAATATTAAACAGATTCCCAACATATTTCATGCAATGGAATGATAGTAGAAGATAACCATAAAGAATTAGTCATCAGAATCAAAATATTTTATAGAAATAGTTTTGAGGCTCCATGGGTGGAAGGACCCATGGATAGAAGACCCACAAACCATAAACTTGAGATTTTCTTGAAAGGAGCTTAAAGAGGACTTGGGCTTTACTTGGTTTCTTGAATTCCCACAGGAGTTTTTGAAAAATGTTGAGATTGAATGGAAGATTTAAGAGTATTGGAGAGGATTTTTTGGAGTATTTTTGAGAGATCTAGGGCTTGAAATGGCGAAAAATGCAAAATTCTCATCTATATAGGCATTGGGTTATTAGCCAAATGCCCTTAGCTGAAAAAGAGAAATTTTGAAAATTTTTTACCTATGGCATAACAAGTCCACGTTACTGAATTGCACAATTTCATTAAAAAAATCATTTTTTGACACCAGAAACCTATACCTTGTCGGTAATAGTTTTCCCACACAATTTTTCCCTCTGAACAACAATATGAAGTTGGATTTACAAAATAACATACAAATTTTAAGATATTAAAAAAAATGCATCATATGGTCTTTCCGAGCTACGTTGAGGAGTATTACAATATCCCCTTGGGAAATTCATCCTCGAATGTAAATAAAGCTAGCACATATTATGTGGAATAATATTTACCAACCCATCACAAATGCAATAAGACAAGTCAAACATTGTTTCATGGAAATTTCAAAGTTCTTAGCAAAGAACGTAATTTTGAAAGCACAAGTAACATATTCACTCAATTGCACATGTGACTTCAATCAAATCCTACTCCATGAACATGCATGCATAACAAACAACAAGTCAAGACTAAACTAAATGGTGCATGAGGTTTAAACATGAAACTACCCCTTCCACCAACATCTAACTCAACCTTTTACGCCCAAACATCAACCATGACACCTTAGACATGAAGCCAATCTACACCAATTTCATTATCACATAAGGAGAATTCATGACATACCGGATGAGGCACTATACTAAGTCTAAGGACCCTTAGAGGGTTATGGTTGAGATCTTCAACGATTATCCTTATAATTCGTAGGGACCCATGGACAATGTCTCAACTTATGGTCCATCGCACCACACCCAAAACATGCACTCTGACTGACTAAACAATCTCCTAGATGGTACCTTCCACACTTGTTGCATGTAGGACGAGCTTGACCACAAACATTCTCACCTTGATACTTGGGGCTAGTCACCCCATCCTTGTGAAACTTAGGCCTAAAACCAATGTCAAAAGATGACCCATCCTCAATCGAGCCTTCTTAGACTCCCCACTCCTTCTCTTCCTAAGTTTCTCCCCTTAAAGTTGCACGACATAAGTCATGAGTCGAGATGAATCCATTTCATTAACAAGCATAGCACTGTGGCATTCTTTATTAACCAAGTCAAGTATTCCCGACACAAACTTGTTTATCTTTACCCTAGAGTCGACAACCAAGTGAGGAGTATATTTTGAGAGCTTGTTGAACTTAAGAAATACTCCCTCACACTTATTCCATCATCTTTTCCTCCCTTAATTCAATAGGAAATAGATGATTGAGGAAGGCAGTCTTGAATTCCTCTCATAAGATAGGCTTATCATTCCTCTTCTCAAGCTTCGATTCTACAAACCAAATTTGAGTAAGGTCTTAGGTTGATAGGGCAGTAATTTTGCTTTCTCCTCTGAACTCACCCCATATTAGCAATTACTTTGTACACTTTGTCAATGAACTCTTAGGGGTCTTCCTCAACTTTGAAGCTATGAAACTTCAGAGGGTTCATCCTTGTAAAGTCTCTCACCCTTCATACTAGAGTAGGAGCATAAGGAGCTTGGGATCCTTGGTTCATTTGGTTTGTAATGGCTTGTGCAGAAAGAGCAATGACATTCTGATATTCGGCATGCGTGACCCCTTTTTCTCTTTGGGGAGCTTAAGAAACCGAAGGGGATGGATCACCCTCAAGTGTAGGGGCTCTTTGCGCCGTTCTTTTGGTTGGCATGATCTAGAAGAGCAAAAGACCATTTGTCAAAGAAAGGAAACCTTAGTTTATGTCTAAAGCACGATATAGATTATGAAAAAGTGAACCATTTCCGAAAATGCCTCAAGCCTCCTATTCATTGCTATGGTGTGCTTCACAACCATGAACAAGACTCTACTTGATGCAGTGTATTGGATTTTTGAGGACCATTTACAAACCTAGTACTCTGACACCAAGCTTGTCACGGCACAAGCCTAGGGCCTGGATGAGACACAGTAAATGGGGAACCCAAAGGGACCCTAAACAAGCCTCTTAAGCGTACATAGAACATTTTTGGTTATGTAAGCATAATTAAACAACAAGAACATAAACTCTAGGGGAAATGGGGCTTTGGACTCATGCTATTGGATGTTATAAGGAAGAGGAATAAAATGATCACGTAGCAAATAAACTCAAAGAGGCAAGTAAGTATGACTCATGCTATGGGGAAAATAGGATCTTGTGACTTCCATCTCATCATCAACATACAACAAGCATAGAAGGGGGGGATAAAAACTAAGGGAAGTCTTCTATAACATATACATAAGCATCATAGGAGTCAAGCTCATCACATATATCCAACAACACCTCTAATATGAGTAGGACGGGGGCCAAGACATCTCCTAGGCTCACCCCTCAGAAATATATGTTCAAAGGTAACTAAATCTTTGATATAGCATGAAAAACAAAGTGGTTGTTATCCCTGAAATGGAGGACTCGCCAATAGAAATCTTCAAGAACGCCAACTAGCCACATGAAGGAGGATAAATACGCACTTTAGTCCCTACATGGTTATATCGTGTAGGCAAAAAGTATGCGCTAGTACTTTGAATGTACTAATATGTGGGCATGCAATGCAACAATGCATAAACCATAAAATAGCAATAATATAATAATTTAAAACATCTTTAAATCCATGCAACATAGTAACATATGGAAAGTAAGGAATGCACACTTAATCAATTTCATGATAAAACACTTAAACTTGGAATAATAAGAAACATAGATCATGATGCATAAGTAAAATCATAATACCTTTTAAGAATAATAAAGCATCTACTTCAAGGGAAGGGCCATCTTACAATAAGTGAACCATTAATAATCATAAAGAAGAACACCATGCATACTTGAAAAGAGAGAATCATATGCCTTTAGGAGTAACACCATTTGTAATATCAAGGGACCATAAACATATGTGAGGAAATCATTTCACTTTGTAAAATGATAAGTTATATGAATTCGAAACACCATTAATTGTATTAAGCATATTTGGACATAATCATCATAAATAAGAAAATAATGAGAAAATGATAAGTTATAAGAGGATATCACGGGGACATAAGGGGATTATGAGCATATATAAGAAAACCATATATCAAGACTGACATATACCATAAGCCTTGGGGAGTTCATAAAACATAATGAGAGAGCTTAATGACCAACATAAACCATGTGAGCTAATATATGGAGTCCTGATGTTTCCCCTACATAACAAGAAAGGAGGAAGTCACTTCGCCAAGGTGAATATCCTAATGCCTATGTGGATCCACAAAGCCATGTCCGAATGGGTATTCACCTCTAGTTCTTGGACTCAAGTACTCGCCTTAAGACCTTATCTTTAGGGTACTTGCCTCTTAAGGATTCGGGTAATCGCCTCTAGTACCTATGGCGGCACATAGTTTTAGGACATGGGTACTCACCTTTAGTACACATGGTGCTAGGTAATGCTCTTACAAGAGTAGGCAAATCATAAGTCATAGTATCATATCATAAAATTATTCTAAGTCATGTCGAAGGGAAATTTATCTAACCATCAACCTACTGATATCATAGAGTCAAAGTCATAAGATAGTTCCTTAATCATTCCTTAGATAGAAGATCCTCCACCATAATACATTCATTCATTAAATTGATGGGAGATCCTTTACCATCAACATTCATTTATAGGAAACTTTTGATAAGCAAATAATAAATATAGAATTTTTCTTAAGCCTTCATTACTCATTATTTAGAAATCATACTTCAAGACATATAGCAAATATCATCAACTTAAATTATTGTTAAACAACCTATCACAATCGTACCTATTATCTTTCAAAAAATTGACATGAAAACATTAAATTCATCTCATATGATCCTCAACTTTATAGTATCTCATGGTATCACAACATTATAGCTTTGAATATCATAAACTAGATCATCAAACCATAACATCAAAATATCAACGAAAGGGCTTCATATCATTCATAACTTTCTCATGAGCTCATAGCATGCTTAATTTCCCTTCAATTTCAACAACATTCATAAATCACATGTCTTTCCATAAGGCCTTCATCGCATAAGAGGTTTGCCACATAACTTAGTCAAAACATGGTGGATATATGTATTTTAGCTTAAAATAATTGAATCAAAGAGTAAAGAACATGGGAAGGGTAAATTAAATTCATTTAAGAAGTCACTCAAACAACCCACCATCATACTTGGAAAACCCAATTTGGGTGTCACGAAACCCATTCAAAAATTCATAATATTTTCAAGTTTTTAAAGATGCATAGCTTACAAAGCTTTAATGTAATAAGCAGCATAATCTCAATCATCAGTAGGAGCCCATGCATCAATAGATCAATAACAAACAAATATCCCAACATATTTCATGCAATATAGTGATAGTAGAAGATACCCATAAAGAATTAGTCATTAGAATAAAGAAATTTGATAAAAATAGTTTAGAGCTCCATAGGTGGAAGGACCCATGGATGGAAGACCCACATACCCTAAACTTAGGATATTATTGAGAGGAACTCGAGTAAGACTTGGGCTTCACTTGGTTTCTTGAATTCCAAGAGGAGTTCTTGAAAAGGTTTGAGATTAAATGGAAGATTTAAGAAGATTGGAGAGGATTTTTGAGAATTCTAGGGCTTGAAATGGCTGAAAAACGTAAAATTCTCACCTATATCGACATTGGGTTATTACCTAAATACCCTCAGCTGAAAAAGAGAAATTTCAGAAATTTTTGACCTGACGCGGACTTGTTGCGGATTCTACTAGTTTGCGTAATTTCAACAAAAAAATTATTTTGTTTGACACGGGAAACCTATACCTTGTAGGTAGCCATTTTTCCATACACTTTTTCCCCCTAAACAAGAATATGAAGTCTACTGAACAACGGAAAGTATAAGTAAGTAAATGGCACATCTCGTCGAAAGTCCCATAATAAATAGATAATACTAAAGGCTAGTAGAAAGAACTAGCTCACAAGTCTCAGTATCAACACTCAACCATCGTCTATGAAGCCTCTATTACTACTCATGTGGTTCCAATGACAGACCCATGGCTACCCAAATAAAATAAGGGGAATAGTTCAATCTAACTCTAAAGCATGATGAAATAAATGTAGGGGATCCTCCGGAGTAGGGGAGGCTCACCAGATTAGTTGCGAATCTCAGATCTTCAACGGAGCGCCTGTTGACGATCTTTAATACCTGCCGCTGCATCATAAAATGATACAGTCCAGAGGTAAGCCATTACATGGAATGTACTAGTATGTAAAATAGATGAGTGAAATAGAATCAGATAGAATAATATGGAAACAACATCAACTCAAAATAATCTTCAAATAACATCAAATCGTCACATGTCAATCTATGCAAGAAAAATGAGTAGACAGATGACATATCAACAACTCAAAACCATCAATCATCTCAGACTCATCTCAAAGGAGCTCACCTCCTCTCATCTCATCTCATCTCAAAAATCATCTCAGACTCGGAGTACTCAAGGTACGAAAATTATGGGACTTTCTCTTATCCGACAACAATCACTTATGAGCCAGTGAATGTTCAAGAATCACGTTGATGTTTCCATAGCTATTCCAAACTTTCCAGGTAGGGAACAAATCGAAACCATATCAGCTCACCCAATATGGAGTTAGTCATCAATAAGTTCGCTATTATTTCAAGGACTTCTAATCTAGAGAGAACCACAATATATGTGATGGTTCTAAGCCTCACTTACGTTTGGCGACGTAGTTTGACGAGTTCAAGTCGTACTAATTCTCACTCTTTTGGTGCCCGATACTCCTCCCATGACTCAATGCTCACAAAACCATCAATCCTATCAAACCAATAAACTCTTAGGGACATTGGCCCTATCATCAATCAACGTCTCATAGGAGTTTTAGCCCTCTCATTAATCAGCATCTCATAGGGACTTTAGCCCTCTCATCAATCAAAATCTCAAAGGGAGTTTAGCCCTCTAATCAATAAATCTCAAACGAAAATTCAAGATTTAGAACAATCATTAGGAAACAATCGAATAGACACATCGATAGAGTTTAGTTATAGAGACTCATAAGACAATAAAATTTTATCAACTCATCACCATTCTCTCGTCACAATTAACAATCTCAACTCAAGGCTCTAGACTTAATTCTCAAGTTCATTGTGCATGTTTTTCAAATAATCATGTAGTTATGCAAATTGACATGAAAATGTTTGATTCAAGAAAAAAAATAGTATGATAATCATCAATATAGGAGAACATGTAATTTCAAATATAATCTTAAGAAAAAACATCAAAGATCATGCATATGAATTCTCCGAATCATCCACTCATCTATGACCTTTATGGGGCACATGACTAAACAATCCTGTGCTTTTAGTTTAGCCTTACATACCTGGAATGCAGCTATAAACCAAGCACTCAAGGATCTCTTCTCGAATCTCTCAACTCAAGCTCTTCTCTTCTCTCCTCAAGCCCTAGCCTTTAGTAAAGTATTGGAATAAGACTTAGAATGGGGATTTTAGACCTTTTCTTACGTCAAAACAACCTTATTAGATCATGTATAGAGTTTAGGAGGGGTGGGTAATCGATTGGAATGCCCCTCAAAATAATTTAGAAATTTTCAACTCGGAAAAGACCCAGTCTGCGATGCGGACTAGTTGCGTACTATGTACTTTCAGATAAAGTTTTCTGAACGAGTTTTCTCAATCCCATCAAAAAATTTGAAGGAATTATAAGTGTTGGTCTGCGATGGGTGCGCGACACGCCCTTGTCAGTCTTGTCGCGTACTAACACTGTTTTGCGCTACGGATCAAAAAATTATCTTTTGATCGGGTTGCTCTAAAAATCAACCGAGACCATTTTCCCACTCAATTTTGTGTGCTGATACAAATCCAGCCTTGAATTTGTTGTACGAGCATTGGAAGATGTGTTACACGCATACCATCTCTGGGAGTATTTTGATAATTTTACCGGGTGTTACATCATCTCCCCCTTGGGAACATTCGTCCTCAAATGATGAGTGGAGGTATATATTATGGCACGAATAGACTCAAAACTCATGTCAACACTCTACTCAATCAATTAGACTCTCGACTCTTTCTTGATCTCAATCAATACCACTCAAACTTACGAATAGGAAGTCACATCAAGAATAGATATTTCAATTTAGCGAAGGGTAAGAAATTTACCCTCAACACTCTCATCATTTGGCACGAATAGGTGCGGATATTTGACCTTCATCTCTTCCTCAGCTTCCCATGTGTCTTCCTTAACGAAATGATTCCTCCAAAGGACTTAGACTGAGGCTATCTCTTTGTTCCTTAACTTACAAATCTAACGATCAAGGATTTGCACCGGAACTTCTTCAAAAGATAGGGTATCTTTCACTGCAATGCTATCAACAGATATCACCAAGGCAGGATCTCCCAAGAATTTCTTCAACATCGACACTTGAAATACCAGATGCACTCCATCTAACTCGGAGGGCAACTCCAACTCATAGGCAACCTCCCCAATCCTCTTTACAATCTGATATGGTCCAACATAACATGAACTCAACTTTCCCTTTTTCCCAAATCTTAGGACACCCTTCATAGGCGACACTTTCAAATACAACCAATCATCTACCTCTAACTATAAGTCTATTCTCCTCACGCGAGTATAAGATTTTTGGCGACTCATGGTAGTCTTTAACCTCTCTCTAATGACCTTGAGCTTCTCATCGATTGGTGAATAAGATCGGCCCAATCAACTCCATTTCTTCAACCCCAAACCACCCAATGGGTGATCTACATCTCCTTCCATACAAGGCTTAATAAGGAGCATTTGTATCTCCCCCTTTGGAGAAGACCATCACTTCATGTTTGTGGACAGCCTCCTTCAATTAAAGTATGACAGGATCTTGGTCTTGCTTCTTCTTCACTTCCGCCACTAAAAATGAAGCAGACTCATTCTGAACATTGACTCCTCCTTCATCATTCTCCTCAAGTTGAACTCCTAGTTGAGCCAACCGATGCACTTCCTCGGCTAGTTCCTTTCTTCCTTCCTCCACATGGGTTGTACTACCCATTGGCAACCTACTAAAGCATCAGCAACAATGCTAGCTTTACCCAGGTGGTAGTAGATGCTTATGTCATAGTCCTTGAAATATTCCAACCATCTCCTCTATCGCAGGTTGAGCTCTTTCTAACTAAAAACACACTGCAAGCTCTTGAGGTCAGTGAACACATCCACATGCACACCATACAAGTAGTGGTGCCATATTTTAAGTGCAAACACCACTGCTGCCAACTCGAGATCATGGGTTGGATAATTCCTTTCATGAACCTTGAGTTGTCTAGAAACATTGGCTATCACCTTCCCACTCTACATCAATACACATCTGAATCCAACCCTTGAAGCGTCATAGTAAATCACAAAGTCCTCTGTCCCCTCGGGCAAGGTAAGGACCGCCGCAGTAGTCAACCTTGTCTTCAATTCTTGGAAACTCTTTGCACATTCCTCAGACTATTGAAACTTGACCTTTTTGTGAGTCAATTTAGTCAATGGCGCGGATAGGAAAGAAAATCCCTCCACAAATCTGTGGTAGTAGCCTGCCAACCCCAAGAAACTCCTAATATTAGTGGGAGTGGTTGGTCAGGGCCAGTTCTTTACTGCTTCAATCTTTTGCGCATCCACTCGAATACCCCCACCAGAAACAACATGGCCTAGGAAATCCACTGACTTAAGCCAGAACTCACACTTTGAGAATTTTGCATAAAACTCATGGTCTTTAAGGGTTTGCAGGACAACTCCGAGGTGGTTAACATGCTCCTCCTCACTTCTCAAATACACCAAAATGTGATCGATGAAAACAATCACAAACATATCTAGGTATTATTTGAATACTCTATTCATCAAGTCCATAAAAGCGGCAGGTGTGTTCGTCAACCCAAAGGACATAACCAAGAACTCAAAATGGCCATATCTAGTCCTAAAGGTTGTCTTTTGAATGTCACATTCCCTCACCTTCAACTGGCGGTAGCCAGATCTAAGGTTTATCTTGGAGAAACAAGAGGCGCCCCAAAGCTGGTCAAACAAATCATCTATCCTTGGGAGAGGATATTTGTTCTTTATCATGACCTTGTTCAGTTTCCTATAATCAATACACATTCTGAGGGACCCATCTTTCTTTCGCACGACTAGGACAGGAGCACCCCAAGGTGAAACACTTGGCCTAATGAAGCCCTTCTCTAGAAAATCTTTCAGTTGCTTTTTCAACTCTTTCAACTCAGCGGGGGCCATTCGATAAGGTGGAATCAAAATAGGCTAGGTATCAGGAAGAACATCAATCCCAAAGTCAAGCTCCCTATAAGGAGGGACTCTAGGCAGATCATCAAGAAATACTTCCTGAAACTCATTAACAATCGGAACTAACTCAAGAGTTTGGGACTTAACATCATCAGATTTCACTCGCACAAGGTGATAATTACAACATTTGGAAATCAACTTTCTGGCTCTAAGATATGAAATAAATTTTCCTCTAGGTGCAACAAAATCCCCTTTCCTCTCTAGAACCGATTCATTAGGAAATTGGAACTTAACGGTTCGGGATCTTCAATCAATAGAGGCATAACAGGCGTGACGCCAATCCATGCCAAGGATGAAATCAAAATCAACCTTCTCCAACTCAATCAAATCAACGAGAGTATCCCTATGATTGATGGACACTACAAAAGCTCTATAGATTCTTTTAGCTCGAATATACTCACCCACTGGAGTAGATTCATCAAAGGGTTCAAGAAGACTCTCATAGGTTCTATCAAATCTACTGGCACATAAGGAGATACAAATGACAACGTGGCACCTGGATCCATTAAAATATAACAATCAAAAGTAAAGACTCGAACCACACCCGTCACAATATTTGGGGAGTTCTCTTGATCTTAGCTATTACCCATGGAATACAAACGGTTTGTCGCTCCGCCTGGGCTTGACGTAGTGACCCTCTGGTTTCCTATTACTGTCGGGGTAGGTGTAGAAGATTGAGCCCGATGAGCCCACCTTGGACAATCCTTTTGGCAGTGACCAGGTTGGCCACATTTGTAGCACACAACATTCCCGTCACGACATCTCCCCAAGTGCAATTTGCCACACTTATCACATAGTGGCTTACCCTGCGGACCTTGAGCTACACTAGCTTGAGAATGAGGTCTATGACTTCCTACATTCTGAGATCTCTGATCATACCCGCCTCTAGGTATAGGTGCACTAGCAAATGATGGTGTTGGAAACCGATTGTCAGTTTCTTTTCTCCCAACCTCATTGCTAGATGTCTTTGCTTTCTTATGCTTGAACTCTTTCCTATCATGTTGTCTCTCCTCCTCAGCTTGTTGCACGAACGTCATCAGTCGCCCGATATCCATATCACTCTAAGCATGGCTCCTCTTCCATCTCAGGTCGTCTATTCAACCCATCAACATACATCCCCATCCTTCCCCTCATGTCAGAAACCATGTCGGGAGCATAGCGATATAGTTGCATGAACTTCAAACCATGCCCTTACACAGTCATAGAGCCCTGTTATAGATTCAGGAATTCCTTCACCTTAGCTTCTTTAGCGTCCCAAGAAGGCCTTCTCAAACACTGCCCAAGTAAAACATGGACCATCATCCCTTCTACCTTTCTTCCATTGGTCGAACCACAGTCTGGCCACACCCTTGAGTTGGTATGCAGCCAGTTCAACCCTATCAGCATCAGCCACATGCATCACCTGAAACACCTTCTCAAGCTCCTCCATATAGTTCTCGGGATCTTCGGTAGATGCAGACCCCGTGAACTCAGGCGAATTCATCCTAAAAAAAATTCGGACTCTAGAGGTATCATGAGAATCTGGTCAACCCTTTGTCTCACAACAAGTGTTGCAACAGCCTGGGATAGATCTTGAATAGCTCGGCATAGCTCAGCATTGGAGACCTCATCTTTAGGGGGTTGCTCAAAAGGGACAACTTGATCCACAGGCTCCTCGGGCACTTGAGGTTCAAGTGGATTAACAGCTTGCCTAGTAGGACGTCCCCTTCCTCTGACAACTCTTCTGGGAGGCATGTTATCAATTCTGCACGTGTAGAACACGAAATAGAAGAGAGTTTTCATAGAGTTTCACTCTATCGCACAAATTTAGGAATAAGAAAGAAGTGTAATCATTCCTAATGTCCTATAGCCTCCTGCTTATGAAATGTGGTCAACAACACACTCATAAACAAGACACTACTAGACATGGCTTCATAGACTCCCTAAGACACTTGAACTCTATGCTTTGATACCAAGTTTGTCACGCCCTGAGAGGGTACCCTTAGCGTGGTCGACACTCAGAGACTATTGCTAGTCCCCAAGTGAACAACTTAGCCTCATCACATCATTCAATGAATAAACTCTACTGAACAGCGGAAAGTATAAGTAAATGGGCATATCTCGTCCAAAGTCTCATAATAAATAGATAATACTAAAAGGCTAGTTGAACAAACTAGCTCACAAGTCTCAACATCAATGCTCAACCATCGTCTATAAAGCCTCTATTACTACTCATGTGGTGCCAATGACAAACCCCTGGCTACCCAAATCAAAAAAGGGAAATAGTTTGATGTAACTCTAAAGCATGATGAAATAAATATAGGGGATGCTCTGGAGTAGAGTAGGCTCACCAGATCTGCTGTGAATGTTAGATCTTTAATGGAGCGCCTGTTGACGATCTCTAATGCCTTCCCCTGCATCATAAAGCGATGCAATCCAGAGGGGACATCAGTACTTGGAATGTAAGTATGTAAAATAGCTGAGTGAAATAGAAACAGGTAGAATAATATGGAAATAACATCAACTCAAAATAATCACCAAATAACATCAAATCGTCACATGTCTATCTATGAAAGAATAAAGAGTAGACAGGTGACATATCAACAACTCAAACTCATCAATCATCTCAGACTCATCTCAAAGGAGCTCACCTCCTCTCATCTCATCTCAGAGGAGCTCACCTCTTCTCATCTCATCTCAAAACTCATCTCAAACTCGGAGTACTCAAGATACGAAATTTATGGAAGTTTCTCTTATCCGACAACAATCACTTATGAGCCAGTGAATGTACAACAATCACGCAGATGTTGCCACAACCGTTCCAAACTTTCCATGTAGAGAACGAATTGAAACCATATCAGCTCACCCAATATGGAGTCAGTCGTCAATAAGTCCGCTATTGTTTCAGGCACTTCTAATCAAGAAGGAACCACAATATATGTGATAGTTTTAAGCCTCACCTATGTTTGGCGACGTAGTTTGACGAGTTTATGTCGGACTAACTCTCACTCTTTTGGTGCTCAATACTCCTCCCATGACTAAATGCTCATAAAACCATCAATCCAATCAAACCAATCAACTCATAGCGACATTGGCACTATTATCAATCAACGTCTCATAGGGGTTTTATCCCTCTCATCAACCAATATCTCATAGGGACTTCAGCCCTCTCATCAATCAACATCTCATAGGGAGTTTAGCCCTCTCATCGATCAATCTCAATCGAAGACTTGATTTAGAACAACCATTAGGAAACAATCGAATAGACACATCGGTAGAGTTCATTTATAGAGACTCATAAGACAATCAAATTCTATCAACTCATCATCATTCTCTCGTGATAATCAATAATCTCAACTCAAGACTCTATACTCAATTCTAAAGTTCATGGTGCATGCTTTTAAAATAATCATGTAGCTATGCAAATTGTCATGAAAATGTTTAATTCAAGAAAACAGATATTATGATGATCATTAAAATAGGAAAACATGTAATTTCAAGTATAATTTTAAGAAAAAGCATCAAAGATCATGCATGTAAACTCTCCAAATCATCCACTCATCTATGACCTCTATGGGGCACAAGACAGAACAATCCCATGCTTTTAGTTTAATCTTACCTAGAAAGCAGCTATCAACCAAGTACCATATGGGGTTTTAGACCCCTTTTACATCAAAACAACCTTATTAGATCATGTATAGAGTTTAGGAGGGTGGGGAATTGACTAGAATGCCCCTCATAATAATTTAAAATTTTTCAACTTAGAAAAGACCTAGTCCGCGAAGCGGACTGGTCGCGTACTGTGAATTTTCAGATAAAGTTTTGTGAACGCGTTTTCTCAATCCCTAAAAATATTTCAAAAGAATTATAAGTTTTGGTCCGCGATAGGTGCGCGACGCGGCCCTGTCGCATACTAACACTGTTTTGAGCTTCGGATCAAAAAATTATCTTTTGATCGGGTTACTCTAAAAATCGACCGAGATCATTCTCCAACTTAATTTTGCGTGCTGATCACAAATCTGGCCTTGAATTTTTCATACGAGCATCGAAAGATGCATTACGAGCATACCCTCTCTCTAGGGATATTTTGATAATTTTATCAGGCGGTATAAGCTAAAAACTAAACGACTTGTAACATGAAAAACCAAGTCAATACTACTAAAAGAATAATACTAAAAGTATTACATAAGCTTTATATTCAAAATAAAAAAGTAACATGATGCTCTTTATGTTAAATTTCAATATTAAGTACATAAATATGATTTAAAAGTAAAAAAAACTTTAGTTTATAAATTTATTCAAAAATGCATTCAATTTTAATTTAAAAATTAGAATACTAATAAAGCATGCTATTGAAAAAAATAAACATAGAATAAATAAATAAATGAATAAATATGATAACATAAAAAATTGCATGAACCACATTATATAAAGATTGAGAATGAGAAGAAAATAAAAAAAATAAAAATTGTAAAATAAAATATAGTTTTAGAAAATATTAGAGTAATAAAAATAAAAAGAATTTAAAATAATCAAAATAAAAAATAAATTATAAAGAAAACATAAAAATAGAAATAAAAGAAGGAAGCAACTAGTATGTAATTACACCATATATTTATCAGCAATTCATAGCCTTCCCCCATGAATTGGGGAATGTAATTACACTCTGCCAATCACAACTAATTACCTGCTAATCAAATAACTAGTTGACCCAATTATAACAAATCCAATGTAAGGACCCGGATTTTTCGAGTGGTGTTATCAAATCTCTTGGAATTGTCCTTAGTGAACTGCAAGGCATCACTCCATGGAAGGCCCACATGGGTTGTGTGGCCTCCCGTGAAGGAACACTTGGTCCAGTTCACAGTAGGAGCAACTTTGAGAGGGAGGAGATCTTTTTTTTATCAAGTGAGGGCACACGGCCACTCACACGGTCCGTGTGATGTGTCACGGATCGTGTGGCCCTCCGTGTAACTCACTACGTAAATTTTTTCTAAGTATGGAAGTACCGTTGCGTAACTTTGTTGTGTAGAAATTATTTCAAGTACTATTACATGGTCAATGTCACGGCCTGTGTGGAGTCACACGGACCGTGTAGCCGTCCGTGTGATACCCCTTAGCTTCGAATAAATTTCCTCAGCAAAATTTCTAAGTGATGGTTCATGGTCACTGTTCACGGTTTGTGTGACGTCTCACGGACCGTGTAGTAGACTGTGTGGACCTGACAGTTCCAATTTTTGCCCATTTCATTAATGGCATTTACGGTTTATTTTAATTATGAATTATGATCTTTTACCTATGCTAAAGCCCACATTCAGCTTACATCCATCTCCTCTTAATTCACTCTCCTAAAACCTCATACCCCTCATAAAATCACCTCCCAATTCCTCTCTACACTTCCCTCTCATAGGTTCAAGGCTAGGATTCAATTGAAGTCCAATTCAAGCTATGTTCTTCCCTCAAATTTAGCTCCTCAATCAAGGTATGTGGGATTGATTCTTGGTCCCTTTCAACCAAGAAGACCCAAAAATCTTTCAATTGATTTCATGAATTTAGTTTACTTTAAATATAAATTTTCATTACTTAATTTACTTATATCCAATTGATGTATGGGATTTATTTTACCTAAGATTTCAAATCACTTTGATCACTATTATGATGATTTACATTAAGTTATGAAGTTATGAACATTCATGTCCACTTTTAAAGTTGATTTATGCATGGGTGACTTATGTTTTAGATGTTGATTTGATCATGGAGTTGCTTAATTTAACATTATGATATTTATTTTAACTTGAATCTATGTTACCCATGCTATCCTCACATCATGCATTGCATTTGCATTCATGCACATTGGTTTACATGAAAAATATGAGGTGGGTTAAGTGCAACTATGTTTTATGAAACGATTATGAAATGATTCTGATAAGATATTGGCTATAACAAGAATGTGATCACTTACATGTCTATGATTATGGCTCTTTGAGCATTCTGGTGCTTGCACCATTCTCTGTATGTGTAGATGAGTTATTCCTTGCATGAGCATTATGATTATGATTCATGATTTGGCATTTGAGCCTAAGTGTGTATTGAACGGTTTGAAATGAGCATTGTATCTCTTGAAAGCACGTATATGTATAAGTATTCAAGTGGGATATTATCAACTTAGCACCGACGGATCGGGGGCGTTAGGGCTATCCCCAAAGGCCCTTTCCCTTTTCTTGAACCATATATGTTAACCATTACCGAATGATTGGGTCGTAAGGAATGGTTATTCATTTATGATTATGATATGTACTGTATGATTCTGGAAAATCCTTTCGAAATGGTGAGTTCCGTAAAGAAGGTGACCATTAACCGAAATAGTGAGTTCCGTAAGGTGTGATCTAGATTACCTTTTGCAAGTAATCTTCTCCTACCGATGGGAGGTCTTTATGGGACTAATTTATGTAATAGCTCGCATGGATTTGATTTGTCGGTTATAGTCCATCCCCACTATATATGAGCATTGTTGCATTTCATGCATCATAAATTTCATAGCATCTTGTATATATCTCCTTTGAATATATGATTATTTCTATATTATGTGCCATTATCATCTAATATTGAAATGCAGGTTTGGTAGGTCATATACATTGCATGCTCGCATACTTAGTACATTCAAATGTACTAACTCATACTCTATACCTACATGATTTTACCATGTAGGAGCCGAGCACTTTGATTACCAACTAGTTGATGAATAGTCTGATCCAGAAGTATACTGTGGTAAGTCCCATCTTCCAAGGACGAGCCAACTGCGTTCCCTTTATATTATTTTAGAATGTTCTTCCTCATTTGAGGGTGAGTCCAGAACTTGTCCGGGCCTCCGTTCCGTTTTGACTAAAGGCATTGTTGGACATCATGTAGACTCCTTAAAGTCCTTATGTTATGCGAAATATTTGGTTTATGCATTCCTATGAATGGATTTATGGAAATCTCATACTTTGATTATATGTTTATGGGTATTTTGTGTGGAAAGTCCTGATCCTCCGTTTTGCCCCATAGCGTGAGTCCTATTTCCCCCGTCCCTTATAACTATGTGTTGTGATTTGAATATTTTCTTGAACCGGTGATGTAGATACGGATACTTGAGGCTTGTTTAGGGACCCTCGGGTTCTCATTCGCCGTGTCACATCTAGGTCCTAGCCCTGGTTCGTGACATCCAATTACCAGGGTGGCTGTACTTGATGTCAAAATCAAGGGTAAAAATTTAAAAACGTCAGCTCATTTTATTAAATTGAAATGTTAAATATTTTTTTCAAGGGTTTGTTTGGAAAACCATCTAATAAATAGAATTGGGGTAGTAATTACCATTCTAGTAATTACACGGCCTAGTAATTGTTGTTTCCTATTTATTTACCACAATGTAATTATTCTGTAAATACAAGTGTGTTGTTTTGTTGCACAAGTGAATTACAAGGTTATATTAAATTTTAAAAATAAAAGTTAATTATCTAAAACTAAAACTTTTACATTAGACAAATAAGGATATTTATAAATAATATCAAAATAAATATTTAAGAGATATGTTGTCTTTTGAAAATATATTAATTAGTAAATATATATTCTTGACTAATGTTATTAAAAAAATTAATTTATATTCTTCAAATTAGTATATCATAATTAAGTTAATCATAAAAACTAAAAAATATAAGTTTTGTACAAACATATGAAATGAAATATGTAAAAAGTATAAAAATATTATAAATCTAACGCCGTAGAAAATTATTAAAGTATTTGACAAAAAGACATTCTATATAATCTAACTAAAAATAAATAAATGGCTTGTAATGTAAAATATCAAGTCATATACTACTAAGACAAATGAAATTAAAAATATAACATAAGTTCTAAATTTAAAATAAAAACATTTAACATAATACTTTTATGTCAAATTTCAATGTAAAGTCATGAAAATGATTTAAAGAAAAATATATGTGTATAACCTTATTCAATAATGAATTCAACTTTAATTTAAAATTTAGAATACTAATAATATTATACTAATGAAAAATATGAACAAAGAATAAATAAATAAAATAATGTGAAAAAATTATGGAACCACATGATGAAAAGGTTGAGAATGAGAATGACATGAAAAATAAATATTATAAAAATATATTTTTTAAAAATATTAAAATAATAATAATAATAATAATAATAATAATAATAATTTAAAATAAAAATAGAAATGAAAGAAAAGAATTCAAAAGTAATTAGCTTGTAATTATACCATGTAATTACCTGCATTCACAATCTCCCCTTGTGAATTAGAGAGTATAATTATACCCTGCCAATTGATGAATGATGAATTTGAACTCATCTAGGGCTTTAGTTGAGTATAAAAAGTGCCCTTGATACCCTATTTTGTGCTATAAACTGATAAAAGTTGTTATTTTTGCAACAAGGTGAAGATTGGGAAGCACATGGAACACAAACATGCAAAAAGAGGTTGAGAATGAGCAAACGATGAAGTATGAGACACTGAGAATCACAAAGGGTACTTGGCAAGTAGCCAAAGTATCCTAGACCTCGCAAAAAGATCACCCAACAAGAGGCAAGTCAATTGGAGAAAGGATGACCTACAGGAAGCATTTGGCGAGTGGCCAACTAGATTGGCGAGCTCGCCAACACATCAAGCCCAATCAAGAGGAGCAGTCTACAGACGAAGGAACACTATGCTTGTCTCCAACTTGATCAGCAAGCTCGACTAATGTCCCGATTGGAATTTCAAGGAAGATATTCTATAATTTTTTCTGTAGAGTATAAATAGCTCAGAGGCTAGCATATTTTAGGTACAATTCCTAGTAGTACAATTCCTAGTAGTACACAGTAGAGAATTAGGAGAAAGTATATTTTTTACATTGAGGAATTTTTTTCCTTTCTTTTGTTGAGAGAGTAGGTGGTAAAAAAACACACCAATCTTAATTGAAAATAAGGGAAAAACACACCAATCTTAATTGAAAATAAGGGTTTTGCTAAACTTTTGTTTCTGGATTTCCTGTGCTTGAAGAGTATTTCAATGAAAGAGAATCTATTTGGTAAATTACCCATGTTTTATTTGATGATTAGCTAAAATCGAATCCTTCTAGGGAGATAATGTAGATTATTATGTAGTAATTGGTTGCTAGGCACTTGATTTTAAGTGAGTTATTGATGAATCCTTATGGGTTTTGTTATTTCACCATGTTTTTATGTATGTATTAAGGTTGAAAACTTAGTCCTGGCATAAGATCTTCACGTATGCTCGAAGGTTGCATAAAATAAGGTTAAATAATAAATAGCAATTAATATGTTGAGTTAATGAAATCTCCTTGAGATGAGTGATTTTTGCTAAAGTTGAGGTGTTATATATTGAACCCATGGTAGATTGAGAAATTTATTATGAAAAGTTGATCTTGAGTTTGAGAGAACCTTGATAAAATGTTAGACCCACCTGCCCTACCCATGTAGATTCATCATTCTTTCAGTATTTCCAAATACCTATGCCAATTACTACTTGTGTGTCTATTTATCTACTCTAGAAGCTACTTAAACTCTCTTGATATTTGTTTTTACTACTTTGTTTTTGTGATGATTTCCCCTTTAATTTATCTTCAGACTGTTGTTTGTTTTATGTGTTGTTTGCTCAAAGTACGAACGATTAAACCACCAATGTTACTTCTTAGTTTAAACTCTAACTTAATAATTTCTCTGTGTGTTCAACCCCGACTCTCACAAGTTGTGATGCAAGCTGGATCATGTCAAGACCATTCACTAGGAGTCAAGATCGAGAACTACAACATATTTAAGGACTATTCATGAAGTTGGAGGTCCTTGAGATTATGGTGAAGCCAAAGAAAGGGTTCAATATGTGGAAGATAGCTTGGAAAGGTGAAGATACACTGTCCACTTCAGCAACGGAAGAAGTAATCGACAATCCACTAATCAAGTCCAGTGATGGTGTACTAGACCACTGAATGTTCTAGAACATTCGAGCTTTAGATGTTGTGAAGATCGATGATGAGGTGACAATTCGTCAATCCACCGAATGAAGAAGGTGACGATCACTTTGACTGCCATTTGGTAAATTTCAGTCACTTTTGGGTAATATTTTGTAATAGATTTACCTAAGACTATAAATATCTCATAGTTAATCATTTATAGGTAGACTATTTTGAATATTGATGATAATACTCCTTATGTGAATTTGAGAGGTTGGTACAAACTTTGGTTGAACCTTGTTTAGAAACATTGTTTGTAAGGTGAACTCAACTCCCTCGAGGTCATCATAAGAGGTAGGTGCTATTGTAGGATTAATAGAGTGAGGTCTTAAGGTTTAATATACCTTTTGGTTGCTCTTAATTTCATCTTTCATGTCTATCTATCTATCTATCTATCTATCCAAGACTTTGTTTTCTTTCAGTTTCATGTTTTATTTCATTTTCGTAGTGCCATTTTGCATCATTTGGTATCAAAGCAAGGCTTATATTCATTCCTATGATTCTAGTCTTGGGTTTTTACTTAAAAAAAGAGTATTTGGAAAAATCCCAAAAATATTTTTGTTGATTTGCGTTTTGTTTGAAGTTTCTAATGTTAAATTTGAGACCTCTAATATTATTTGAGTCTTAGATTGAGATTTGGTGAAGTTTAGAGATGTGTTGAAGATTCCACCATTTTTTATTGAAGAAAATTGAAAAAGAAGAAGAAAGTGGGCCTTGATGTTTGAAGAATTTAGTTGGGAATTGAAGGCTAAAAAGTATTGGGGTTTGTTCTCTACATCAAAGAGAACTTATATATCAGATTTCATCAAATTTTGAGCCAAAAATTTTAAGGGTTTTATTTTGGGTCTTCATCTTGTTCAAGGTGTTCTTGGAGATATTCAAATATACAAGAGAAAGAATCTTCCAAAAAGGGTGATTGATCCAAAAAGTGCAAGAAAAGAAAGAGTACTTGTGTTTGTACAGGTAGAATTTACCAAAAGGGGCAAGTACTAGGTCAATGGATTACAATATGTCCACAAGGAGATCAAATTTGGGGTCTTTAAAGGTGTAAAAATACAAAAAGGGGAGTAAAAATTGGGCCTGTAGAACCCAATGCACCTAAATGTGCTTGAGTCCGCCTAACTCTGCTCATGTCACTGTAACTTTTGGCAGTCAAAATTAGACCATTTTGCAGTCAGCCAAAGTGGTTCAGTGGTCAACGTGTAGTGTCATGAGTTAAACTTCAATTTTGACTTTTGAAACGCCGAAATTGGAGTTCAGAGCCTTGGCCAATCTCAGGTTCTAAATTCCTAGTCTCTTTTCTTTGATTCTCGTCCACTTTCAAGATTCCTAAGCTAATTTTCAATTTGTAATTGTTCTACTTGTTGATTATTAGTTCTTGAACCCTCTTCTTTGTTAGTGCCATTCACTGTTGTGTTCTTATTCATTTTATTTCATAGTTAGATTCTTGATTCAAGTCCGGTTGCTTTAATTCAGTTGTCCATTCTTCTTGAAACAAGAATCCACTCCAGCCAAGAGTAGAAATTGACACCTTGCGAACAATCTAGTATAAGCAATTTCAACCTTAGTCGAGCCAATTTGGGAGGAAATCAAAGGTGTGTGAACATGAATGATTTTGAGGATATTTCACTAACGTTAATGTTTTTTGTTGTTTTTTTTGTTCAGTGTTGTTTTGATAGGTACCATGGCAAGTGGGAATGAAACTCCATCACCTACCGAAGGAGTTACTTTGGATGCTATAATAGAAGTGATTACCAATATGAGTCGGAGAATGTAATCCATGCAGGGTCAAGTATCCACCATTCAAGGTAGTGTGTCAACTATGGATGGGAGAATGATAAATGTAGAGGTTGACTTAACTCGACAAATACCACTCCACAAACTACCTATCGAGCTCCCACAAGTGGTCCTAATCGTCCTACTTCTCCTATTATGACTATGTGAACTTTCGGTCAAGCATTCAATCCAACACTCATGAATCCCACTCCAACACCCCTAATACCATGAAACCACAACAAATACAAACTTCACAAGAAGCTCTACCATACCCATATTGACCTTACCAAGCACCACTAAACCAAAATCCACTCTTCGAAGCACCCCAAGCCTGACACCAACCAATCCAAGTCAAGGAAGTGAGAAATAAAGAATACCAAGAGAGATATGAATGTGAAGGTAAAGAGGCACCTTGGAATAATGTCCATAGAAATGTGCCAAGAGGATAAATTAGACATAGAGGTCGAAAAGGAAGATTTGGTCCGATTCCACCCAAAATAAGACCTTATGTGAATCAACAACTAGATTTAAAAGAAGATCAAACTAACCAATACTTTGAATTTCAAAGAGATCATCACAACATTGACTACAGTGGAAATGGAGGCCGAGATGTAGGAATCAACTTTATAAAGACTAGTCTATCTACTTTCAAAGGAGAATGTAATCCCGATGCTTATCTAGAATGGAGTCACTTTGTGAGAGGTTCTTTTAAGTTAATGAGTCAATCGAGGTCAGAAGAGTTGTTCTATTATTTCTCAATTTGAAGGTATACAATTACATGGTGGAAATACATGAAGAGATACCATCTAGTCCTTCAATGAGAGCTACCACCAACATGGACTGAATTGAAAGCCCTTATAAGAGTCAAATATGTACTGAAAAGATATAGAAAGAGTTTCTTGCCAAATTATACAATTTGAGGCAAGGAAACTAGAGTGTAGCGACATAGTATAATCATTTCCAAAATTTGATCATGAAGCTAGAGTATAGTGAGACTGAAGAGCATGCCATCATTCGCTTCAAGGTAGGATTGAACAAAGAGATCTCTTCTAAGATGACAATTCACAAGTTTGCTAGTTTGAATGACATCTTTGAAGTGTCCCATGAGATAGAGAGGGAACCCAAAGAGGAAAAAGTATGTTAAGTACGAAGGCATGTCATGTTCCAATTCATGGAGTAAGAACAAGGAAAAAGCTCAAACGTCTTTGGGATGGAACAAAGGCAAGGATCTTAAAAATCCATATCGGAAGAAAGTCATGAAAGGTAATGTTCCAAAGTATCCACTAAGAGAAGGAGGAAACAAAGAACCGGTCAAGTACCCTAAAGGCATTCGATGTCACAAGTGTAAAGGATGGAGTCACATGATGCAGGAGTGTCTCATCACTTGAATGTCTTAGTCCAAGGAAAAGAATTATACCTTGGTGAAGAGGTGGAACAAGAAGCAGGATGTGAAGATGCCCCTCACGATGAAGATGAGTTTGATGACAATGATTGTGAGGAACAAGATCCATGTGAAGGGAGAGATGTAGTCATTCCCAATAGTTTGACAAGGAAAAATCCAATTAAAGATAATTTGCCTCAAGAAAGAGAATTCACTATGCCAGTGTATATGGTGAGGTGAGTTATGATTAGCAAGGCCATGGATGATCTAAGTCCAGAATATCTTTTTCATTCCAAGTGCCTCATCAAAGATAATGTGTGATCCTTGATCATTAATAGTGGAAGTTGTGCAAATGTTGCTAGCACTGGATTAGTGGATTTCTTTAAACTCCCTACCACTAAGTATGTTACAAACTTCAATGGTTTAGTGAGTATGGAGAGTTAAGAGTGCAAAGTTAAGTGTTGATCAAATTTCAAATTGGGAAGTATCAAGATAAAATCTTATGTGATGTAGGTACAATACAAGTTTTTCATGTGCTACTCGGGAGACCTTGGCAATATGGTCATGCAACAATGAATGATGGTAGATCCAAGAACTATTCACTTATTTTGGATGGTCATAAGTATGTTCCTCATCCTATGTCACCCTTTAAAGTCAATGAAGTGTATCAAAAGATGAGTGAATTGAGGGAGAAAAACAAGAGCGACGAGAAACACGTGGAAATTAAGGATGAAGAGGTGAAAGAAAGGAGAAGAGTGAGGGGAAAGACTAAGGTGATGTTGGCTAGGTACAAGGATATATTAGAGAAAATTGAATCCACAAGATCATTGATCCTTATCACACATTAGGATAATGTACTACATACTAACCAATCTCTTTCTTCTCTTCCTATTCTATTTATCTTCTTTTGCAGGGATATGAGGATATATTTCCAAAAGAGCTTCCTAATGGCTTACCTCCACTTCGAGGCATTGAGAATCAAATTGACCTTTTGCCAAGATTTCAATTTCCCAACAAACTGGCCTATCAAAGTAACCCAGAAGACACCAAAGAGCTTCAAAGCCAAGTTGAGGAACTCCTCAACAAGGGTGATGTGAGAGAAAGTATGAATCCATATGTCATTCCAGTTATTTTGGTTCTGAAGAAACAGGAACGTGGAGCATATGTGTTGATTATAAAGCCATTAACAAAATCATGGAAAAGTATCATCATCCTATCTCTAGATTACGTGATATGCTTGACGAGCTCAATGGTTCTTGTGTGTTTTCAAAGATTGATCTTAGGAGTGGTTATCATAAAATTCGGATGCACCCCAGTGATGAATGGAAAACCGCATTCAAGACCAAGTTTCATCTATATGAATGGTTGGTGGTGCTTTTTGGTCTTACTAATGCTCCTAATACTTTTATGCGACTTATGAACCATGTGGTGAACCCCCTCATTGGGAAGTTTATTGTTGTTTACTTTGATAATATCTTGGTCTATAGCAAAGCCATGAATGAGCATGTAGAGCATTTGAGATGTGTTTTTGATGTGGTTAGAAAGGAACAACATTATGCTAATCTTCAAAAGAGTTCATTTTATGTTGATGAAGTTGTTTTCTTGGGCGTTTCCTGAGTGAAAGGGGCATTGGGTTGATGAATCTAAGACAGCTTATTTTAAGAATTAGCAACTCCAAAATCCATAAGTGATGTCCAAAGCTTTCATGGATTGGCTAGTTTTGTAGGAGTTTCGTCAAAGGATTTAATACTATCTCCACTCCCTTAACTGAGGTAATCTAAAAGGATAAGTCTTTTATGTGGGGTGAGGAGCAAGCAAAGGCCTTTGATCCTTAAACTCCATGCTTCATTCTGGTTCATTGTTGTAATTTACCAATTTTGAGAAAATATTTGAAATGGAATGTGATGCTAGTAAAGTAGGCATTGGAGTCGTTGTAAAGCAATACCAAAAACCCATTGCTTATTTTAGTGAAAAGCTTAAAGGTGCCACTTTGAATTATTTCACTTATGATCTTGAATTGTTTAATTTTATTAGGGCATTGAGAAATTGGAAACATCACTTGTGGCCTAAAGAATTAGTTATTCAAACTGATCGTGAGTCCTTAAAGCATATTCAAGATCAAGGTGAGTTAACAAGAGGAACATCAAATGGATTGGATTCCTTGTAACTTTTCCTTATGTAATCCAATATAAAAGGGGAAGGGAAATGTGGCGGCTGATGCCTTGTCAAGAAAGCATGTGTTGATAAGTACTTTGTCTTCTAAATTGCTTGGTTTTGATTGTTTGGAGGCATTACATCCCAAGGACTCCATATTTGCTATAATCAATGAAGATTTTGAGGAATGGGAATGGGAAAGGGAAAGATGGATTAGGGATAGATCTTTTACTCCCTATCATGTTTGATGGTTTATTGTTCAAAGGTGATGTCGCCCAAGCTACACCTCCTTTTTTAGACTAAAGCGATCGTTGTCAAAATATATAACTAAACAAAGGTTAGGGTTGAATCTCATAGGGAATATGTTAGACTTAGAAGAATTCAATTGCAATTTGGGTTGATTAACCAACTTATCTCCCCAAGTAGGCGAGTAAGGGGGGTTATAATAACTGTTAAAAGTAATTATATGCTAAGACAAGTGTTAAACCAGTAAAATAAGAACTAGGGTATTGTATTCTCCATGATCCCTTAACTCAGTATTACCAGACAATCGAATCCTTTTCTAATGTGTAGCATACAAGACGGTTAGTTAAGTTCACCAAACCCTTTGGCCTAGGCGAGAGGAAAATTTCATTATGTGATTTGCTCCATCCTCGCAGTGTGACATTGCTAACCCTTAACTATTGTCCCAGAACAACCTCCCCTTGGTCAAGTTTGATTGAGCAAACGAGAAACATCGATTGAATCCTGTTAATTAATCTTTTTTCTTATTCACTACTACCTTGGTCCAATCAGTAACACTAGGCGGGTTCTTATGTTGGCCACCACTAGAAAACTTTCAAAACAAAGAGAATTAACACATGTGTGCACACTTTTTAATAATTACGAATCATCCAGTTTTACCTTGTTAGTTCTTCATGGTTCTTACAACCCTAGTTGTGGATTTAGATACTCATGATCAGTGTAAATGCAAGACTTATGAATTTGAATAACACAATTGAGCACTTACACAAGAGAATTAAGCACAAGAAATCCAACTCTTCAATGTGAATCACAAGATTAAAATTAGAAGATGAAATAATATTTTTACAAGTGTTTCTCAAACTCTCTAATATTTCTCTATTGTTCCCTCTTCGTTCCCTGTGAAAAATAACTTTAAAAACCTATTTATAGTTTTTAATATACAAAACCAAAATAAATTAGGACAACTACGTTGACAGACTGTACGAGGTACTCTATGGGCCGTATAACAGTTTACGGTTGGTTATTGGCTTTTGTGAACTATTGCTCCAATAGTGGACTTGCTATCTATGACACCCCTCTACGGCCCATATAAGATTCTACAACCCATAGGGGGTTTTGTCTGATGGAATTTTAGTAAGTCCCCACCTTTTGATCCTCAGGGTACGATACCAAGTCTACGACTCGTCTACATGTTCATAGACCCAACTTTAGAAATATACCCTTCACTGGAATTGCACATGAAACCCCTTCTACGGCTCATAGAATACTCTATGGCCCATAAAGGGTCTTGTGTATCATCATATTCAGCAACTTCTGCACACTTTGCCCAAAAATAGTGCCAAGCCTGAAATCCTCCAAAACAAACATAAAAACACATCAAACCTACTAATATCGCACCAAGAAGACACAAAAGTTCAAGTTTTAAGCATCAAAAGTGTTGTATTTTGACAACATATCAACACCCTCAACTTAAAATTGTTGTTTGTCCTCAAGCGACAGACTCAATCTACATAAGCAGCACAGTGACACACAGACCTCAATCTAATGGTATATATCACATCAAACATAAGCACAGATAGCCACACCACTTTAAAAACATAATCAAATAGCTATCCAGCAATCCAACACAAATCAATGCATGAGACAATGCAATTATGACAAGTGAGGTAACCATCAATAAGCCACAATCACTGAATGAGTCTAAAGTTAACATTGCAATGCAAGTACCCTCACGAAAAGAAGTCTCATATCTCACTGACAATAATGTTTTCATGTATACTCTTAGGACTATGCATAATCGCTCACTCTCACAAAAGACATCCATATATCATACGCCAATACCATATGATTCCCCCTATACTCATGACTAAGACCTTTGACTAATTGCACTAGGTCACTTTAGGACTTTACTGGCTTGTAACTTACTCTCAGGGGGATATGGTATGATGTTTTGGAACATAGTGACTAAAGGCCCTCCTTGACACTGTGTTTTTCTGTACTTTTGCCTACCAACTATTACTTTTCACTCCATTCTCGCTTTCTCTTATTTTAAGATTTTCTAGGTGTTTTCTTTTCCTTTTTCAACTCTTTGCCTTGTATTTACACTTCATTTCTTCTTTTTAATTCATAGCTAAGGCATCACTCATTTTTCTTGCACCCAGTACACATTTTATCATCCTTTTCCATGTAACACCAACTTTTCCCCTCTTTATGTGTTTCACCATTACACCAGCCACCCTCAACTTAGGCTTTTAGCCAGAGTTGAGGTACACATTATCCAGCCTCAGAAACTGGGCCATTTTTGGTAGCCACCCTCAACTTAAGCTTTTTGCCTCAGTCAAGGTGCACAATGTTCAAGGAAGGACCAGGGCTAATTTCAGGATTTTACCTCTAATAAGGCTAGGTCACATAGGTTTTTATAAAGAAAAGGTACATTTAAGACTCAAATATTAGGATCAAGGGATCTTTCACACATTCGGTTGGTTATTTAGGCTAAGTGGACTGTTATGACCAACAGCCTAAGATCGTTTCCTAACCAACTAACCTATAGTCTAAATTAGAATAACAGAGCAAATTCTGAATGGATATACAATACATAAATTTAGCAAAATAAGCTCACACTCACATGGCACTGATTACACTATCAACACAGACTCTCAGATCATGCTTTTCATCTCAATTTTATCCTTACTTATCAGAACAAGCACTGTCAACACAATGTAACATGCATGCTTGCTATCTAGACTCACTAATCAAAAATTTGGTGGTTATCCATTTTCTGAAAAAAGCACAAAAACATATATGTGCCACAGATATCAGTATTATATGCTACAATACTACCTAATCATCCTAAACATGTCGGTTCAACAGAAAGTAAATATCCATGGAAAATAGAACACCAACAAGAAAACCCCTAGGATTCAAAATTTGGGGTAGTTACAGTGCAAGGCTACTTAGACTTCATTGAGGCATATAACTACCCACACCCCATCGAAAAAAGGTGCATTTTCTTCAATGCACACAAAAATGTAAAATAAAGTACTGAGATCAAAAGGGACATACCTGAGTGCCTAAGCGCTAATCTCTACCTTGGGTTGCCTCCAAAGTAACGCCTGATTTATTGTCGCAGAATGACATAGATAGCATGGGTACTCAGGCTTCTCCAAGCGTACGTGCTTCCTTATCAACTATTGTAGAGGGATCCGTGGTGCTCTCCTCACCAACACTTATAAGTATCTTACACTGTTTTATATTCTTTAGGATTTGCTCTGTTTTGCTAGGCACTATGCCTTTCTGATACTAACTGAGTTGAGTTGATACTTGTGCAAACTGTATTTCTAACCATTTGATAGCGACAGACTGAGATTTGATTTTCTAATTTATGATGGAGATATCGGACTTAATCCCTTTCAAGATCTCATCCTACGCGTCAACTTTCCTTAGTAGTTGGCCAAGCATCTCCTCAACCCTGGGATTACTGGCACCCATATCACAACTGTGGGGAGGCATATAACAACCGCTCTTATAGTCATCTTTGCGGTCTACTTCTGTACATCTTTCCTATCCCCTCTGCTTGGCATGGTAACTTTCATGGATGTTTCTAGAACTAACTAGTTATCGCGTCTGTGTTATTAGCACCTCTATGTTGGTATTTTTCCGAGCAAGCACTTGCATGATCTCCTTATTTATCCTTTCTTGCTCCGGGCTCATGTTTTTCGTACTAGAGTTTTTCGTGAGAGGCTTATTCCTTGGCCCCTACACGCAATTTAATTTGGCTACCATATCTAGCTGCCGAACAATCTCTACGCATGATTGATCTACAAATATTCCCCCCAAGATGGTGTCAGCATATGCTTGGCTTTTTTCATCCCGGGCGTGGTAGAAGATCTCCACCAAGGCCTTATCAGCAGTTTCGTAGTCTGAGACACTCCTCAAGAACTTTGTGAACCGCTCCCATGTAGTATTGATCAAGTCACTAGGAAGTTGCTCAAAGTTGTAGATTTGATCTATAAATGCAAGCTTCTTCGATCTCAGGAAGTACCTTTCCAAAAAAGCCTTCTGCAACTCAGCACAACTAGTGATCGAACTCTGTAGGAGCTCGGATAGCCGTAGCTCTCTGCATTGCATGTCAGAGATAGTGGGAAGACACAAAGTCCCACAATATCCATAGACAGATTTTGTGTTCCCATCACACTCCTACAGACAAATACAATGTTGTGTAGATGACTATGCGGATCCTTTGATGGTACTCTTGTGAACAACCAACGGTTCTATAGCATCTAAAGCAACCCACTCAAAACCACAAACTTTCTTTCTGCCCATAGTAGTGGTAACACAATAGCTCCAATAACCTCCATAAGGTTCAGCCGATATTGGTTCCACTGATAAGCTTTGGTATTGAAGTCCTGTGGCTCTAGAACAATGTCCACAACAGGAGGTAGGTTGTCATTATTTGCATTCTCATTCTCATTTTGATTCAGAGTTGCATTAGCTGCGTTGTTTGCATTATCTTGAGCCATTCTTCTAAGTCTTCTTTGGATCTCTGGGTCAAACGGAGTCAAGGGTATGCCTCGATTTCATATGTTGGGCATACACTATATCTATACCCTGAAAGAAAACAGAAACAACAAAAAAAAAACAAAAATGAGGGAAATAAGGATTAATTCCAAAATTACTTAAATTAGACAAGTCTAGTCGTATTCCTCAGCAATGGTGTCAAAATCTTTATGTCGCCCAAGCTACACCTCCATTTTGAAGCTAAGGCGGTCATTGGCAAGATATATAACCTAACCAAGGTTAGGGTCGAATCCCACAAGGAATATGGTAAGACTTAGAAGACTTTAATTACAATTTGGGTTGATTAACCAACCTATCTCCCCCAAAGGGGGGGGGATTGATAATAACTATTAAAAGTAATTATAGGCTAAGAAAAGTGTTAAACCAATATGAAAAGAAACTAAGGTATTGTGTTCCCCATGATTCCCTAACACAGTATTACAAGATAATCAAATCCTTTTCTAGTGTGTAGCATGTAGAATGGTAAGTTAAGTTCACAAAACCGTTTGGCCCAGATGAGAGGGGAATGTCACTACTTGATTTGGTCCCATCCCTGCAGTGTGACATTACTAACCCTTATCTATTGTCTTAGTACAACCTCCCCTTGGCCTAGTTCGGTTGATTAGATGAGAAACATAAATCCAAAGTCTTGTTAATTAATCTCTTTTCCTATTCATTACTACCTTGGTCCAGTCAGTAACACTGGGAGGGTTCTAGTGGATCACCACTAGTAAACTTCAAAACAAAGAGAATTAACACATGCGTGCACACTTTTCAAGAATTACAAATTATCCAATTTTACCTTGTTAGTTCTTCATGGTTCCACAACCCTAGTTGTGGATTTCGCTACTCATGATCAGTGTAAATGAAAAAATTATGAATCTGAATAACATAATTGAGCACTTACACAAGAGAGTTAAGCACAAGAAATCCAACACTTCAATTAGAATCACAAGATTAAAATTAGAAGATGAAATAATATTTTTACAAGTGTTTCTCAAACTTTCTAATATTTCTCTATTGTTTCCTCTTCTTTCCCTATGAAAAATAACATAAAACCCTATTTATAGTGTTTAAAATGCCAAACCAAAACAAATTAGGACAACTGGGTTGGTAGGCTCTATGAGATATTCTACGGGCCGTATAACAGTTTACGACTCGTGATCAGGCTTTCGTTAACTGTTGCTTCAATTCTGGACTTGTCTTCTATGACACCCTTTTACAGCCCGTATAAGATTCTACTACCTGTAGGGGGTTTCATCTGCTGGAATTTCAGCAAGTCCCCACCTTCTGATCCTCAGGGTATAATACTAAGTCTACGGCTTGGAAAGTCTTCTACAGCTCGTCTGCATGTTCGTAGACTCAACTTAAGAAATACACCCTTCACTAGAATCGCACACAAAACCCCCTTTACGAATCATAAAATATTCTACAGTTCGTAAAAGGTCTCATGGATCATCACTTTCAGTAACTTCTGCACACTTTGTCCAAAAATAGTGCCAACCTATAAATCTTGCAAAATAATAAAAACACATCAAACCTACTAACATCTCATTAATAACACATAAAATTTGAACTTTTAAGCATCAAAAGTGTTGTGTTTTGACAGCATATCAAAAGGCAAGAGACTGTGTATGCCTATGAGTTCTCGATGAGAATTATTTGTGAGGGAAGCACACGATGGAGGATTGATGGGATATTTTGGTGTAGATAAAACCAAAAGAATTTTTGAGGAGCAATTCTATTGGCCCAAGATGCATAAAGACATTGTTCAAATTTGTAGTCAATTCATTGAGTACTGACGTGCTTAGTCACGCCTCCTTCTTCAAGGGTTGTGCACTCCACTTCCCACACCACAAAGACCTTGACTTAATATTTCTATGGATTTGTTTTAGGTTTTCCAAGGATTAAAAGAGGTAGAGATAATATCTTTGTAGTTGTTGATCGATTTTCAAAGATGGCTCATTTCATTCCATGTCATAGATGCACCTTACGTTGCATCTTTATTTTCTTCAAAATATTGTTAAATTTCATGGAATTCCTCAAACCATTGTAAGTGATAGGGATCTAACGTTAGTCACTTTTGGAAAGAATTTTGTGGGGTAGACTTGATACCAAATTGTTGTTTTCAACTTTTTGTCACCCACAAACCGATAGCAAAACTAAAGTTGTGAATAGGACCTTGGGTTCTATGCTTCGCGCCATGATAAATGGAAAGTTGGTATCATGGGAGGAACAATTGCCTCTAGTTGAATTTGCTTAGTTGTTCATAGGACTATTGGTATGTATCCATTGTAGGTTGTCTATGGATTTAACCCCCTAGTCCCCTTGGATTTAACTCATCTTTCCCATGATATTATTTTGAGCTTAGATAGAAACAAAATGTATGAAGCTATGAAGAAGCTCCTGAGAAAGTTTGACTTCACCTTGAAAAGAATAATCAAGACATGGCAAAGAAGGTGAACAATGGGTTGAAAAAGGGTTGTGCTTGCACCGGGTGATTGGATGTGGGTGCATATTTGCAAAGAGAGATTTCTCAATCAAAGGAAGCTAAGTTGATGCCAAGAGGTGATGGTATATTTCAAGTGCTTGAGAGACTCAATGACGATGCCTAAAAGGTTAACCTCCTCTCAGAATATCAACTCCACGATACTTCCAATGTGTGTGATTTGTCCTCATTTTCAACTTTTAAGTATGAGGAAGCACTGAACTTGAGGACAAATTATTTTCAGGAAAGAGAAGATGATGCAAGCTGGATCATATTAAGGCCATTCACTAGGAGTCAAGATCAAGAAATACAAAGTATTCAAGGTCTATTTATGAAGTTGGAGGTCTTTGAGCTTGTGATGAGGCCAAATAAAGGGTTTTCTATGTGTGGAAGAAGCTTGGAAAGGTAAAGACATACTGTCCATTTCAACGACAGAAGAAGAAATTGGTGATCCACCGATCGAATTTGATGATGGTGTACAAGACCATCGAATGTTCCACAACATTCGAGCTTCGAACATTGTCAAGATCGGGGATGAGGTGCCAATTTGGTGATCCACTAAATTAAGAAGGTGACGGTCACTTTGACCACCGTTTAGTAAATTTTAGCCACTTTTTGATCATTTTTATAATGGATTTACCTAAGAGTATGATAACATTCAAACATATTCCCTTTACAAAATATGGACAATTATTAGCTATATATTTACCCAATAAAGAGTCGAGGTCAAATCCCACAGGGAATAGGTTGAAACAACTCTACCACTTATCCTATTTTAGTCGTTGGGTCAATTTCCAGAAAACAAATAATATGAAAAAGTAAAAATGGGGGTTTTGAACTAAAATCCTAATTACGAGTACGATTTTGAATAAAGCAAACTGAGGCTTAGATAGTTTGATGGATGACTAGGGTTGCGGTCCCCATGACACTTCAATAGTAAGCAATAAACATTGGGTATATTTATTGTTATATTGCATGCGAAATATAGCAAGTTAGGTAACCTCTAGTTCACCTCCCGGTCCTTCCTAGAAGCATGTCATTCATCTCCTTCTAGTCTCCAAAAGTTTGCAAGACTACCTCTCACTGTGGATTTCAGAGAACTATCACCTCCTGGTCTAAAGTTCTTATCCGAAGGTGTCACCTTCGAACTTCTATTGTGATATCCTTTTCCTACTACCTTTCTCCTTGGGAACCAATGAACACGGTTGAGTTCTTAATGTGTATACTCATCAAGAAAGACTTATAAACCAAGAATGTCATTATACATGCAAAACAAGTCCCAATAAAACCCTAAGTTTTGCGTATTTTATTAAAACGTCATGGTTCTCACAACCCTAGTTGTGGGTTTAGATTATCGAACTTGCAAGATTTTGAAAAAGGTCATAATATAATTCATATTTAAATCACTTACAAGGAAGAATAAATCAATTCCTGAAATCACACGAAGAGATGAGAGACAAAAACTTGATTCAAACTTTAAACGATAACTAAAATGCGCAATAAAAGTGTTGGTTTGTTGCTACTGTCCACTCGTGCTTTTGAAGAACAAATTCTTGAAAAGTTGATGCTTATGTTATCATTAGCAGACCCAAAACGTGGGGAATAATGTGTGTAGAAATAGGAGAAAAACAATCCTTATATAGTTCTTAAAAGCGATCCTAAACGAGTTGGAAAAGTGTCCTAAAACTAGTAGGAAAAGGAATCCTAAATGGACTAGGAAATTTTGTAATCTGGACAAGTTCTTGTTCACGAGCTGGACCAGGAGTCGTGGTCCTTTTCACGTCCAAAGCTTGCCTTCCGTGGTCCTTCACTTGGTACTCAACACTGTCCAACCAGCCTTGGCATTCACAAGTGCCTTCACGACTCGTGAAGCTGTCCACGAGTCGTGTAAGGCTGCCTTGGTGCTTGCCTTGGCGAATTGAACTTTGTTACTTCTTGGTGCTTTTTATGAGCACCTTCATGGCTCGTAGAGTGCACCACAAGTGCTTCAAGGGATTGCGGATGGCCTTCACTGACATAAGCTGACACCTTCACCTGGACGACCTATTTCACGACTGGTCATGCGCACCACAGGTCGTGCACACCCCTGTGGTGTGCTTTCTTTATCCTTTTTTTTCGTTTTGCCCTAATGCTCCTGGACAACCTGGTTGATGCTCCTCCTCATCTTCACACCATCATATGACTCCTCTAACTTACCATGATCAGCGTGCAGCTTTGACCAATGGCCTCTTCAATATAATCTCTCAAGAGGTTGGTTAGTTGCCTCCGGGATGGATTTATATTTGTATGTTGTAGCTTTGTTGCTATTTTGCTTTGTTTTCCAGCCACACACTTGTATAAAATGGTTAGATGGTGTGTCCAAATCATCCACAAGAAATGTCTTTCAAGTTCAAGTTGATTTTCACCTCAAATTAGCCCAAAATCTATCAAATCCATGAAATTTTCATTTTCCTACAAAATCCACACCAAAACGCATATTAAACTAACAAACATGCTTAAGCACTCACAATAATTCTATGTTTTAGGTATCATAAAATTCATATTTTCATGACTCATCAACACCCTCAACTTAGAACCATCGCTTGTCCTCAAGCGATGACCAAAATCAAAACATAACGACGCACAAATGCAAGTATCCAACAGGATTCATACAGTAACAACTCAATCATTACACATATGCCAAGAAAGTAAGCTTGCAATGTAATTACAACCAAATTGACTCACATAGATCAAGTTAGACATTATACCATATATAGTTGACCCAATAAGCTCAAGAACAAAGATGAACTAGTTTTATTAACAACAAAATAAGGCAAGGATAGTGCCCTCACTAGAATGAAGTCTCACATACAGTACATAAATGCAAAACAGAGACTGCAATAAAGATGCTCATGCTCACAAAAGACATCCAATTAATACATATGTCTAGATCACATGTTGTCCCTTATTTTCACCACCTTCACTTTCGAATAACCTTTTTAGGATCACATAAGGACTTTTACGGCTGGTTACGCAGGCTCGGGCTAGGGTGAGGTACATTCAGGATCAAAGTGGCTAATTTACCCTTCCAAGACACTACTTTGGTTTAGCCATCTACTTTCGGTCCTAAAACTCTTATTTTCCCGAGTTTTCCCAATTTCTTTGTCGTTGGGAGTGATTTATGTTTTCATTCATTCTTATTCTTTCTCTTTTATTTTACTCACGATCACACCCCAAACTTTTCTTCTCCTCTCATCACTTGATTCTTTTCCACTCTTAACATTTTGCTTTTCCTACAATAGCCACCCTCAACTTAGGCTTTTAGCCAAAGTAAGGTACATAGTTTCTTTATAAAGGACCAGGGCCAACATAGCCACCCTCAACTTAGGCTTTTAGCCTGGTTGAGGTTCACAATGTCCTTGGAGAGACCAAAGCCAAAGTAAGGATTTGCATATAGATAAGGTGAGTTTGGTGATTACAAAAAAATGGTCTATTTAGGCGCAACTTTTGTTCAAAGGGAACAATTTCATTTGGTTGGTTAATTTTAGCCTAAGTGGCTTCACAACAAAAATGACCTAAGATCCTATACTAATCCAATCATTCAATTGTTTTAGTAGGACTAACCAGGCAAGTTCTAGTTTACAAGTGGATCAATTGAATTAGACAAATGAGCTCACCCACACATGGTACATATCCTATTCTACTTAGTACTAACCAACACAGTGTTGCTTCATGTTGCTTCCCCAGCACACACAAGTGCAGGTAGTCAACCAAGTAATATAATGGCTCTAAAAGAGTTGGGATATTGAACCCAAAGGACTTCAATTTTCTTTCGGTTATTAACAAAAGATGATTATGCAATGTGTGTTATTTCAAGAAAAGTGATTGTTAATTACTTCTACAAAAATATTTAAAGTTAACTAAACTAAGATCAAATGATTGCTCGGTGATTATCAGTTTAAGCGAGAGTCCAGGATTGTATCTGTTTCGGCATATGCTCTAGCCTCAATGATTGTGATTATTTCTATAATTTTCAAATTACTGATTCACAAGGTTTAATTTACCAAGGTTGCATCCCTCTACCTAGCCAATTCTTATTGACAACCTAATTACATCATTAAGCGCGGATAGGCATGATCACTAAGAATGCTTTAAAACTATCTTCATGTATTTAAACCAAGTGAGTTGGATGGGTAGGTGTCACAGGTCTCCATAATGAATCATCTTGTCTCCTAGACAAACAAACTCCCTATACCTTATGTTAGATCTACTCCGATATCTCTCAAATCCAGAGTAAACAACAAATATATTTAATGATTAGCCAAAATATATAGATTAAAGGAATATAGGAGTAATTATACGAAATCCCATTCATAAACCATAAGAATTAAAGTCTAGAACATAGTTTATGGCTACAATCCTAGATGTAGAATGTTAGCCACTCATTGCCAGTCTCAAACACAACAATCGTCTAAAAAGCATTCAAGAATGGATTAAAAAGAGAAAAATATAAAAGAATGAACCCTAGTAGGAAGTTCTTCATCTCCTCTCTCGTTCCTAGAAATCATCGATAATGAAACTAATGTTTAAACTGTATTTAAACCTAAAAATCCCATTTTCCAATTTTTCCCTTGAGTCTTCCAAGTCCGCTACGCCAACTTATCTTCCTGATGTGCATTTTTGCAATTCCTGCTTAACCGGCCAATTTTGAAGCTTTTTCTCTCAAGTTTGCGACACAAACTTGTGTCTCCCAATGTGGTTCACGCCTTTTTGTCTTCCTTTTCAAAATCGTCAACTATTGTATGTTAATCACCCTAGTTCGTGACGCGGGCTTCTTTACTTTTCTGGAGTGGTTGACTTTTATTGCTCCTTAATGTGGCTGCATCCTTCAACATCCTCAAGCTATGAATACGAGCATGCATATCTATGTCAAAACATGAAAAACGCAAACAAAAAGTGCTCTCGGCCAAGAATTAGCAAGATAACACAAAATTACATTAGAAACGCCTAAACTCAATTATTTTATCCTCTAATTAGGATCTGGACATGGGTAAATTTGGCTAGTTGGGCGTAGAAATATGCCTGAGAGCACCACCCCAAACTTAAAGCTTTGTTCGTCCTCAGAAAAACCAAGACACATGCATGCAACCGCTAGGTAGTAATTAAAGGACATATATTACATATGGGCTTGTCTACACACTCTATAATCCAATTGACACATTCAAATCACTCCCAACCGCAAAATTAGAATCTATGATACACACGGACTCGTGTTGAATTTATGTTTTGAGTTATTCTAGTCATCAACCCTTCAACAATAATATGCCCTTACAAGAAGAATTACCCATTATACACACTTTAAGAAAAATGGATGAAAGATTTCAATGAGTACAATCACAACTCTTGCTCTCCCAAAAGATATCTCATGTTGCTTCAAATTCCCATTGGCTTGCCCTTAAATATAGGCCTTCACTAGAGTAGGAGTCTAACTCAGAGGATCACATAGGGTTTTTATTTGGCTGTAATGTAGGATAAATGCTGGTGGGTCATGATTCTAAGGATGTGATTCAGTGGCTCAGCTCCCAAGCACTTTAGACTAGACTACCTTCACTTTTAAGCACTCTTCCCTTCTTTTAACTTCCCTCTGGAATAATTATCAGTACCCCTACCTTGGTATACCTTCATATTCTTTTAAAAAATTATTATTATTGTTATTATTATTATTATTTTATAGGAGGGATAAACCTGAACTGCGGTAGATCCGCGATGTAGACCTGTCGCAGATCCTTACTGCTTTGGGTCCCTATTTTTCTAAAATTTTATTTTCTTTTTCCATCTAGGCCTGCCTTAGGGGTACCTTCTTAAGCTTAAATCCCTTCATCTTTATCATGTTAAAACGCTTGGGGCATTAGGATCAAAAGCATGGTTTAAGAACATGAGACATCCATAATACCACACATTCATCACACTAACTAAACATCTAACAATGCAAAGCACTCATATTACTACTAACATTCACAAAACATTTTATCATGTAGTTAATTACAACCCAATAAAAATAGAAGCATTGTCTAGACTTAACATCAGAAAAATAATAAATAAAAACATAGTCTAAATTTTACATGGCAAGAATAACACATAACAGAAAGCATAAAAATAGCAAGGACTTCCACCCCACACTTAAACAAAGCACTGCCCTTAGTACTTAGCCATATGAAACTTGTGGTGATGGAAGTGCGGTGCTCAATCCTCCATATATGTAGGGGGAGTACGGGAGCTCCATGCACATTTAGTGGTGGCTCATCCAGCTCTACATCATCCTCATCATCAACATTTGATGTCTCCCTAGCATTCTCTGATTCTATAGGCACATAATTCTCAACGGGCTCAAAGAATCGAGGCTCAATACACAAAACCGCATTAGTATGGTCATTCAAAGGGTACAAGACCTCCACCCTAGAAAAGCTCAGCCTCAGTAGAAGGTTTGCCAAAAGTCTTATGGCGTAACATCTCCAGCCCATAAATCCGTGCCATAATCAGCTCATCTTAATGTGTCGTCTCTTATGTGGTCAAGACAGGTCCCGTAGAGACATTTGGCCCCTTTATATTGGTGACACAATACGGTTGGGCATTAATCTAAGGAAAGTAATATAGTGGCTCCTCTAGAATACATGCACGCCTGCAAAGCTCAATGATAAGACTCCCAAAAGCATACCTACGACCTTGGTGAACATGGGCCTTCCTCATAGACGACTTGAACACAACCCCAATATTAAGCACCACTCCAGTCATGAAAGCATAGGCCAAGCAAACCCTTTGCCAAGTAATCCGTGTGAAGTGCAAGCCCAGAAAGATAACATGCACGATGATCTTGATGCATACCCAGGCCTATAGCTATTCATGTGGGCAAAGGGGAATGCCTAGTGATATCCTTTGTAACCATTGTGGATCCACTTGGCTGTGGAGTTAGAGCCTGCCAGGGTTTTTTTGATTGCCTTATATGGAGGCCAAATCTGCAACTCATTTGAAGGAGAAGATGGGACATCTATGGTCCTGAGAATGCTTTAATCGCCATGGGAGTTATATTGACCTCCACCCCCAATACTATCAAAACTTAGGACCGTTTCTTGTCCTTGTGGTTGGCATATAACTCCTAGACCAAACACAAGTTTCATGGTTGGGTTTCCACAAAAAGGAAACCCAAGTGGTACTCCATGCATTTATGGTAGATGGCCGAGAAGTCACGAGCCAGGCTATCTACGTCAATTGGGACATCTAGGAAGTATTTTGTTTCATCACGGCTTTCGTACCACTTCTTCCCATGTTGTGCTAGAGCCCTAAGTCCATATAAGGGCTTTCTCCCTGTGGATGTGGAGAAGAGGGGGGTAGAGGAACATCAGGGACACCTCTGGTCTTCTTTCGGCTATTGGAAGCCCCGTATGCTCTGCTTGCTCTAGTTTCAATTAGGGACCTGAAAATACCACAGTATCCACATTTGATCCAAACAAAACATGGCCCCTCCACTTTAGGTTCAACCCGGCAAAGTCACCCCACACTTGGTTCAAACCAGAGGATACAAAGGGTACTCAGACTTCCCCTAAGTATCCCATAACTATCATTACCAAGCAAAAGTCAAGCAACAAATAACTCATTCAATGTATATGGGGTTCCAAAGATAACCCACCCCACACTCATAACCAACATGAGAATCATCCTCGAACTCAACCCACAACATGAAAAAATATATGATGAGAGCGATTGGGTAAAATCACAACCCTCGAATTCCCAATCAACCACCTCTAGGCCACAAATTCCATGGTTCAAAAGTTTGGGTGAATATAACAATATGCATATAATTCAACTACCCTCAAACAACCAAACCTATTGGAAAATAGCCATAGCATTATGAGCAAGGCAATTCATCAACAAGCACAAAAACTTAGCGAAATATTTACCCTAAATTCAGCCTAGGGTTACCCAAATTCCCTCCCACCCCAAATTCAACTCATTCAACATGATTAAGTGCACAAGTTTCCCACTATGGCAAGTAGATAGGAATTCCTCGATCTCCTTTGCAGCAACCAACTTCTTCAACTCATATAACGACGAATCTAGATCTTTCTTAGTTTTCACCTCGTTCACCACAGAGGATTCTTCCCTATTCTGAACTCGAATACCACCCTTGCTGGAATCAGTCAACCTGACACCCAACCAAGCCAATCGGTGAACATCCCTTGCCAACTCATTTTTCCCATTTTCAACATGCGCCACACTCCCCATAGATAACCTTCTGAGAGCGTCGACTACATCATTGGCCTTGCCTGGATGATACAGCACACTTATGGCATAATCTTTCAGAAACTCCAACCACCTCCTTTGCTTGAGGTTAAGATCCCTCTGGGTGAAAACATATTGCAAACTCTTGTGATCGGTGAATACATCAACATGGACCCCATACTAATAATTCCTCCAAATTATCAAAGCAAAGACTACCGCTGCCAATTTAAGGTCGTGTGTGGGATAGTTTCGTTTATGCACCTTCAACTGTCTTGATGCATACGCTATCACCTTACCATTCTGCATAAGCACACAACCTGATCCGATCTGCGAGGCATCACAATACACTACAAACCATTCTGAGCCATTTGGCAAGGTCAAAACGGGAGCCGACGTAAGCCGGGTCTTTCAAGGTTTGGAAACTTCTCGCATTTATCCGACCACATAAACTTAGCCTACTTCTGGGTTAACTTGGTCAATGGAGATGCAATAGATGAGAAACCTTCCATGAACCTTCTGTAGTACCCAACCAACCCGAGAAAACTGCGGATATCCGAAGGAGTCAACGGTCTAGGACAATTTTTCACAGCCTCTGTTTTTCTCGGATCCACCTTGATACCATCTCCAGACACCACATGACTGAGGAAAGCCACTTCGCCCAACCAAAACTCGCACTTGCTAAACTTGGCATATAATTTCTTTTCCCTCAGAGTTTAGAGGGCCATTCTCAAATGATTTTCATGCTCTTGTTCACTTCGGAGTAAATGAGAATATCATCCATAAAGACCACCACGAAGTTGTCTAGGAAAGGTTTAAACACTCTGTTCATCAAGTCCATAAATGCGATCAAAGCATTAGTTGGGCCAAACAACATCACCACAAATTCAAAATGCCCATACCTCGTTCGAAAAGCTGTTTTGGGGATATCACACTCCCTAACCTTCAACTGATGATACCCAGAACGGAGATCAATTTTTGAGAAATGAGTGGCACCTTGAAGCTGGTCAAACAGATCATCAATCCTCGGCAATGGGTACTTGATCTTAACGGTCATCTTATTCAGCTGCCTGTAATCAATACACATACGGAGAGACCCATCCTTCTTCCTTATAAACAATACAGGAGCACCCCATGGTGATGTACTAGGCCGAATAAAACCCTTTTCTAATAGGTTCTTTAATTGCTCCTTTAACTCTTTAAATTCTGTCGGGGCCATCCGATACAGATGGATAGAAATAGGCTGAGTATATGGAAAAAGATCTATGCCAAAGTCTATCTCTCTATCCGGAGGAATGCCTTGTAAGTCCTTGGGAAACACATCCAAAAATTTATTCACCACAGGGACCGACTCGAGAGTAAGTAACTCTGAATCCGTATCCCTGACCCTCACCATATGGTAAATGCACCCTTAGAAACCATTTTCCGCGCCATGAGGTAAGAAAGAAACCTACCTTTAACAGAGGAATCACTACCCTTCCATTCAAGAACTGCTCACCGCGAGGTTGAAACTGGACTTTCTGGGTTTTACAATCTATGGAAGCATAAGATGCATGCAGCCAATCCATTCTGAGAATTACATCAAAATCAAACATCTCAAGTTCCACAAGATCACATGGAAAGATTTTATGCAACATAGCAACAGGGCACCCATGATAGACCCTATGAGCAACAATAGATTCACCCACAGAGGTGTAGATCGAGAAAGGCTCTCTTAAAATCTAGGGTTTCAAACCGAACTTGACAGCCAATAGTGGAGTCATAAAAGACAAGTTTGCACCTAGGTCAAGAAATACATAAGCATCAAAATCAAAGACTTTTAACATACCAGTCACGACATCTGGAGCTTCCTTGACATCCTAGCAAGCATGGAGTTCATAGAACCTGTTGTTTCTCGGGCAACACCTTGAGGACCTCTCTGCTGACCCTGTCCACATTGGGTTACCTGACCTCGGCCTCCGCATGCATTCCTAGGGTAATCAAAAACCTTATGGTTCTTACTTCCACATCCGAAGCAAAGTCCTAAATCTTTTCGACAGGCACCCGTGTGGGGCTTCCCACACCTGTCGAACATAAGATATCCTGGTCCGCCACCCGTTGGTACCCCAGGAGGGGGTTCCTGAGCATTAGCCACCCGAGCTCCCGAACCTTGGCCTTGCTGGAAGCGACCAAAACCAACCTTCCTAGCACCGGAGAACCTACCATCAAAGCGGGCTCTCTTAGGATCGTGTGCCCTTTTCTCTTTGAGTTTCTCCCATTCAATCTGCTCAGCATATACCATGAGTCTAACAATATCCATATCCCCAATGGGGAGTGAGGGGGGTATTCAAAAAGGGGAGCCGCGGGTTCTTTCTTTCCTTGTAGGAAAGGTCTTGGTTTGGTATGGCATTAGAGAAAACTTGTTATGGTTATGCGGCTATATAGAAAAGGCGGGTGGGGCTTCAGGCGGCTTTTTTTATGAAGAGTTTCAATCAAAATTCCATCGATTGTAGCTAGTGATTGCCCGGGTCGCGGTGTGATCACCAAAGGTGAAGTAACCCTTCAGATGCTCTCTCCGCCCATGCCGAATACCCCCGGCCGGTTCCGCCGGGTAAGGCCAGGAGCTGGTTTGGGGAATCACGGGGCCTTACTTATTCAGGGGGGACTTGATTCTGAAATGGAATGATTGATAGAATCGATATTTCATAGAAGAATGACCGAGACCATAAAATCGTTTCACACCCGCACATGTGGCTGAATATATAAGGAAGTTCACACACCCTGGAAAAATCCATCCTCTATCCCTGACTTGCCAGCTTGATCGCTTGTCTTATTTACCCTTTTCTTAGCGGGTGGTTTATGTCTGGTCCTTTCGGGTCGCCTGACCTGGGCTGATGGCGCTTCGTAACGGCTTGTCTAGAGTCCAGCGGCTCTCTAAGGCTTCGATGTACTAGTACCTGCCACCAAAACATCGTGAAGAATTCAGTGAACGTCTTGAAACTTAGTAACACAAGACAATTCACTGAATGGTTGTTGGCTCTACCGGAGGAGTCTGAAATCAACAACGTGTAACTGCTTGGGCATTGAGTCTTCCCCTGCTTGAGGAAGTATGTGAGAGGATCGATGTTGAGCAGAAGTGGGGTTAATGCAGCCAACAACGCATCCCCCTTTACTTAGTAGGGCTTGAAAGGCTGGACAGTTTGTTTTCCTTTCCTGTCCAGTATTTTCAATCCAAGCCGAAATAGGAAAAGCCGCAAGCACCACTAGGCCCGGTCGTCGGTTGAACGTCAGTAGGGTCCGATATTCATTCTTTACTCAAATAGGAAGGTGGCAGTCTCAATCTAGCGGCGTGGTCCAGAACAAGCCTTTCCTTTGCGGATCCATGGGGTTTTTGTTTTGGTTACAAGAAGTGCTTCTTTGCTCGCTTGCAGCGCCTCGACTCGAGTTTCCGCTGTAGGATTGAGTGAGGTGACGAGAGCTGAAGCCAAGGTTCCTTGCTACGCTCCATAGATGTTCGTACGATTCTTGTGGATTTTGGGTGTGTTTGAATTCAGCCTCTCGTTAGGTCTTCACTGAAGGATTGTCCACCTTCTCAAGCCTCTCTACCATACCCAACGAAAGTGACAACGGATGACTTCCATTACTAAATGGAAGAACTTTTCAAACTAGTTGATAGTTGTTCCCTGGTTGCACCCCACAATGGGTTCTAATTTACTAAATCACATGTTTCTATTTTCGGAACATCACATGTAGACTTTTTTGGGGGAGGATCACTCGGCGCGGGGCCTCCCGTGTGAGGTCAGGTGATGGTCAACAACTCAGGCAGGAAATGCTGAAAGGCGGCTAACGATGCAAGAGCTCTTTTCCCCTTATACGCTCTAAAAAAAGGGTATGTCGGGTTTTTGGACCCTATGTTGGGTTTGAATTGAAATTGAGATACTGATGCAAGTTCTTCCCTTCTGAATCAGATATGACATTCTTTCACCAATGAGTCAGAAATACCCGAAACAAATTTGTGCATCCGTGCACGGGGATCGGCCACCAGGGACGGAGCATATTTGGAAAGTTTGGTAAACTTGAGGACATAGTCCCTCACACTCATACTCCCCTGCTTAAGGTTGACAAACTTGGTCATTTTGGCCTCCTTCAGCTCAAGTGGAAAGAAGCAATCGAGGAAGGTGGATTTGAACTCTCCCCATTTAATATTACCATCACAGACCCTTTCCATAGCCCACTTGTATACCATACCTGAGCTACATCCTTCAGCTGATAAGCAGCCTATCCAGCTTTTTCCTCAGAAGAGACACCCATAATGTTTAGTATTTTTGAGAGTTCATCAATGAACTCCTGAGCATCCTTATCATCAACCCTTAACCCGTAGAACTCCAGAGGATTCATCCGGGTGAAATACCTCACAATAGATGTGGGTGTAGGGTCCCGTGGAAAATTAGCTTGCCTTGCCTGAGCAGTCACGACCTGTGCAAGCATGGGGAAAGCCGTACGGAATTCACTGTTAGAGATAGGCTCCTCCATAGGCTCGTGAGGGGCCTGATCTTCAGCAGCCGGAGCCGGCCTAGGTAGTGGAGGTCTTCCTCGAGGCATTTACTGAAAGGGATTAATGACACCAGTAAGTAAGGAAATTCATAAACCGGTCACAGCACGATACAAGACATGAAGAAGGGAGGAATTTCCTAATACGTCTTCATATCCTCCCACTCATAGGTATGGTGCACTTCACACCAATGAATAGGACTCTACTCAACGCAGCATGTTGGGCTCCGAGGACCATTATAAACCTTAGGCTCTGATACCACCTTTTGTCACGACTTGGGGTTGGGGCCTTGATGTGACATGGCGAATGGGGACTCGAGAGTCCCCAAAAAAGCCTCAAAATTTCCAAATCTATGAATCTTGGTTCAAGATCTTTTAAAGACAAGTAATAAAATTACGGAAATCTAAATCCAAAAAAAAAAAGAAGAGAGCATTGCTTATAAATTTAGCAAAACGACAAGGTTCGTACAAAACACCCAACATATGCCTCTAGTTAAGGAACGGGGGCCAGGACAAGTTCCGGGCACACCCTCAACAGAATAATATACATATAATGAATACAAGAAACAAAGCTCACCCTCGGAAGATGGGGCTCACCGCAAAATATCTTCAAGAAGGACTATTGATCCGGTGGTTGGTACTCAAATTGCTCGGTCCCTACATGGTAAAATCATGTAGGAATAGAATATGCGTTAGTACATTTGAATGTACTAAGTATGCGGGTATGCAATGCATATGACTTACCGAACCTGCATATCAATGTTAGATGACAAGGGAACATAATATACAAGGATCATATAAGCAAAGCAATTTAGTACACAAGATGCCATAGAAAGCATGATGCATGCAAAAGCGATAATGCACGAATTGGACCGATTGGGACCTCCCATCGGTAGGGAGAAGATTACTTGCCAACAGTAATCTATATCACACCTTACGGAACTCACCATTTCGGGGATAGTCACCTTCCTTATGGGGCTCCCCATTTCGAAAAGATTTTAGAAGGTCATATCAAGACCAAATCATAATAAATGAATAACCATTTCTTACGACCCGGTCATTTCGGTAATGGCAAATGTTCCTATGTTAGCACATAGTTTAAGGAAAGGGGGAGGACCCCAATCCATCGGTGCTAAGTCTTACACATCCACAAGAATACTTATATATATTTATATATATACATATGCTTTCAAGAGAGCCAAATGTCCATTTCAACGTTAAATGCACAAGTAGGTTCAAATGCCAAATCACAAGGTCAAGATCACATGATTCATGCAAGGAATAGCTCATCTACATGTATAAGATGGTGCAAGCATCCAAGATGCTCAAAGAGCCAAGATACAAGGTGGTATAAACACACAAGATGCTCCAAGAGTCATAATCATAGACATACCGGTGATCACCTTCTTGTCATATCCCATGTCTTACCAAAAATCATATCATAATTCCTTTCAAAACGAAATTGGACTTAATCCCACATTTTAGAAATTTTCATGTACCAATGTCATGAATGTGATACAATGCATGATATAGGGATGGTATGGGTAATGTAGAGTATATCTAAAATTAGCAATATATTGTAAAACTAGGAAATCCGTAATAAAATTAACATGAAAATTATTGTAAATATCACCCATGCATAATAACATTTTTAAAGGGACATGCATGTTCATAGTTTCATAATCCAAGTTGTTAATCATAATAAAACTTGTCATAACTCAAAATTCAGAATATTATATTTAAATGCATGGTTCAAAGTTACCAAGAACAAGTAGTCAAAATTCACATTTTTAAGTAGACAATTTCATAAAGTAGTTTGAAAGGAACTTGGGTCTTCTTGGTTAAAAGAGACCAAGAATCAAGACCCACATACCTGATTTGAAGACAACACTTGAGGAGAAATTGACTTCAAATTGTGAGTCTGGCCTTGACAAATTCTAGTGAGAGGCTGGAGAGCTTGAAGGAGTGAGTTCTTAGAGAGAGGGGTGAAATGAGAGAAATGGCAGAAATTTGGTGAAGTTCAGCTTATATAGGGTGTTTAGGAGGGGCAAGAAATGACAAAATTTTTGTTTGGGACACCCAATATTTCAAAATTGCCATTAATAAAACAGACCTGAAATTGGTCCATCTGGATTAAACAATTGGGTACACGGTCCGTGTAGTGTCACACGGACTGTTTACTGTGTCGTGGCCCTGGACTTAAAAACTCTCATAGGCAAGATTTGTAGTACCTCACGGACGGGTACACGGACCATCTATGGTCACACAGTCCCTGACCCTGTCCGTGTACAGGTAACCCTTCACAATACGCCAAACGGAAGGCCACATGGACCATCTAGAGTCACACGGGTCGTGACTTGGTCCGTGTAAAGGCGACTTTATGATGTACATACAGAAGGCCACATGGACCGTGTGGCTTTACGTGGACCGTGTGGCTTTACACAGACCATGTGGAGGCCCGTTTACCCTACACTCCCCCAGGTGTTGCTCCACGTGAGGCGACACGGTCTGTGTGACTTCACACGGGCCGTGTAGGCCCTTCCGTGAGGTGATGCCTGGTAGAATTTCTGGGCAAGTTTTGTGGACCTCAACACATCAATGATCCGGGGCCTTTCAATCGTGATCTCGTTTCCCTCATCTTGTCAACTTTAGGAGCCATCTCTAACTTCTCTCGAACGGTCTCATTCCTAATCTTATAACTCCTAGTATGTCCACACATCCATCTCAATATCCTCATCTCCGCGACTTGCATCTTCTAAACATGTGAATTTTTTATTGGCCAACACTCCATCCCATACAGCAAAGATGGTCTAACCACCATTCTTTAAAACATACCTTTAAGTTTAGGTGGAATCTTCTTATCACACATTACTCTTGTGGCAGGCCTCTATTTCATCCATGCTGCCCTAATACGATATGTGACATCATCATCAATATCGGCACTACTCTGGATGATGGACCCAAGATATTTAAAGTTATCTCTCTTGGGAATTTTTTGAGTGGCAAGCCTCACATCAATATCATCATCATCCTTGGCAACACTGAATTTGCACTCGAAGTATTTTATTTTGGTCTCGCTCAATTTGAACCCTTTGGATTCCAAAGTCTGTTTCCAAACCTCCAATCTATCATTAACTTTAGCCCGCATCTCCTTAATTTGTACTATGTCATCGGCAGATAGAATACACTATGAAACCTCCTCTTGAATATATTGTGTCAGCTCATCCATCACCATGGCAAACAGAAAAAGGCTCAACATAGATTCTTAATGAAGACCCATCTCAACAGGAAAATATGGATCTCCTCCCACTGTTCCTATTCGAGTTTTGGTGTAGCGCTCAGTTAATTACCAAAATACCCCTAGGGAAGAGGTGTGCGCATAACGTGTCTTTCGATGCACAAATTAAAATTTTGAGAGCGAATTCGTGATCAGCACGAAAAATTGAGTAGGAGAAGGGTCTTAGTCGATTTTTAGAGCGACCGAGTCAAAAGATAATTTTTCGTTCCAAAACGAAAAACAGTGTGCCTTCACGACAGGGCCGCATCACGGACCTATCGCAGACCTCACTTATCTTTTTCTGTGATTTTTTGACGGAGTTAAATTTTTTTAAATTACACTATCTGCGACAGGTCCGCGTCGCGGACTGTGTTATTTCAAGTCTGGGGAGAATTTCTTAAAAATTTTGAGGGGCATTCTAGTCTATTCCTATACTTTCTAAACTTCCATACGATGAATAGATGTCGTTTTTCTGAGAAAAGGGTTCCAAAACCCGATTCAAAACATTCTCTCTAGAAAAGTCATTAAGTCAGGGCTTGAGGGGAGTGGAGATAGAGAAATTCAAGAGAACTTTGCACCACACTTCATAAACAGGAGGCTATAGGACATTAGGAATAGTTACCCTTCTTTGATGTTCATAGTTCGTGCGATAGAGTTTGACTCTACGAAACCCCCTTCTAATTCGTGCGTTATGCATTTGCAGATCATGCCTCCAAAATGCACTATTGCCTAACGAGATGCCTCAATCCCTAACACTGAGAATCACATACCAGAAGCCCCTACCAGAATGAGACAAGGAGACGGGGGTCGACTTGCCAGAACTACTGAGGCCCCATCGGCACCTTCTGCTCAGTCAACCTCCACTTCGGAAGTAGACTTCAGGGGAGCCATCACTATGCTCACTCAATTGGTGGCCTCACAGAGCGGTCCCCAAGCCCCTAGCTCCAGTTCCTAAAAGCCTACAGGTGCAGCCAGGCTCAGAGATTTCCTGAGGATGAACCCGCCAGTCTATACGGGGTTCAAAGTTGAGGAAGACCCGCGAAATTTTATTGATGAGATGCGCAAGATCCTGAGGGCTATGCATGCAAATGGGGTTGAGGGAGTTGAGTTGGTCTCATATCAGCTTAAAGATGTTGCCAACGTCTGGTATAACCAGTGGGAAGATGGTAGAGGTGAGAATGCTGAGTCTGCTGAGTGGGAGGAGTTTGAGAGTGTTTTTCTCGATCACTTCTTTCCCCAAGAGTTGAGGGAGGCGAAGGTTGAGAAGTTCATGAACCTGAGGCAAGAGAGGTTGACTGTCAAAGAGTACAGCTAAAGTTCATCTAGCTGTCCTGATATGCACCTTAGATGGTCCTTGATATGAGGGTGAGGATGAGAAAGTTCGTGTTTGGATTGGGCAGGCATGTAAATAGGGAGTGTAAGGCAGCACTGCTGATTCTAGATATGGATATCTCCAAACTAATTGTCTATGCCCAACAAACTGAAGAGGACAAGAGGAAGGACAAGGAAGAGCAACAGAGTAAGAAGGCCAAATCAGCAGGGCATAAGCCTAACCAACAGAAGCAGAATAAGGGTGACAGAACTTTCTTTCAAAAGAAGTCTTCTAGCTATGCACCCCTTATGGCGAGTGTGCCTGTTCAGCAAAACAGGTATAATCAGAAACCCTTTGGGCACCAAAATTTCAGAGCTTAGGGACCTCTGTCCCAAGCTAGTGTTGCCCAAGGTCCAAGAGGAAAGCCACCTTGTGGCAGATGTGGCAGGTTGCATCTTGGTGCGTGCCGTGAGGGCACAAATACTTGTTTTTCATTCGGACAGCCTGGTCATTTTCAGGGTGAGTGCCCTTCGAGGATATGGGGTGATAGAGGTAATAGAGCTCAATCTTCTACAGCGCCCCCTAGGCAGTCATCAGAAGGCTACTACTACGAATGCAGGAGGCGGATGAATTGTCTGTATGTGATGGGTAATCGAAAGGACCAAGAGGTTTCTCCAGATGTTGTCATGGGTATGCTCCGAATCTTTTCTTATGATTGTTACACATTGCTTGACCCAGGTGCCACGTTATCCTTTGTGACGCCCTATGTGGCCAATAAGTTTGAGATTCTTCCAGAGTGTCTGCCTGAGCGTTATACTGTTTCTATTCCTACTTGTGAGTCTATCCTGGCTAAGAGGACCTATAGAGACTGTGTAGTGTCCATTTATCATAGGGATACTTTGGCCAATTTGGTAGAGTTAGAGATGGTCGATTTTGATGTAATTCTTGGTATGGATTGGCTCCATGCTTGCCATGTATCCATAGATTGTAGGACCTGAGTTGTTAAATTCCAATTTCCGAATGAACCGGTCCTAAAGGTGGAAGGGAAGTTATGTTGCACCCAAGGGTAGATTTATTTCCTACCTGAGGGCGAGAAAGTGAATCTCTAAGGGGTGTATTTATCACCTTGTACGAGTTAAATCTAATGATATTGAGTCCCCTACTCCTGAGTTGGTCCCGATTGTAAATGAGTTCCCTGAGGTGTTCCCTGAGGATTTACCTAGAGTCCCTCCTGATAGGGAGATCGACTTCGGTATTGATGTACTTCCTGCAGCCTATTTCAATTCCACCATATAGGATGGCCCCCACCGAGTTGAAAGAGTTGAAGGAGCAGTTGAAGGATTTGTTAGAGAAGGGTTTTATTACACCAAATGTTTCTCCTTGGGGTGCTCCCGTTCTGTTTGTACAAAAGATAGATAGGTCTCTCAGAATGTGCATAGACTATAAGCAACTGAACAAGGTCACGATCAAGAATAAATATCCTCTCCCCAGGATAGATGACTTGTTTGAACAACTTTAGGGTGCCTCATGCTTTTCAAAGATAGACCTCAGATCGGGTTACCACCAGTTGAAAGTGAGAGAATGTGATGTTCCAAAGACAACCTTCAAGACAAGATATGGCCACTTTGAGTTCTTGGTTATGTCCTTCGGGTTGATGAACGCACCGGCAGCTTTCATGGAATTGATGAATAGGGTGTTCAGGCCCTACCTTGATATGTTTGTAATCGTATTCATTGATGATATCTTGGTATATTCGAGGAATGAGGAGGAGCATGTTAAACATCTTAGAGTTGTCCTTCAGACCCTTAAGGACTATGAGTTGTATGCGAAGTTCTCCAAATGTGAGTTTTGGCTTAAGTCAGTGGCTTTCCTAGGCCATATTGTTTCGGGTTATGGAATTCGAGTAGATGGCCAGAAGATTGAAGCGGTCACAAACTGGCCAAGACCGACCTCTTCAACTGACATAAGGAGTTTCTTGGGGTTGGCAGGCTACTACCGCAGATTTATTGAGGGATTTTCTTCCCTATCCGCACCATTGACTAAATTGACTCAGAAAAAGGTCAAGTTTCAGTGGTCTGAGGAATGTGAGAAGAGTTTCCAAGAGTTAAAGACTAGATTGGCCACCGCGCCTATCTTGACTTTGCCTGATGGGATGGAAGATTTTGTGAAATACTGTGATGCATCAAGAGTTGGGTTGGGATGTATATTAATGCAGAGAGAAAAAGTGATAGCCTATGCTTCCAGGCAGCTTAAAGTTCATGAGAGGAACTATTTGACCCATGATCTTGAGTTGGCGGCGGTAGTGTTTGCACTTAAAATCTGGCGCCACTAGTTGTATGGAGTGCATATGGACGTGTTCACTGACCACAAGAGCTTAAAGTATGTCTTAAGTCAGAGAGAGCTTAACCTGCGAGAGAGGAGATGGTTGGAATTGCTCAAAGATTATGACATGAGCATCATGTACCACCCAAGTAGAGCTAACGTTGTTGCTGATGCTCTTAGCAGGTTGTCTATGGGTAGCACAGCCCATGTTGAGGAAGAGAAGAAAGAGCTAGTGAAGGAAGTTCATAGGTTGGCTCGATTGGGAGTCCAACTTGAGGAGAATGACGAGGGAGGAATTAATGTTCAGAGTAGGTCTTTATCGTCCCTAGTGACTGAGGTAAAAGAGAAGCAGGATCAAGATCCTAGTATACTCCAGTTGTAGGAGGATGTCCACAAGCAAAAAGTGATGGTCTTCTCCAAAGGGGGAGATAGGGCATTGAGATACCAGAGTAGGCTATGTGTCCCCGATGTTGATGGTGTTCGAGAGAGGATTATGGCTGAGGCCCATAACACTAGGTACTCCATTCATCCGGGCTCCACCAAGATGTATCATGACTTGAGAGAAGTCTATTGGTGGAACGGAATGAAGAGGGACATCGCTGAGTTTGTTTCAAGTTGCCCAAATTGCCAGCAGGTGAAGGTTGAGCATCAAAGGCCAAGTGGCTTGGTTCAAAACTTTGAGATTCCATAATAGAAGTGGGAGATGATTAATATTGATTTCATCACTAGCTTACCAAGATCCCAGAGGCAGCATGTTCCATATAGGTGATTGTAGACAGTATGACAAAGTCAGCGCATTTTCTGGCAGTCAAGACGACTAACACTACAGAGGAGTATGCCAAGATGTATATCCAAGAGATCATGAGGTTGCATGGAGTTCCGTTGTCCATCATCTCGGACAGAGGAGCCTAATTCACCTCCCATTTCAGGAAGTCTTTCCCGAAAGGATTGGGTACCAAAGTGAACTTGAGCACGGCCTTTCATCCACAGATGAATGCTTAGGTAGAGCGCATTATTCAGATGGTAGAAGATATGTTGAGAGCATGCATCCTTGACTTCAAAGGAAATTGGGATGACCATTTACCATTGATTGAATTTGCAGATAACAATAGTTATCATGCAAGCATTCAAATAGTCCCCTATGAGGCCTTGTATGGGAGAAGGTGTAGATCACCCATTGGGTGGTTTGAAGTTGGAGAAGCTGAGTTGATTGGGCCTGACCTTGTCCACTAGTCGTGGAGAAGGTGGAGATTAGAGAAAGATTGAAGACTGCTCAAAGCAGTCAGAAATCTTACACAGATATGAGGAGAAGAGACCTAGAGTTCAAGGTGAGTGATTGGGTATACCTGAGGGCATCACCCATGAAAGGTGTCATGAGGTTTGGGAGAAAGGGGGAAATTAAGTCCTCGTTATATTGGCCCTTATCAGATTTTGCAAAGAATTGGGAAGGTTGCTTATGAGCTAGAGCTACCTTCTGAGTTAGACAGAATCCATCCAGTGTTCCACATTTCGATGTTGAAGAAATGTTTGGGAGACCCTGCGCTGGTAAACCCTGTTGAGAGCACAGGAGTTAGAGACAGTTTGTCCTATGAGGAAATTCCAGTCCAAATCCTGAATCAGCAGGTTCGCAGACTAAGAAACAAAGAGATAGCCTCCATTAAAGTATTGTGGAGGAACCAACTTGTTGAGGAAGCCACATGGGAAGCTGAGGAAGAGATGAGAACAAAATACCCGCACCTGTTCATGCCTGAGGTTAATGAGAGTGTCAGAGATAATATTCTTACTTTTTATGTAAATTGATGTTCCTACCATGAGTTGATGTGTATATTCCTGATGTCTGAGTAGATGTTGTTGAGGTCGATGAAGAGTTGAGGAGTTGAGTTATTGAGTGAGTATCGAGGTGAGTCTTGAGTCTATTTGTTCCAAAATACCGTTCCTACTCATCATTCGAGGACGAATGATCCCAAGGGGGAGATAATGTAATGCTTGATAAATTACCAAAATACCCCTAGGGAAGAGGTGTGCGCAAAATTCGTCTTCCAATGCTCGAATTAAAAGTACCAGAGCGGATTCATGATCAAGATGGAAAATTAAGTGGAAGGAGGGTCTCGGATTAAAAGTACGAGAGCGGATTCATGATCAAGATGGAAAATTAAGTGGAAGGAGGGTCTCGGTCCATTTTTAGAGCAACCGAGTCAAAAGATAATTTTTCGTTCCAAAACGAAAAACAGAGTACGCCTTCGCGACAGGGCCGCATCGCAGACCTCTTGTAGACCCACACTTATCTTTTTCTATGATTTTTCGATGAAGTTGAGTTTTTCGAAATTACATTGTCCGCGACAGGTCCACGTCGTGGACTGTGTTATTACAAGTCCGAGGAGCATTTCTTAAAAATTTCGAGGGGCATTCTAGTCCATTTCTATAATTTCTAAACCTCTCATACGATGAATAAAGGTCGTTTTTCTGAGAAAAGGGTTCCAAAAACCCATCCAAAACATTCTCTCTAGAAAAGTCATTAAGCCAGGGCTTGAAGGGAGTGGAGATTAAGGAATTCAAGAGGAGTTCGGGCAAGAAAGGGTGTTAGCAATCATCCCAGGTATGTAAGGCTAACTAAAAGCATGGGATTGTTCTCCAATGTGCCCTTTTGAGTAAATTGAGTTGTGTATTGAATGTAATGAGCTTGATGTGAAGATTGTTGAGCATTACACTGAGTTTTACTTAATGCATATAATTTACACGAATTAATGATCATCATAAACATGATTTATTGCATAATTCATTTCGTGAGTGTTTTTCACAAAACCCTATGATTAATTTATTTAAAAGTGTAAGAATGAACTAGGGGATGAGTCTAGAGCCTTAATGAGAATGATATTTGTGATGTTGTGATTGTGTTTCACATTTGATGAGAGTATTGACGATGATGTTGATGAGAATGATGTTTCATGATGTCTTAAAATCGGAAGTTTAATATCTAAAAGAGTATCTTGAGTCCATGATGTTGATATTGATGTTGATGATGTGAGGTGATGTTAATGTTGAGGTATTATGTCCCTACGGGACTGATATTGATGTTCGGCACTGCATCGTTTCATGATGCAGATACAGGAGTTAGAGGACTTCAGCAGACGCAACGTTGAGGTTAGAGATTTTGAGTTCAGTCATTGGTGAGCCTCCTTGCTATCCGGAAGAGACCCTTCTATTTGATGTTTTCCAATATTTGTTGAGTTGGGTAGCCATGGCCTGTCATGGTACCATCTTAGACAGTTGAATCAGGTTAGAAGCTTCATAAACATGAGTAGAGGTTTGATGTCAATGGTTTCCCCTTATGAATTGAGTAGTACTTATTATTTACTTATTATGACAATGAGACTGATGATGGCCATTTGGCCCCTTTATATGAGGTAGCTTACTACTCTATTTCTGCTGTGTTGATGTTGAATGACTGTCCTGAGAACGAGTGGTTCGCTTAGGGACTAGCAATAGTCTTTGGGTGTTGTGCACACCTTGGGTACCCTCCTGGGGTGAGACATTTAGCTCCATCGTATATGTCCTTTATTACCCTAATATAAACCATTGGAATACCTTTCATCTCTAGAGACCTCCATAGGACATCCCTCGAAACTTTGTCATAGGCCATCTCGAGATCAATGAACACCATATGAAGGTCCTTCTTTCCCTATATTTCTCTACTAATCTCTAAGCAAAATGAATTGCTTCAATAGTCGTCTGCCTGGACATGAATCCAAATTGATTCTCTGAAATAGATACTCCTTTTCTCACCCTCATCTCCACCACTCTCTCCTAGACCTTCATAGTATGGCTTAACAACCTGATACCCCTGTAAATGTTACAGTTTTGAATATCACCCTTATTCTTGTACAATAGAACCATTGTACTCCTCCAATCATCGGGCATCTTGACAGTCTTCATAATAGCATTGAATAGTCTAGTCAACCACTCTATATCATCCTTGACCATGTTTTTTCAAAAATCTACCAGAATCTCATCTAGTAAGATAGTCGTCCCTCTCTTCATCCTACTAATAGTATCTCTAACCTCCTAAACTCCGAACTGACTTCAATAACCAAAATCTTGATGACGATTGGAGCTCACCCTGCTAAATACCTCTATCTCCTTTTTCGTTTAAGAGTCTATGAAAGTAAGCTTGCCACCTTAGCTTAATGGAAGTCTCATCCACCAACACTTTAGCTTGATATGACATAATACAATAAATAAAATTGTCATTTACAATTTTCTTCTCAAACTATTATTTCATTTTCTTATAATATTTGAAATTAAGGAATCCTCAAGTATATGGTAATAGAAAAATATAGAGCATGAGATATCAGGTAGAATTAATAATTAAGGAGTTTGAAAATATATAGTAAAACTAAAAATATTAATGAGATTTTAGGGGTCTCAACAAAGACATGATTGGTAAAGGTTGCACTGGTTAGTTTTCTTATCTTTTTCTTTTACTTATGAAAGTTATTGATATTTTTAATACTTCATGACTAATCGATCTTTATAAGCAGTTTTTTTTTGTCTAAGTTGATCGGCAAAAAACCCAACTATTTGTTCATTTATGGAGGTGATCAATACTCTTCAAATCATTTTTAATAATAAGAGAATTTACAGCTTGTTTAGATGGTGGTATGATATAGTTATTAAGCGAACGATGTTTGTTTTAATTTTTTCATTAATTATATGGTACGACATGGTTTGGTTTCGAAGGTGCACTTGATGATATGACGATTATGACATTTCTTGGTCTATTCTTTATAGAGCTTGGCATTTTCGTAGTCTTGGAGCCTGAACTCATCTAGCTCCTCCAATTGTTCCATCCACTTGTGCCCTGCAAGCTATGGACCAAGATTAAGCTTTTTGATAGCCCAATATGTCTGGTGCTCTAACTCGACAAGGAAATAAAAACCCTTTCTGTAGACCATATTATAATGTAAAGTTCTAATTGGAGACTTGTATGTTGTCCTATGTGCCCACAGTGCTTCATCTAGCTTCAGTGCCCAATCTTTCCTATAGCATTGACAGCCTTCTGCAAGATCTGCTTAACAGGAGCAATAGTGATTTGGTCATATCCTGAGTACCCATCAAAGAAGCAATAATAATCTTGCCCTACCAATTTTTCTAACATTTGATCGATGAACGACACTTGGTAGTGATCTTTTCTCATTGCATCATTCAGCTTTCTATAATCCATGCAGATTCTCCATCCTGTGATCATTCTGGATGGGATTAGCTCATTCTTCTCATTGGTGATAAAAATCATCCCACCTTTTTATAGGACACACTACACCAGGCTCACCCACTGGCTGTCCAAAATAGGATAAATGATCCCGACATCCAGCCATTTGATTTTATCTTTCTTTACCACCTCTTCATGAGGAGGTTCAGCCTTCTTTGTGGTTGGGTGATTGATTTATGATTTTCTTTTGTGAATATCCTGTCCATGCATAGGGGTGAGCTGATTCTATGAACATTTGACATTTTCCAGTCTATGGGCCTCTTCCTTTTTTTCAACACATCAACAGCGAAATCAACCTAGGTAGAGAAGACAAGGAAGCAGACAATATTACAGGCAAAGTGTTATTGTCACCAAGAAAAACATACCTGAGATGAGACGGTAGTGGCTTTAACTCTAACTAAGAATCTTCTTGAATTAAGGGCTTAGGTGGGGAACCCAACGCCTTATCTAATGGTTCGGGTATCTTCTTGAGCATGCTAAATTTTGGGTTATCAAACACACTCACAATTTCTTTGGCGTTAAGGTCCCTCTAACTCTTGATTGCCCAACACTTTCGCTAGAGGATCCTTAATCTCAATTTGATTAACTGCAGCCTCTGAATCAAACACTGTAATGGCTATCAAATCCTCATATACGGTGGGCAATTTCAATGCTTGGTAGACATCAAGTACCTCTACCTTGTCATGAGCATGCATATTTGATGTCGCCCAAGCTGCACCTCCTTTTTGAAGGCTAAAGTGGTCGTTATCAAGATATATAACCTAACCAAGGTTAGGGTCGAACCCACAGGGAATATGGTAGACTTGGAAGAATTTAAAGCAATTCGGGTAGATTAACGTACTTATCTCCCCAAAAGGGGAGGGGAGTTTGTAAAAACTATAAAAAGTAATCCTAGACTAAGACAAGTGCGAGATCAGTATGAAGAGAAACTAAGGTATTGTGTTCCCATGATTCCTTAACTTGGTATTACCAGATAATCAAATTCTTTTCAAGTGTGTAGCATGTAGAATGGTAAGTTGAGTTTACCAAACCCTTTGATCCAAGCGCGAGGAAAATTTCACTACGTGATTTGATCCATCCCCGAAGTGTGACATTACTAACCCTTACCCATTGTCTCAATACAACCTTCCCTTGGCCCAGTTTGGTTGATTAGATGAGAAACATCAATCGAATCCTATTAATTAATCTCTTTTCCTATTCATTACTACCATGATCCAGTCAGTAATATTAGGTGAGTACTAAGTTGGCCACCATTAAAAAGCATTCAAAATAAAAAGAATTAATTAATACATGCATGCATACTTTTCAAGAATAACAAATTCTTCGATTTTACCTTGTTAGTTCTTCATGATTCCCACAAACCTAGTTGTGAATTTAGCTACTCATTATCAGTGTAAATGCAAGAATCATGAATTTGAATAACATATTGAACACTTACATAATAGAATCATGAACAATAAATCCAAGCTCTTCACCAAGAATCACAAGATTGAATTAAAAGCACAAAATAGTGTTTCAAAACGTTTTTCTTAAGTGTTCTACTGTTCTCTTGTGTTCCCTCACTCTTCTCTTTGAAAAATAACCTAAAAACCTATTTATGTATTTAAAATATAAAATCAAAATGAAATAGGAGAACTAGATTGGCAGGCTCTATGGGGACTTCCACGAGCTGTAGAAAGTTCTACGGCCCATTGTCGGGGCTTCGTGGACTTCATGTTGAATTCTGGGGTTGACTTTTACAACACCCATCTACAGGCCGAATAAATTTCTATGGCCTGTAAGGGTTTCAGCTGCCAAATTTTCAGCAACTCCCTACTTTCTGATCCTCAGTGCACTACATCAAGTCTACGGTTCGTAAAATCTTCTACGGCTCATCTGCATGTTTGTAGACTCAAATTCAAAAGTTACCCTTCACTAGAATTGTGCAGGAAACCAACTCTACAGCCCATGGAATTTTCCATGGTCCATAAAGGGTCTCGTGAAACCTCAACTTCAGTAAAATCTGCACACTTAGCCAAAAAATCAAGCCAACCCTGTAATCCTTAAAAACAAACACAAAAGCACATCAAATCTACTAACATTGCTATGAGAACACACAAAATTACAAGTTTTAAGCATCAAATGTGTTGTATTTTGACAGCATGTCAATAATCAAGCGCCCGGCCGCAACATCTATCAACGCCACTCTTGTAATGGGTGCCCCAGAATAAAAGGAACTTCTTGGTATGGTTCAAATTCAAGGATGACAAAGTTAACCGAGAATATGAGAGATCCCACTTGTACTAAGACATCCTCTATAATACCATCCGGTCTAGCCACCGAATGACCTGCCAGCTGAAGTAGGATTGAAGTCAGCTTAGGGTCTCCTAAACCCAACTTTCTAAACATGGACCTGGGCATGAGATTGATGCTCTTACCTAGATTACACAATCCTCTAGCGTTCAAAAGTTTTCGAATTTCCACTTCAACAGTGAAGCTCTCAGGATCCTTCAATTTGGCAGGCAACTTTGTCTTATTCAAGATCTTGGAACTACACTCTTCAGTGAGTGACACAGTTTTGTATTCAGCCAACTACTCTTGTTGGCTACAATGTCCTTCATATACTTGGCATATTTTGGGATCCCTTGCAACATCAATCAAAGGTAAGTTAATTTTTACCGGTTTCAGAAGCCAAATGAACTTCTAGAAGCATTCATCCTCTTTTTTCTTTTTAAGCCTTTGAGAAAAGAAAGGAGAGGGCTTTTGCTTTGGTTCAGCTTCAACAATTGAAGGGTTGGGAGTTTGGCCTCATCTTCTTTCTCTAGAACTAGGGTTGTCCACATATTTTGATTTTGGGAACAACTCTTCCATGGGCTTACCACTCTTTGTGCTAACGGTGTTCACTTGCTTTGGATTTGAATTTGTGTTACCTGGCAGCCACTTTGATGCCTAGCATTGATTGCACCGACTAGTTTCCCAATCTGCTTTTCAAGATTCTTGAAGTTCAACTGACATTGAAGAATCGTGTCCTCAAACTTAGGCAGTTGTGCCTCAATGCTCTCTTATTGGGAAGGATTTATCTTAGCACTTCACTATCACTTGTACTCATTATATTTTCTAGCTTTGCTGGTTGTTATTCTTGTTGATTATAAAACTGTCCCCCATCTTGTGGTCTATATTACAGAGGTCCTTGATATTGTTGGTTACTCCCCCAGGAAAAATTAGGATGGTTTCACTAATTAGGGTTGTAGTTATTTCTAAAACCTTGCTGGCAACTCTGTTCACATTCCCCACAAAGTTGATGGACTCAGGATTTGACCCACAATATTCAGTCGTGTGGTTCCCATTGCCACACACATCATAACAAGTATTTTGCTACTATTGGACCATATTTATCTAAGCTTGTTGCAGACCCAAAGTTAGGCTGTGGAAGTGGGTGATCAGCATACTTTGTATAGCTGACACTTGAGCTTGTAAGGTGGTTATTGCATCCACCTCCAACACACTTGCTTGATTTTGGCACTATAGGTGTACTAGATCCACCGTTCCATCTAGAATTTCTTTGAGCAATGCAATTCACCACGGTGTATAGCTCATCATAGGTCTTCTCCAAAGCCTGTCCACCTGCAGTAGAATTAAGTAAATCTTGATGTTAGGTTCCAACCCTTCAATGAAGAAATAGACCAACACCTCATTAGCTTGGCAATTATGAGGACAATTAATGAGTAAAGATTTGAACCTATCCCAAGCTTGGTACAAGTTCTCTCCTGGCTTTTGTCGGAAACTTAAGATTTCACTCCTAAGCTTTGTTATCTTCCCAGATGGGAAAAATCTAATTAAGTCACTCATTTGAAACCACCTTCTTGCTTCCCAAGGAGAGAGAAGGGAAACAAAGTCACTCACAAAGTCAAAATTTATCCTATGAGCACTGTACATATTAGCAATCTCCATGAAATTCCGTAGATGCCCTTGGGGATCTTCATGTGGCAATCCATGAACTACCCAGTGGAATGCAAAAGTTGCACCATGTTTTGCTTAAGCTCCCATCTTCAACCTGGTTCTGGTTTTCGAATATAACTCATGACAATTGCAGTTCGTGGGATTACCACGTCTCAGACTAGTCTAGCCGTCATTGGTTCAGGAATGGGGTTGACCTCTGGTTCTGGGTCAGTTATAGGTTCTACATCCTCCTTATTATCTAGCTGGTCTTCTTGCTTGACAAGGTCAATTGGTAGGATTGGATATAGGATGCCTGCCCTCCTCTTACTTTGCCAAAAATAAGGTTCAAGTTTCATCAGTGGGTTAGATTGAATTCCTACAAAAAAATACAGCTAAGATCAAGTGCGATAAACACTACAAAACAAATCAACTTCTAAAAAGTAACAAATTGCTACCTGAAAGTCCTCGGCAATGGTACCAAAACTTGTTGCTTCCCTAGCATATGCAAGTGTACGTGGTCAACCAAGTAATATAGTGGCTCTAAAAGAGCCAGGATATCGAACTCAAAGAACTTTAATTTGCTATCAGTTGTTAATAAAAGATGATTATGCATTGCGTGTTATTTCAAGAAAAGTGATTATTAATTACTTCTACGAAAATATTTAAAGTTAACTAAACTAAGATCAAATGATTGCTAGGTGATTATTAATTTAAGCGATATTCTAGGATTGTAAACATTTTGACATATGCTCAAGCCTCAATGATTATGATTATTACTGGGTTTTCTAATTACTGATTCATATAGTTTAATTTACCAAGTAGGGTTACACGCCTCTATCTAGCCTATTCTTATTGACAACCTAACTACATCGTTGAACCGGAATAGGCATGATAACTAAGAATGATTTAAAACTATCTTCCTATATTTGAACCAAGTGAGGTAGATGGGTAGGTGTCACAGATCTCCCATACACAAATCATCTAGTCTCCTAGACAACCAAGCTCCCTCTATCCCGTGTTTGACCTACTCCAACATCTTTCGAATAGAGAGAAGACAACAAATATATTTAACAATTGGCCAGACTATGAAATATAGATTAAAGGAATATAGGAGTAATTATATGAAAACCCATTCATAAACCATAAGAATTAAAGTCTAGAACATAGTTTATGGCTACAATCCAAGAATATGGGAAATTAGCCACTCATTGTATGTCTCAAACACAACAAATGTTCAAGAATGGATTAAAAAGAGAAAAAGATAAAAGAATGAATCCTAGATGGAAGTGCTTCGTCTCTTCTCTCATTCCCAGCAATCTCTGATAACGAAACTAATGTCTAAAACCATATTTAAATATTAAAATACTATTTACCAATTTTGCACTTGCGTCTACCAAGACCGCGATGCAGACTTATCTTCCCGATGTGCATTTTTGCCAATCCTATATAACCAGCCAATTTTGAATCTTCTACTCTCAAGTCCGCGACATGGACTTGTGTCTCCCAATGTAGTTCGCGCCTTTTTGCCTTTCTTTTCAAAACTGTCAACTGTTATATGTTAATCATCCTAGTCCGCGACATGGACTTCTTCACTTTTCTGGACTGGTTGACTTTTATTGCTCTATCACGTGGATGTATCCTTCCACATCCTCCATCTATGAATATGGGAATGTATGTCTACGCCAAAACTTGAAAAACATAATGAAAAAGCGCTCTCGGCGAAGAATTATCAAGATAAGATAACATTACACTAAAAACACCTAAACTCTATTAATTTATCCCCTAACTAGGATCTGGATATGGGTAAATTTTGTTAGTTGGGCGTATAAATATGCCTAAGATCACTTCATTTATCAAGATACCAACTTAAGAATGCATACAATGTGTTACAAAGATCACACAAGTTAATCAGGATGGGATGCATGCACATACAGGTTTTTTGAACATTTTTAAATAGCATTTTATACAGAAATTATGGGTTACTATAGACTCCTATAAATACTATATTTACACATACAAAGAAACCTAAACATGCCAATTCTACTAGATAACACACCTTCAGAGAAAAGAAACATGGAAAGAAAAACTCTCAGGGTTAAGGATGCCTCACTCCCAACTAAGATTTATACATTGTACCCAATGCATGTCAAACCAAAGTATAAAACAAGGGAAGTGATCATGTCTGTGATGCCCTATGCATCAATAGAAGTGCACCTGATTCCTCAAACTTCATAAAGTATCATTATAGGTTGCCTCTCATGCAGCGCTTGATTTACTATCATGGCATAATATACCCAAAACTGCACTTACTTTTCAACTTGAGGATTTTGAACAGTGTCACAGGGTAGTGCACCATTCTTCCTCTGATTCACTATTGTTGAAAGCTGGGCCATTTGTTGTTCTAAGTGTTTGATTGAGGTTGAGTGTGACTCAATCACCTAATTCATTCTAGAAATATCACTCCTCAACTCTTTGACTCCAGCTTCAGTCGAATAAACCTTTTGAAACACTTTTGTCACCATCTCCTACAACCTAGAGTTACTTGACCTAGTTCTGGCCCTATCTTTATTTTTGGAATATACATATGCACTGTTTCGATCAGTTTTGTAATTATCTCCGTGCTGCCAATTTCCTTGATCACGGTTGTCCCCTCGATCATAGTCTCCATCTCATTGATAGTTCCAACCTTGGTTCCTATGGTTGTAAGTCAAAAAACCTCCCTGATTGTTCATGAACATGGCATCCTCTTGAAGGTCAAAGGCATGACCATCATATAGATTTGAACTCCTTGCAACCTTGACCTTTTGAAGACCTCCATTCAACAATTGCTTGGTCAGTAAGGCCATTTGGGTCTTGATGTGAGCCTTGTTCTAATCTCGCTCCTCTTCTCTCCATTTTGCAATTTATATCAATCTAGCAAGTGAAAGTCGCAAAAAGAGCCAAAATGTTGTCTCAAAATCATCCCAAAACCATTCTACTTTCAAAATTTGGGGGGGGGGGGTATATATTTAACACAATCTACAACACTTAACTAAATATATTAGTACCAAAAAAGTCATAATCCCAATGTATAGCTCCAACAAGAGTCAATGGCTACTCAGACTTCACCAAAGACCATATTCTATTCACACACCCAATCAACGATTTACCCTTAAGCATGTCATCACTCAATCTATCATTGGAAACCGTCGATTATACACACTATTAAAAAGAAAAATAAGAAGCTACCAAATCTACTAAAACAGCTAAACTCAAATACAAAATATACAAGCTCAACAAGGGCATACCATAATCACATAAATCAAGCCCAACAAGGGCACATCATCAATACAAAACAAGCAAGAGTCTACAAGTGCCAACATATCCAGAGTATACAAAATAGGAAACAAGAATCATAACCAAGTCATAAGAGCACACCAACTAAATATGGTGTTGTGTCCTCACAGCACAATTACAAAATAGAAGAGAATACGATGGACTCCCCGAAATGACCTACATAACAACCTCAGCTTGCACATCATCTTGTTCAAGAATCTGCTCTTCTTCTTCTCATGCTCCCTGAACTTCTTTTGCCTCCACACTATCTTTTCATGCCTCCGGCTCATGTGCTCAATCCGGTCATTCATAGTACTCTGAGTGGTTGCTACGAATGCAAGAGTAGGTTGATTATCTGTTGTAGCTCTTGGTGGTCCTATAGGAAGTCCTGCAACCAGCTGCCTGATGTGCTCATCCATCTTTTGAATCTGGGAAGACAAGTATCTCATAGTAAAAGGACCAAACTAAAATGGTCCTAAAGAAACTGAAGGACCCGCAGCTCCTAAAGTAAACCCCCACCTCTAATTCTGGCTTTGTGAACTGCCCGAAAAAGAGATCTAGAACATCAACCCGTCTCTTCTTCTGTCCTCCTGGCCACCTCTCTTCTTCAGTGGATATGTATCTTTTGCTAGATACTTCTCCTTATTAGTGGGTAGGACAAACATCCCTGCCTCATAGCATAATCTGGAAATAAGTGGGGGGTGCACAAAGCTCTTGGCCCTCCCTTGGGCTACTTCTGCAATTTGATCCACTATGATTTGTCTCACACTAATTTATAGACTGTCCAAGATAGCGGCTATGATAAGTGCACGGTCCAAAAGTCACCTCTGTGTCATGTGTAGAGGGAATGACCCGAGCACAAATTATGGAAAGCCAACATCTAGCTTCTACCATGAACTCATGTCCTCCATGTGAAATGAACCACTTCCAAGGAGTTCCGTCAAGCAACTTGTCTACCAACCACTGAGCACCCAACTCTCGATATCTCTCTTTATTCTTTCGATTGTCAGTATCCAGCAACCCATAGATAGCATTGATAATAACCAGATTGAAATAAACTCTCACTCCTCTAATCACGATAACCATCTCCTCTCCAAAGTTTGTTTCCAAGGCATTAGCATAGAACTCGACTACTATGGTATGGTTGGCTTTGATAGGCTCATCAGCAAAGCCTAGCCAAACTGAAGTCTGAAGTCAGCCAAAGAAATCTGGCATCTTTTCCTCCACCTTGTTCAAACAAATACATCTCTCTCTTATCATGGGTCGGCCCATATACTCATGATATTTTCAAGCACATTTGGGTGAGAGGAATCAACTTTGATTAAAGTAGGTTTCTTCTTCCCCTTCTAAAAAGATTTCCTTTTCATGAAGTTCTTGCTCAGGATTCATTTTCAATCAATTAGACCTACAATCAAAACCAACAAAACAAAAACATCTTATAGATATTTCAATCATGCGTTAGAAAGAATTTAGACCATGGAAGTGATTAGGAAGAAATATGGATCAAATAATGAAGCATTGTTGTTGAATAGTGAATAACTATTCTCCATGTTCACCGCTACTCAAGCGTGATCCCAAAGTTCAAGTCACTCTAAGACTCTGCGTTTGCGGAAGGATATCCACATTCGTGGAGAACAGAGAGTTTCAAGAACACCTGCGTTTGCGGAAGGCAATAGTCACTAGCATCCAAAATTCAAAGGGATATTTCATCGAACACATGGAGGGCACGCAGTTTAATCATTATTTTAACAAAATAATACCTTCCCCTAATTCACCCCAACAACATACAATCACTACCCAAGCAATAATTTAACAATTTAGCATCAAAAATCCGCTTCACTTTTCTATAATAAAGCTCTGAAATCATCTCCTAGAATACCTAGAGGTGCGGCACCATAGTAACAAAAATATGACCTAGAAAGCAACAATGGAGAGAAAACAATATGGCTATAACAACAGTGGGTCATCCGATAGGAAACATTAATCACTCAACAATCACCACTATCAAGCTACCCTCATAGCAGCACAGGTTCTGTCGGTAAGGAATAATGGAGGATGGGTAGAAAGAATATACCATAGAATAAAGAATCAAAATGAACAAAGAGAGAACTTGGACTTTTATTGAAGATTTGTAAGAGCACCAATTTTGAAAACTTGTTACCTTACTCTATCCTTTTCCTCAGTACCGTGTTCTTCTTTTTTTTTGAAAATGGAAGACAAGTCACAAGTGACATGTCTTTTCATTTAATAGCACCCGTCAGTTCTCCACCTTTGCGGACCTATAGGCGCGATCACGCCTTATCGCCTTTGTGCATTCCACGATCATGTTCATTTGACCGCCTTCACGAACATCAACTGGGTGATAGACTTGGGCTAATTCTCTGCAACTTTGAGTGATCCCCTCTTGTGCAATGGGAAATCCTGGGCCCCAAAGTGTGGTCAAGATGGTCCATTTTCATCCTTTTGCAATTTTTGATGGTACCCATTCCCTCAACTCCAATCATCTTGACACTTCAAAACTTGTACGATTCCACTACCAAAGACTTGAAAATTGTAAGGGTTAGCTATATAACAAAAATGAAAATCAAGAGGCTATTCTAAAAATTTAAAATACAAGAATTTATTAAAATATGAACAAAACTTGATTCACCACCCAATTGTGTTTCCACTTTGAGGCAATGAATCTCCTCCCCAATTTCAAGAAGATTTGCTATTTGAGTACATAAGGAGGGTGATGAGAGACTATTAACATTTTCTACCGGTTTCTCCACTTTGAGAATTTGAAGTGTCTACCTAACTTGACATCAACTTTCTTTTTAGATTTCTTGGGTAGACATGAGAATGTCAAGAGGCCTTCTTAAAATTGAACTTCACATTTCGTGACCTCCAAGTGAGCAACACTCCCAACTTCAAATGAACCAAAGTTGCCATTTAAGATTTCTATGGCTTGCTCTTGCAATTTAGTATCATTTCCTCAATTTTGTTCTCTTGGATGATTATTGGTCTTGATGTCATGCATTGGCCCCATATCTCTTCCACATCAAGCTCCACTCCTTTTTCTTGAGACTCCAACTCATAGTTGATCATCTTTGAGTTGGGGGGCCTCAGTCACTTCATTGCTTAGCTTCAACTCGACCTCCAAAACATCAACTTCCCATTCAAATCGGTCCAACTCATAACCTCTAGCAATAAGCAAGCTCTTGAGATCATCCCTCGTGTTAAGCAATTGTTGTCTTCGGGCCACTTCCTTGGCAAGTCTAAGACTCAAGTCGGTGAGCCAATCTAGACTCATAACACTCTCATCACCATTCACAACCTTAACACCATTTTGTTCACCACGAAGTGCAATACTCTGAAGGAGATAGAAAAAGGGCTTGCATTTATCAAGCAAGGGTTCATCACAATTAGCCATATAACAAAAAGAAAAACAAAGAAATAAAAAAGAATTCCTCACTAATCAAATCAAAACTAGTAAACTACAAGTCCTAAATCAACTTGATATGCCTATTTTACCATGGCAACGGTGCCATTTTTTATGTCGCTCAACGCGGCCACTCAAAGGAAGCAAGGGCGGCCGTCATCAGCATAAACCTAACTTTAAAGGTCAGGGTCGATCCTGAAGGAAATAATGTGTCAGCGAATGGCTACTAGATTTTGACTCGATAAGTGAATACCAAGCAAATATTTTAATTAAAATGGGGGGAAATAAAACTAAAAACTACTCCTAAGAAACGATTGGGTAAGGATTAATCAAGCAAGGAGCAAGGATAGGGGATATGGGAATCAATCAAAACTCAATCAATCCATCACACTTAGCATCAAATTAACTCTATTGGTAGGTTGGGTTGCTTGTAATTATCCTGGCTAGGAGAGTTATCAAGCAAACTATGGCCTCTTACGCGAGGCACTCAAAGCAAAACTGTCAAGACCTTAGCCGTCGAGTCCCTTTTGTGGCTTTCAAATCATATACTCATAACTATCATGCAATCCTCCATCTCAACTACACTTGCTAAAGTAATAATTGAAGATCTAAGCTAGATTCAAGTAGCTACCTCAAATCTAAATTATACAAGAAAATATGCATGAATCCATAACCAATTCACGCAATCAAAGCAATTTGGGAGATACCCTCTTAATGTTGCTAGTAAAATATCAACTAAGCATGAAAGAAAGATAAATCATCAAGAACCATATAAAAATTAACATCCAAACTCAACTAAATCTACAAATTTCGCATTCAAGAACAAGGAAAGAAAGAGTGAGTAAAAGATAAATACAAGTGAAGCCCACACTCTTTAATTCACTCAAGAATTTGTAGAAAACTTTCCCAAAATCCTCACCTTAAACTAAAATCTACACTAAGGTGTGTTTTTTCTTCAAAGATGTATGAATGTTATTCTCTCTCAATCTGTTCTCAATGTCTGAAGAATGAGGGTTCAGAGCGCATGTATATGTGATTTTGGGACTAAAAATGGTGAAATTCTAGAGCTCCCCTAACGCTGGTCTCTGCAACATTCTACGATCGCGCTCAACATTCCATGATCGTAGAGTTTGTGTTTCCATATGCTCCATCTTCGCACCTAGGTTCTATTTGTCATAGCTCCACAATCGCGAGCGTGAGGGTCGCATTCGCGGAGTGTATCTGCTTCCAGGTACCATTTTGTGCATTTTAGCTCCTCTTGGCTCCAATTTAGCTCTATCTTCAATCCTTTTCAGCAAAGCCAAATCTGAACCATATGTAACTGAAACATACACCATTAAAAACATAATTATCCCTAAGTTATGCATTTAACAACACAAAATCATAAGAAAAGATCAAGAAATGAGTGCAAGTTATGCACTTCTCAGTGACAAAATGGTTTTCTAAAGTTTGGAGTACGAATTAATAGCCCGGTCGTGTAGTGTCACATGGACTATTTACTATGCCGTGAACCTAGATTTAAAATTCTCAGAGGCAAGATTTTCAGGACCAAGTGTCACCTTACGGACCGGTACACGGACCGTCTATGGTCACATGGTCCGTCACCCTGTTTGTGTACAGGTAACCCTCCAAGACGGAGGGCCACACGGACCATCTAGAGTCATACGGGCCGTGACTTGGTCTGTGTAAGGGTGACCCTATGCAGTACACCATACGGAAGGCCACACGAACCGTGTAGCTTTACACGGACCGTGTGGAGGCCCATCTACCCTGCATTTCCTAGGCGTCAACTCCACGGGAAGGCCACACGGACCATGTGAACCCACACGAGCCGTGTAAGCCCTTCCGTAAGGCGATGCCTGGCAGATTCTGGACAAGTTGTGGACCTCAAAGTGACGTCAATGATCCGGGGCCTTTCATCATCTCCCCCTTGGGAACATTCATCCCCGAATGTGCAAGAACAAGGCTTGAAAAGTTAGAGTTAAGGCAAGATAGTTCCGACACAAGATACAATGCACAACTCAACTCAAAATACAAGGTTTGTACAAAAAGCTTTTTATGACACAAATCAAATTATAGTTCAAGACCAAACTCATATCAAAGTTGCATTCAACTAGTGTCAAGAAAGGAAAATCCTTTAGTGTACACATATATGCATGTTAGGTCATGAGACTCAAGAGGGAAAGAAGATGACACAAGATGACACAATAGATAAGGAGGATCCCTAGTACCTTAAGCTTGAGTAGTTTGGAAAAGATGGGGGTATCGTTTCATCATGTCCAGCTCTGCCTCCCAAGTAGCACTCTCCACTAGTTGATTTCTCCAAAGTACCTTTACCGAAGCCACATCCTTGTAGCGAAGCCATTTTACTTGCCTATCCAAGATTGCCACCGGCACCTCCTCATAAGTCAAATTTTCCTCGACCTCAATTCCCTCCAAAGGCACAATGGTGCTAGGATCACCAACAAATTTTCTCAACATGGATACATAGAAGACCGGATGAATGGAACCCAAATCCGGACGTAATTCCAACTTGTAAGCCACACCTCTAATCCGCTCAATAATTTCATAAGGACCAACATACCAGGGGCTTAACTTTCCCTTTTTGCCGAAATGCATCACACCCTTCATAGGAGAGACTTTCACATAAATCCAATCCCCGGCATGAAATTTGAGGTCCCTTCTCCTACTATCCGAATAGGACTTCTGACGACTTTGGGTCGCCTTCAATCTCTCCCTAATCACTTTTACCTTCTCCATAGCATCCAACACCAAGTCCGAGCCAACTAAAGCCATCTCGCCCAATTCAAACCATCCCACAGGGGATCTACACCTCCTACCATACAAGGCTTCAAATGGCGCCATGCCAACGCTAGCATGGAAGCCATTATTATAAGCAAACTCGATGAGTGGAAGATGATCATCCCAATTCCCCTTAAACTCCAACACACATGCCCACAACATATCCTCCAAGGTTTGAATAGTCCTTTCCGCTTGGCCATCCATTTGAGGATGAAAAGCGGAACTCAACTTAATTTTGGTCCCAAGGCCCTTCATAAAAGATTTCCAAAAGTGGAAAGTGAATTGAGCACCACGATCCGATATAATGGATCTAGGTACACCATGCAACCTCACCAACTCCTGAATATACAACCTTGCGTAGTCCTCGGCACTGTAGGTAGTCTTGACCGGCAGAAAGTGAGCCGATTTCGTCATCCGATCCACAATGACCCAAATGGAGTCGAATTGCCTTCGGGTCCTAGGCAATCCAACCACAAAGTCCATATTAAATCCTCCTACTTCCATGTGGGAATTTCAATGTCTTGGGCCAAACCGCCAGGCCTTTGGTGTTCTACCTTCACCTGCTGACAATTCGGGCATTCGGACACGAACTTGGCAATATCTCTTTTCATACAATGCCACTAATACACCTCTCTCAAATCCCGGTACACCTTGGTAGACCCGAATGAATAGAGTAATGAGAGTTATGAGCCTCACTCATAATTACCTTCTTAAGGTCATCTACATTGGGAACACAAAGCCGGTCTTGGTACCAAAGTACACCATCTCCCCCTTGGGAGAATGCCTCGGTCTCCTTTGCAGCAACCAACTCCTTCAATTCACATAACGACGGGTCTAGATCTTGCTTAGCTTTCACCTCATTCACCACGGAAGATTCCGCCCCATTCTGAACTTGAATACCACCCTCGCTGGAATCAGTCAACCTGACACCCAACCTAGCCAACCGGTGAACATCCCTTGCCAACTCCTTTTTCCCATTTTCAACATGCGCCACTCTCCCCATAGACAACCTGCTGAGAGAGTCGGCTACAACATTGGCCTTGCCCCGATGGTACAGCACACTCATGTCATAATCTTTCAAAAACTCCAACCACCTCCTTTGCCTGAGGTGAAGATCCCTCTGCGTGAAAACATATTGCAAACTCTTGTGATTGGTAAATATATCAACATGGACCCCGTACAAATAATGCCTCCAAATTTTCAAAGCAAAGACCACCGCTGCCAATTCAAGGTCATGTGTGGGATAGTTTCGTTCATGCACCTTCAACTGTCTTGATGCATATGCTATCACCTTACCATTTTGCATAATCACACAACCCAATCCAATCTGCGAGGCATCACAATACACTACAAACCCTTCTGAACCATTTGGCAAGGTCAAGATGGGAGCTGACGTAAGTCGATCCTTCAAGGTTTAGAAACTTTTCTCGCATTCATCCGACCATATAAACTTAGCCTGCTTCTGGGTCAACTTGGTCAATGGAGAAACAATAGATGAGAAGTCTTCCACGAACCTTTTGTAGTATCTGGCCAACCCGAGAAAACTGCGGATATCCGAAAGAGTTAACGGTCTAGGCCAATTTTTCACCATCTCTGTTTTTCTCGGATCCACCTTGATACCATCTCCGGACATCACATGCCCGAGGGAAGCCACTTCGCCCAACCAGAACTCACACTTGCTAAACTTAGCATACAATTTCTTTTCCCTCTGAGTTTGGAGGGCCATCCTCAAATGATTCTCGTGCTCCTGTTCACTTCGGGAGTAAACGAGGATATCATCAATAAAGACCACCATGAAGTTGTCCAGGAAAGGCTTAAACACTCTGTTCATCAAGTCCATAAATGCGGTCGGAGCATTAGTTAGGCCAAACGACATCACCATAAATTCAAAATGCCCATCACATTCCCTAACCTTCAACTGATGATACCCGGAACGGAGATCAATTTTTGAGAAGTAAGTGGCACCTTGAAGCTGGTCAAACAAATCATCAATCCTTGGCAACGGGTACTTGTTCTTAACGGTCACCTTATTCAGCTTCCTGTAATCAATACACATACGGAGAGACCCGTCCTTCTTTCTTACAAAAACACGGGAGCACCCCACAGTGATGTACTAGGCCGGATAAAATCCTTCTCTAAAAGGTCCTTTAATTGTTCCTTTAACTCTTTCAATTCTGCGGGGGCCATCTGATACGGAGGGATAGAAATAGGCTGAGTATCTGGAAGAAGATCTATGTCGAAGTCTATCTCTCTATTCGAAGGAATGCTCGGTAAGTCCTCGGGAAACACATTCGAAAATTCATTAACCACAGGGACCGACTCGAGGGTAGGCACCTCAGAATCTATATCCCTGACCCTCACCATATGGTAGATGCACCCCTTAAAAATCATTTTCCGCGCCTTAAGGTAGGAAATAAACCTACTTTTAACAAAGGAATCACTAGCCTTCCATTCAAGAACTGGCTCACCGAGAGTTTGGACCTGGACTTTCCGGGTTCTACAGACTATGGAAGCATAAGATGCATGCAGCCAATCCATCCCAAGAATCACATCAAAATCAAAAATCTTGAGTTCCAAAAGATCACATGGAAAGATTTTATGCAACACAGCAACAGAGCACCCGTGATAGACTCTATAAGCAGCAATAGATTTACCCACGGGAGTGTAGACCGAGAAAGTCTCTCTTAAAATCTGGGGTTTCAACTCGAACTTGACATCCAACAGTGGAGTCACAAAAGACAAGTTTGCACCTGGGTCAAGCAAAACATAAGCATCAAAATCAAAGACTTTTAACATACCAGTCATGACGTCTGGAGCCTCCCAACACCCTGAGGACCTCTCTGCTGACCCTGCCCGCCTTGGGCTACCTGACCTCGGCCTCCACGCGCATTCCTAGGGCAATCAACAACCTTGTGGTCCTTACTTCCACATCCGAAGCAAAGTCCCAATTCCTCTCGGCAGGCACCTGTGTGGGGCTTCCACACTTGTTACACGAGATATATCCTGGTTTGCCACCTGTCGGTACCCCGGGAGAGGGTGCCCGAGCATTAGGCACCCGAGCTCCCGAACCTTGGCATTGCTGGAAGCGACCAAAACCAACATTCCTAGCACCGGAGAACCTACCATCAAAGCGGGCTCTCTTGGGATCTTGTGCTCTTTTCTCTTTGAGATTCTCCCCTTAAATCATCTCAGCATACACCATGAGTTTGGTAATATCCATGTCCCCAATTAGCATAGCTGTTCGACATTCTTTCACCAACGAGTGAGAAATACCCGAAACAAATTTGTGCATCCGTGCACGGAGGTCGGCCACCAGGGATGGAGCATACTTGGAAAGCTTGGTAAACTTGAGAGCATAGTCCCTTACACTCATACTCCCCTACTTAAGGTTAATAAACTCGGTCATTTTGGCCTCCCTCAACTCAAGTGGAAAGAAGTGGTCGAAGAAGGCAGATTTGAACTCTCCCCATTTAACATCACCATCACAGACCCTTTCTACAACCCACTTTGTATACCATACCTGAGCTACATCCTTCAGCTGGTAAGCAGCCAACCCAGCTTTTTCCTCAGAAGAGACACCCATGATGTTCAGTATTTTTGAGAGTTCATCAATGAACTCCTGAGCGTCCTCATCAAGCCTTGACCCGTAGAACTCTAGAGGATTCATCCGGGTGAAGTCCCTCACAATAGAAGCGGGTGTAGGGTCCCGCAGCAAATTAGCTTGCCTTGCCGGAGCAGTCACCACCTGTGCAAGCATACATCCCCTTTCCAAAACATTAACATAGGTCCTCAGGCAAACATCGAAAGGGGGGCGAAAAGAGTCTATTTTTTGGCGAAAGCGGTACGAAATTCACCGTTAGAGATAGGCTCCTCCATAGACTCGTGAGGGGTCGGATCTTCAACAGCCGGAGCTGGCCTAGGTAGTGGAGGTCTTCCTCGAGGCATTTACTGAAAGGGATTAGCGACACCAGTAAGTAAGGAAATTTCATAAACCAGTCACAGCACGATACATGACATGAAGAAGGGAGGAATTTCCTAATACATCTTCGTAGCCTCCCAATCATAGGTATGGTGCACTTTACACCCATGAATAGGACTCTACTCAACGCGGCATGTTGGGCTCCGAGGACCATTTTAAACCTAAGGCTCTGATACCACCTTTTTTAATGACCCAGGGTCGGGGCCTTGATGTGACACGGCAAATGGGGACCCGAGATTCCTCAAACAAGCCTCAAAATTTCAGACATCTACGAAGTTTGGTTCAAGAGCTTTTGAAGATAAGTAGTTAAATAACGGAAATCTAAATCTAAAAAAAAAAAAGAGCAAATCTTATAAATTAAGCAAAATAACAAGGTTTTTACAAAACACCCAACATGTGCCTCTAGTTAAGGAATGGAGGTCAGGACAAGTTCCGGGCTCACCCTCAATAAAATATATATACATAAGAAATACAAGAACAAAAGCTCGCCCTCGGACGATGGGGCTCACCACAAAGGTATCTTCAAAAGAGGACTATTCGCCCGGCGACTGGTACTCAAACTGCTAGGTCCCTACATGGTAAAATCATGTAGGTATAGAGTATGCGTTAGTACATTTGAATGTACTAAGTATGCAGGCATGCAATGCATATGACTTACCGAACTTGCATATCGGTGTTAGATGACAAGGGCACATAATTCACAAGGATCATATAAGTAAAGGAATTTAGTATATAAGATGCCATGGAATGTGTGATGTGTGCAAATGTGATAATGCTCCTATATATATATATAACAGGGATGGACTATAACCGACAACCCAAATCCATGCAAGCTATTACATGAATTGGACCGAGTGGGACCTCCCATCGGTAGGGAGAAGATTACTTGCCAAGGGTAATCTACATCAGACCTTACAGAACTCACCATTTCGGGGATGGTCACCTTCCTTATGGGGCTCCCTATTTCGGAAGGATTTACAAGAATAATATCAAGACATAATAAACGAAAAGCCATTACTTACGACCCAGTCATTTCGGTAATGGCAAACGTTCTTATGTTGGCACATAGTTCAAAGAAAGGGGGAGGACCCCCAATCCGTTGGTGCTAAGTCTTACACATCCCCACAAGAGAGTCAAATGTCCATTTCAACGTTAAATGCACAAGTAGGCTCAAATGCCAAATCACAAGTTCAAGATCACATGATTCATGCAAGGAATAGCTCATATACATGTACAAGATGGTGCAAGCACCCAAGATGCTCAAAGAGCCAAGATACAAGGTGGTGTAAACACCCAAGATGCTCCAAGAGCCATAATTATAGACGTACCAGTGATCACCTTCTTGTCATATCCCATGTCTTACCAAAAATCATATTATAATTCCACATTTCCAAATTTCCATGTATCAATGCCATGAGTATAATGCAATGCATAATGTAGGGATGGCATGGGTAATGTAGAGAATATCCAACATAGCAATATAAGGTAAAGAAAACTAGAAAATCCGTAATAAAATTAGTAGAAATGGTAGTAATATCACCCATGCATAAAACATCTTAAAAGAGACATGCATGTTCATAGATTCATAATCCAAGTAGCTCATCATATTCAAGCTTAACATAACTCAAAATTCGAAATATTATATAGCACATGCATGGTTCAAGTTACCAAGACCAAGTAGTAAAATTTCACAATTTAAGTAGACAAGTTTATAAAATAGTTTGAGAAGAACTTGGGTCTTCTTGGTTGAAAGGAGCCAAGAATCAAGACCCACATACCTGTTTTGGAGACAAGCTTAAGGAGAATGGACTCAATGTGAAGGCCTTAGCTTGAAAGATCCTAGAGAGAATGCTGGAAAGTCTTGAAGGAGTGGATTTTAGAGAGGGGAGTGAAGTGAGGGAGGCTGAAAAATGAGGGTGAATAACTTATACAGGGAGCTTAGGAGGGGGGGGTGACCAAATTTTTGTTGGGAATAACCAATATTTCAAAAATGCCATTAATGAAACGGACCTGAAATTGGTCCGTCTGGGGCATACAATACGGTACACGGTCCGTGTAGTATCACACAGACCGTTTACTATGCCGTAACCCTGGACTTAAAATTCTCGGAGGCAAGATTTTCAGGACTAAGTGTCACCTTACGGACAGGTACACGGACCGTCTATGGTCACACGGTCCATGACCTTGTCCGTGTACAGGTAACCCTCCACGCTGAACCTAGACGGAGGGCCACACAGACTGTCTAAAGTCACACGGGCCGTGACTTGGTCCGTGTGAGGGTAACCCTACACAGTACACCATACGGAAGGCCATACAGACCGTGTAGCTTTACACGGACATGTGGAGGCCCATCTACCCTGCATTTCCCAGGCGTCAGTCAACTCCACGAGAAGGCCACACGGACCGTGTGATCCCACACGGGCCGTGTAAACCCTTCCGTGAGGCGATGCCTGGCAGATTCTGGGCAAGTTGTGGACCTCAAAGTGACGTTAATGATTCGAGGCCTTTCATCGTGGTCTTATCCAACAGATTTTAAGGAGAAATGTTGACATTTTCTAAGATCCTAAGTCTATGATTTGTCGTTTAAGCCCCCAAATAAGCTATTGTTTTCCAACTCATTCTAAAATATTCCAAGTCAAAACTCCTCCCAAACACTCTCAAGTTTCTCAAGGCCATAAAGAAAGGAGTCCAAGCTAGGGTTTTGGATTTTCTTTATCCTCCAACAAGATTTTCATCTATGATCACACTAAGGTATGTGAGTTTTAATTTGTGGAGATATTTTCCTCCATAAAGCTCAACCAACCCTCTTCTTCGACTATTTTTATGTTATGGGTTACTTATATAGTTGCATGAACTCTTTTACATGATGATATTATGGAGTAATTTGTGGTATTTTAACTTTGTACATTATTGTGATATGAGATGCTATGTGAAATATATGATTTACATGAGGGTTAAATGATTGCCTAACCAAGTTTTAATTTTAAGTATATGTAAATATATCCACCATGTTTTGACCGAAGCTATATGCCAAGTTTCTTATGTTGATGAAAGCCTTAGGCAAGACATATGAACTATGAATGTTGTGAATTTTGAAGGGTTATTTTGCATGCTATTAGCTATGAGAATAATATGAAAGAATGATATGAAATCATATCTTTAATATTATGAAGCTTTGGTTTTGATGAGCTACTCTATGATGATATTATGATATTTTAAGACATTTGTGTATTATGACCAAGAGTATGATTGAGTATTCCTTGGAATTGTGATCGAGGACCGAGAGTACCTTAGTAAATAACCATTGTCTTTTAACCATTGAACTTGGTAGCTCTTGTTGCATGATTGACCAAAAAGGGTGGTCTTCCTGTACAGGACATGCTAATTAATAATCGCAAAGGGTGTAGTTCCCATAAGGACTTCTCTCATACATTAACCAAAAAGGTTGGTGTTCCTATAAGGTGTTTGTAGAACTCTCTCCGAAATGAGGTAAGTGACCATAAGCTGAAGTTTTTAGTTTAGACTGGAAAATTAGACCACTTCTCGTCCAGTGTGGAGTGAACATTGGGATTCCAAGTAGTAGCTCACTTGGTCTTACATGTCGGTTATGGTCCCTTCCCATATATGTATGATATGTCATGTGACTTAGTGATTCTTCATGCATATTTTGACTAAGCATTCATCATTCATGTCATATTGAACCTTTATCCATTGATTATGGTTATGAATATTGTTTAATTATGGCTTATGTTCCTTGTTAAATTGCATCTTGCATACTTAGTACATTCGAAGTACTAACGCATACTTCTTGCCTACATGATCTAACTTTGTAAGGACCAGAGTTCCTATTCATCCTTCTTTTCCACGTGGCTAGACAGATCGATTGAAGATTGCGATTGGTGAATCCTCTATTTCGGAGACAATATCCACTTACTTTCATGCTTTATTAGGACTTGTCTATTTATGAATATTTATCTTTTGAGGGTGAGCTTGGGAGATGTCTTGGCCCCCATTCTACTCATGATTATGTAACTATTAAGCACATCCCTTAGTCCCTATTCCCTTCCATGCTTGATGTTGTGATAAGATGAAAGTCCTAAGCTCCTACTTCTCCCCATATTGTGAGTCATACTCATCCGCCCCTTAGACTTTATTTGCTAGGTTATCATGCTAATACTCTCCCCAATGACATCCCCATAGCTTGAGTCCAAAGTCCTGCTTCCCCTAGAATAATGTGTTTGTTATTTAATTATACTTCTACAACCAAGGATGTGCCTTATATGCTTAAGAGGCTTGTTTAGGGTCCCTTTGGGTTCCCCATTCATCGTGTTATGCCTAGGCCGTAGGCTTGGATTATGACAACCTACTTGTCCTCTAGCCTACATTACAACCTATAAAGTCCAAGTTAATCTTGATCTTCCATATTCTTAAAGTAGTGGCATAATATCCTAAGGACAAGCCTATGGTTCATCTTGAATAGCATGAGTATTCTTTTGTACGAGTGAGCGAAATTTTATTTTTTTATCCATTGTTGTTAAACTTATAATCTGTGAGCAATCATAGATGATTTTCTTATGGTGAGGGCACATGTTCAATGAGAGATTGGTAACTTGTGTGATTGCATGACTGAATAATATGCATGAGCTCACTGTGTTATAGAGTCAATTCTTGAGGTTAGGAGGTTTTTGAACTAGTCATTTCTGGGGTTGTAATTTGGTAACATGCTTGTTTGATGTAAGCCTTCCATGCTCGTTGTTGTAGTCCAAGATTGACCGCCTTATGTAAAGTTTGTGTTAGAGTCGTCCATGCATGAAGATGTGAATTTGTTCGAGGATGAACAAAGCTCTAAGTGTGGAGTGGTAATCTTAAGCGTATTTGTACACTAAATAGCCAAGTTCAACCCATGTTTTTGTTAATTTTGGGAGCGAATCCCATGTTGTTGATAGTATTTTAAGTTTTGTCGATATTTTTGGGTGCTAACCAATATGATTGGATGTTTGTAGGGTCAAAAATTTAAGAATAGACCTCAAAAAGATTTCATAAAGCCATATGATGAACAACCGAAGCTTGGAAGGGATGTTGGGAAGCAAAAGTGCAAAAATGAACTATCATTAAATAAGTATGTGTTGCAGACTTGTTCCGAAATAGTACTTTTGTTAGTCTCCTTTGATTCGTAAACCAACTAAATTTGACTGAAACAAATTCTTGACCAGAAGAGTCCATGCCAAGTCTGCATCATTAACTTGGTTGATGACAATGTATTTTTTGCCTAGAAGTTAAAGGATGGAGAAATGTGAAGACTTGAAACATGTCCGTATTGCGGATTTCAATACCAGTTGTGGATTTTACTGAATTTCAATACTATAAGTAAGACAGTTGTATTATTTTATTCATTATTCATTTGGGGAATTAGCAAGACTGCTAGGACGACGAAGAAGGCCCTTTTTAGGTTTTTTCCTAGTATTTATCACTTTAATTCAGGTATGAATTCCTTAATACATGAGTTTTATTGTAATCATTAGCAATTAAAACCTTGTCTAGGACTGTGGCCATGGGTTGTGGCTTTTAATGTCAATTTCTTTGGATGCAGATTGATTATCATTTAAGATTATTCTTGCATCCTTGATTGTAGTATTTTAATGCTTAGCTATCATCAGAATAAATTTACTGTCTACTCTGGAACTCAAAAGATGAATAGGAGGATAGAACGTGGGGATACAAGGAGCATGTTTATTCTAGGATAAAAACTTAGATTGATTCTTACATAGGATGAAATTACGACACATGCCTATATACCTCACGTGGTTATGAAACAAGACGATAGCTCAATGTTCCACGGTTGGTTCATGCCTATCCCTACTCAATGATTTAGTTAGACTATCAATTGTAGAAGGCAATTAGATGTCAAAAGATTATAGTCGTATAATTAACCTTGTAAATTAATAACTTGATAATCATAAGATTTCAAAGAAATAGATATTATACCTGAACTCATGCTATGTTGCAATCCTGGATTCTCCCTAATCATTGTAAATTTATCTTTACTTATTGCAACTTTTAGCATATTCATACCAGTCACACTCTTTTAGTTCGCTTAAATAAATAATTAAAATTAATATAACTTAGTAAATAGTTAATTAGCAAGTCCCTGTGGGTTCGACATCCGACTTCTGAAAAGAACTCTTATATTACTTGGTTGAACACGTAAACTTGCATGCGCTATAGGTAGCAACACCCATGTTCCGAGGATGTGTTTATGTTTACACTCAAAAAAAATTTATTTCAATTTTATTTTTAGATATCAAGCTAGCTAAGGGCCTGTCCTAGTAGCTCATCTATGTTTTAAAAAGATTTTAGACATGCTCCTATAGCTCATCCATAGCTTTGGGGTTTATGTATTCATGACTTGTACTTACTCCTATTATATTCTTGAGATTGTTTAGACTACCTTGATTTTTACTTCACAGTCCCTTATGGTTGATATTCTTTCTTATGCAATGTATGCTAAGAAACTTGATTGGAATCCGTCAAGATTCTAATCGTGACTACCTTGATTTTTACTTCAAAGTCCCTTATGGTTGATATACTTTCTTATGCAATGTATGCTAAGAAACTTGATTGGAATTCGTCAAGATTCTAATCATCGTGTTATGTCTAGAACCTAGCTTGAATTGTGACAAACACTTTAACATCTCAAGGAAATAAAAATAGAATATTGGAAAGATATTCGAGAATTACTATGCCAAATAGATAGATTTTGAAATTAATGAAAGAAATAAATGAGAGTATACAAGGGTGAGAAACATATCTCTGCATTAGTTTTTCAAGAACTTGATCTGGAGTTAGAATAAAGCTAATTCCCCTAGCTTGGATAAGAGTTTTCATTTCTCTAAGTATTACTAGTGAGCTCAGTGCAGCCTATTTAACTAAGATGGTTACAATTTCGTGATGATAACATGTTATAAAATATAAGCAATATATGTAAAGCATTATAGGCAAGAGATATGGAGAATAGAATTTAGAGATCATCTTATTCAAAAATATCTTTAAGTGTATCACAACAGTGAATGACAATCCCTATTTATAGGTTGAGAAACTTCTCTAAAAATCACCATGATAAATTCATAGTTAATAGATATGATCTTCTCTAAAATAATTCATAAAACCGAGAAAATATACGTCCATGAATGAATGGACAATCCACTAATACAATGAAATTATAACAATTCTTAACATTTGTTTGTTCCACTGATTTATCAGAAAGGGATTAAAAATAAAACATAATTTGTTTATGGGACTAAGGTGTAATCACCACCACCAACTACAATATAATTTTTAAAAATATTTTATTAACATAGTATTAAATTAATTAATTTTATCAAATTGTAAAATAATTAATTTTAAATAAATACAGTTTCTTTATAAGTGTCTAAATTTAAGTTTCTTAATTTTAATGCTGACATAAATTTGGATCCAGCCATCTTAATCTATACTATATTAAAAGTGTGAAGACCCTTAGAAATATTGATTGAACTTTTTGCTCTTCATTAAAAGACTATATTTTAGATAAAATTGTCTTTTCACAAATTTTCTTTAAATTATTATTTAGTTATATTTATATTATTAACTTCTAAAATATATGGAAAGAAGTAATAAAATAAGGACTTCTAATCATGGAAAAACTCCTAAATCTTATTTGATAGACTTTTACTTCTTCCTTATTTGAATCAAGGAACCTTGCAGCTACTAAGAAAAATCTTAATTTATCATGGGTTCTAATTAGTGATAGAATCTCTATATATAGGAAGTTTAAATAAATAAAAAGTTGAATAGGATTATATTGTTATTTTACATGTAATTTGTAGTATTTTTCTTTTGAAACTTTCACCTTTATACATCTCACACTGTTTAATTTTTTCATGTTGTCGTATTTTGTTTTATCTATCTAGATCATTTATTTTCTAATAATGTGATTTTAGTTTATTTTGTTGCGTTCATGGCATAATTTATGAATTCCGCCTTTTTGAAGAAAAAAATAGAAAAAGAGTTGATGGTGACAATTGATGATTTGTTTTGTTGGCAAGTAATGCATTCACTTTTTACATTAAATTTGGATTAACGGTATTTATTATTGAAATATCTACCTTACTACAAGTAATTATTTAATTTTTAAATAACTATACGTACTTGAATTTTCTCTTAGCAAATAAATTTCATGTTTCTAATTCAAAGATCGTAAAAAAGTATCACACAAAGAAGGGAAGATAGTCATTTAAAGTAGCACTCATGCTTGGAGAGAGTAAGCAACATCCAATATCAATTTATTGTTTTTGGTAAGAACAAATTTACTAGTAGAATCCGACAATTCTTTGGAAAAACTTTATTCCTATGATTAGACTTTTAGAAATAATAATACTTAAATATATTTAATTGTATCTATTTTTTTAATTTTTACACTATTCATTACAAATTTGTATTGTTAGAACTGAAATATACTAAGAATATATTAAAATAGTCTATAATTTGCCTAAATTAAGAAAAAAGCGATAGATCAATAACAATTAAAAATTTATGTTATGTTTGTCAATAAGAAATTGTCATTTAAAAAGGTATATTATTTTTATGCTATATAGAAAACATGTTAATAAAAAAAGGCTAACTACACGGAAATTAAAGTCAAATTTATCGTTTAGTATTCGCCAAAAGCAAAAAAAAAAGGCTTGAAAATATTTTATGTTATTAATTTTTTGAGTCTTACTAATGACAAAAGAATCTTTTAATAATTTATCCTTTTGTGGGAAGAAAATGTTAAAGTAGCGGTTGTATACACATATACTAAATTAATATTACATTAAAAATATGAAGGTCCATAGAAATATTGATTGAATTTTTAACTCTTCACTAAAAGACTTTGTAATAAAAGAATTATCATTTATTATTTTCGTCAAATTACTATTTGATTATATTTAAAATATTTAAATTAAGGAGTTCTAAAATATATGATAAAAGAAAAATAGTTTTAAAAAAATTAAGAAGTCTCAAATATATGAGGAGAGGAAAATATAAGGTAAGAGATATTACGACAATTAATAATTAAAGAATCCTAAAATATACAGCGAGAGAAAAATAAAGGGCAAGCCCGGTGCACTAAACTCCCGCTATGCGCAGGGTCCGGGGAAGGACCCGACTACAAGGGTCTATTGTACGCAGTCTTACCTTGCATTTCTACCAGAAGCTGTTTCCAAGGCTTGAAACCGTGACCTCCTGGTCACATGGCAGCAACTTTACCAGTTACTCCAAGGCTCCCCTTCACATCAAGAGAAAAATATATTTTAAAAATTAAGGAGTCGTAAAATATATGGTAAGAGAAAATTATTTATAGTAAGAGGTATTAGGAGAATTAATAATCAAAGAATCCTAAAATGGTAATAGAAAAAAAAATTGAAAATTAAGGAATCCTAAAATATATGATAAGAGAAAATTATATGGTAAGAGTTCGAAGGTTTTATCTCATCAAAATGTATGAAGTTTTTTATATTCTTAAGTTATTTGTTATTAGACAAGATTAAAAAAAGATATTTTCTTTTACATTTTGTCATTTTTATTTTTAATTATTTAGAGAAATGTCATTCTCTATTAGTATTTTTTATGTAACACTATTATTTACGAAAGTCAAGTTAGATGAAATAGTTAAATCTGGGTTAAATATATCAATGTTCATTTATTAAATATAATGTAAAGATTCTTGGCAGGTGACTTTCAATTTCGTTTCGGTGCAACTTCAAGTTGTCATTTTTCATTTTACCATAATCATTTTTGTTAATGTTAATTTTTAAAAATTTTATATTTAATAATATATTATACACACATCAATTTAATAATTATATATATGTGTGTGTGTGCGCGCGCGTGTGTGTGTATGTTATTATTAATGTGATACACACATAAACAAGAAGAACAACACACCCAGTGGAATCCCACAAGTGGGGTCTAGGGAGGATAAATGTACGCAGACCTTACCACTACCTCAAAGGTAGAGAGGTTGTGTCTTAAGAACCCTCGTCTAAAGAAACCCATAAGCAAAGTAAACTACATATAGCGAAAAAAGGAAAAGGGAAGAAAACAAAAATAAAGAACGACTAATAATGAAAAGTACATGATATTATGTAAATACGATAAAATTAAGATATATATGACGGATAATGGCAACACAAAAATAAAGACACAACTAATACTACTACCCTACTACACCCCAAGGCCGGACATCAACCTAACCCTACTAACATATTAGTTTGATACTCTAATTCACGACCTCCACTCCTTTCTATCTAAGGTCATATCCTTGGTGAAATCAAGTTTAGCCATGTTTGTCTGATCACCTCCCCCTAATACTTCTACGATCTACCTCTACTCCTTTGTGTAGCCTCTAAATCCAACCTCTTGCACCTTTGAACAGGAGCATCAGTGCTTCTTCTCTGCACATATCCAAACCATCATAGTCTCGTTTCTCTCATCTTGTCAACCATAGGAGCCATCTTTAACTTCTCTCGAATGGTCTTATTCCTAATATTATCACTCCTAGTATGTCCACACATCCATCTCAACATCCTCATCTCCGCGACCTGCATCTTCTGAACATGTGAATTTTTGATTGGCCAACACTCCACCCCATACAGCAAAGACGGTCTAACCACCATTCTGTAAAACTTACCTTTAAGTTTAGGTGGTATCTTCTGATCACACAGTACTCCAAAGATAAATCTTCATTTCGTCCATGCTGCCCCAATACGATGTGTGACATCATCATCAATATCGGCTCTACCCTGGATGATGGACCCAAGATATTTAAAGTTATTTTTCTTGGGAATTGGTTGAGTGGCAAGCCTCACATTAATATCTGCTTCATCCCTCACAACACTGAATTTGCACTCGAAGTATTTTGTTTTGATCCTGCTCAATTTGAATCCTTTGGAATCCAAAGTCTGTCTCCGAACCTCCAATATATCATTAACTTTAGCCCCCATCTCATTAATCTGTACTATGTCATCCGCAAATAGAATACACCATGGAACCTCCTCATAAATATATTGTGTCAGCTTATCCATCACCATGGCAAATAGAAAAAGGCTCAACACAGATCTTTGATGAAGTCCCATCTCAACAGGAAAATACTTTGAGTCTCCTCCCACCATTCTTACCTGAGTTTTGGCTCCGTCGTACATGTCCTTTATCACCCTAATATACACCATTGGAACACCTTTCATCTCTAGACACCTCAATAGGACATCCCTCGAAACTTTGTCGTAGGCCTTCTCGAGATCGATGAACACCATATGACGGTGCTTCTTTCCCTATATTTCTCTACTAATCTCCGAACAAAATGAATTGCTTCAGTAGTCGACCGCGCAGACATGAATTCAAACTGATTCTCTAAAATAGACACTCTTTTTCTCACCCTCATCTCCACCACACTCTCGCAGACCTTTATAGTGTGGCTTAACAACCTAATACCCCTGTAATTGTTACAGTTTTGAATATCACCCTTGTTCTTGTACAATAGAACTAGTGTACTTCTCCATTCATCGGGCATATTGGCAGTCTTCATAATAGCATTGAATAGTCTAGTCAACCACTCTATATCATCTTTGACCATGTTTTTTCAAAAATCTACCAGAATCTCATTGGGTAAGATCGACGTCCCTCTCTTCATCCTAATTATAGCACGTCTAACCTCTTCAACTCTGAACTGCCTGCAATAACCAAAATCTCGATGATGATCGGAGCTCATCCAGCTCAATACCTCTATCTCCTTTTTCGTTTAAGAGTCTATGAAAGTAAGCTTGCCGCCTTAGCTTAATGGAAGTCTCATCCACCAACACTAAACACATAAAACAATTTATTAAATTGTCATTTACAATTTTCTTCTTAAACTATTATTTTATTTTCTTATAGTATTTGAAATTAAGGAATCCTCAAGTATATGGTAAGAGAAAAATATAGAGCATGAGATATCAGGTAGAATTAATAATTAAGGAGTTTGAACATATATAGTAAAATTAAAAATATTAATGAGATTTTAGGGGTCTCAACATAGACATGGTTGGTAAAAAGTTGCACTGATTAGTTTTATTATCTTTTTTCTTTTACTTATGAAAGTTATCGATATTTTTAATACTTCATGATAAATCGATCTTTATTTGCAGATTTTTTTCGTCTAAGTTGATCGGCATAAAACCCAACTATTTGTTCATTTATGGAGGTGAACAAGACTCTTCAAATCATTTTTAATAATAAGAGAATTTAGAACTTGTTTGGATGGTGGCTTTCCGTGGTATGGTATGGTATGGTTATATAGCGAACGATGATTGTTTTGATTGTTTCATTAATTATATAGTACAGTATGGTTTGGTTTCATGGTTCTGTAACCATAAAAACCTCCACTTTTTGAAACCACCAATTTGGTGGTATCCCATGGTTCTCTCATTTTTTTCCAATTATACCCTTATTTAAATTTAAATAATTCTAATTTATCCTTTATTCTTTATTAAACTTTACTATATATATATATATATATATATATATATATATATATATATTATTTTTGTATTACTTATTTCCCTCCGTATCAACTTTTGAAACTTTTTTTCCGCCTCCCGTCTTTTCTTTCACATTTTAGGCTATTTTTTTAGGTTCATTTTTTTTGATTCTTACTTTTTTATTTTCTTATGTTGTTTGTATAGATTGGAGATATATCAGTTTGTATGTTTCCCTACTTGATTCTATGTATATATTTTTAAAAAAATTTAAAAAAATATTGGTAAAATATTTATAATAAATAAAGACCTTTTTTGTAAATTTGTAAGTTACGATAAATACAACACAATCAAATCAAACAACAAATTAACATTAAATAGCAACTCATACAGTCTACCCAAACATTGTATGGTATTGTACTGTACGATACTATATCATACCATACAGTACCATACATTATGAAATCATGGTAAACCACCATCCAAAAGGCTGTTAAAGTTTTGTTTTTTAAATTCTCAAATATAATAGGATGAATCACTTCAAGATTTTTTCCTTTATTATATTACTCTCAAAGAAATTGAAAGACTAATATTTTTATTTTCATATTTCTGAAAAATCAAAGTGTCAATTTTCTAAATTATGTTATTTGACAATATTTTTTAAAGAAAAATAAAAAAAGTGTATTTCAAAAAATTATCTAATGAAATATAATTTTTTAGATTTATTTTTTTTAACAAAATAAGATTATTTTAATCCCGAATAAAACAAATAGAACTATACAAATTATCCATAAAATATACTCTTTATATTATATTTAAATTAAATGTATGATTAGATTCATCCATTATTGTTCCATTTACTTAGAACTGGGTAAGCTTGGTATGAAAAAAAATATTGGAATAGAGCACTATCCCCAAATGAGGTCTATCAAATCCAAACTTGAATTAATTGGACTTCAATACGTATTTTAAATGCCAGATGAATAATTAAAAAATATGACTTTTATGACAATATTAAGGATTTTCAAATATTTATAGTATTCAATTTAATAATATTGACGTGACAAACACGTGCAATGCATTTGGGTTGTTGAGACGAGGGTTCCCATAAAAGTCTCTCTACTTTTATAAGGTAGTGGTAAGATCTGTGTACATTCTACCTTCTCTAGACCCCACTTGTGGAATCCCACCGAGTATGTTGTTGTTGTATACATGTGTTGCACATGTATACTAAACTAATCTTTAATAAAAATAAAGAGGCCCTTAGTGGATCTAATGTCCGTAAAAATTGTTGTTAAAAGGACTAGCTAGACTAAGATATTTCCTCTAGCATGGCTATGGAAAACCACTGTTCTTTATTTTAGAACCAACTGTTCAGAAATTGTCAAAATTTGCTTCATACATGTATAAATTCTGTAAACCGAAGACAAGCTGAAATATTGTTAACAAGAGTTAAGATCACGTGCTCAACAGGAAGAATGAAATACACCGTGAACTTCCTGTAGATATTACTATCAAAACTATTGTCTCTTTAAACCCAGGAATTAGCTTACATTGCAGTATGAGTCAATGATGGCATCAGCAAGATATTCACATTTAGCAGCCGATAATCCAGCCAAGGATATCCTCCCATCTTTGGTCATGTACACATGCCACTTATTGGTCATGTTCTCGCTCTGCATGGTCAAGAAGAGGGAAAAAAATAGTGAGCACCAGATATGCAGGTACGGGGAAAGAAACATATGCACAGTTGATACTCTATTCCATAGTTAAGTCTCTCACTGCACTATCCTTTGCATATTGAACATGTAAAATCAGTAAGGAAGAAAACATTGTCTTTCTGCAAGCAAGTGTGGAGTGAAGAATGTGGTATGTGACGAATGATCAACGCCACAAACTTATCAACAAAATCAAATTGAATTTATTCACACTGCAATGAAGCAAGAACTTAGTTCACGGGCCTCACCTGAGCTTTGTTGAGACCTGTGAAGGAGAACATTCCAATCTGCTTCAGAATGGATGACCAGTCCTTTCCACTCTTATCCTTGGCAGAGAGGCTATCATATAGCTTCTGTCTCACACTCTTTATCCTTCCTGCCATCATTTCCATCTCTTCTTTCCATTCACTGAAGAGCTCTGGAGTTCCGACGACATTGGCAACAATTTTAGCACCATGAATGGGGGGATTGGAGTACATTGGTCGAGCAAGCCTTTTTAGCTGGCTTTTCACCCTGTAGCAGATAAGCAAATAATTCCATTGGTTCACCAAACATAAAATCCACTCAGGTGATAGGAGATAGCACATGTACAAGTAAAAGAGATCAAATCAAAGGACAGCATCTGATACTTGGCACTTCATATAAAACCATTGATTACAAAGGAAAAGGCTTAATCTTACTCTACCAGCTCGTCAAGACATAACAAGGGTGGGTTCAAAATTCAGCACAGTCAAAGAATTTAAGTGTTTCTTCCTCATCTACCTCAGCTTTGTTGGCAAAGTTACCTGGTACTCATGTTGGTAAAGGATGCAGACACCCGGTAAAATAGTCGAGGTGAGTTGGCCCAGACACCACTGTTTTGAAATAGGAAAAAATAAAGGACACAACAAGTTCTATCTTTTTCAGCTATGACACAGTATGACCTAATCCCACCATTTCAGCAACATTTTGTTAGTATGTCATCTAAACCCACGGAACAGCTTTCGTTGTTGTTCTATAACAATCAGGAGGGCAAGATAGGGTTTCTTTTTCTTAAATAAGGTCAGGATTAAGAGGAATACAACAAACCTTTTCTGCAGGCATAATTATAGCCAGGGAGATACTTCAGAAAGAATTTTAAGTTAGCAGTACAAGGCACAATAATCATTATCAAAAGCAACAAAAGAAAATGGTTTTAAGTTCTCATCTTGCTATACTCTATAGTTCACCCGGAAAGCATTCCACATACAAAACATTAAGAATGTCATTATAATTTTAACCAAAATCTTCAGTGCAACTCATTCTCCTATAAAAGAGGAGATCTATATAGCTTTTAATGTTGGCCACTTTACCTTGTTGCTGCATCAGCAGATGAGCAAAGAACATTAATAGCCCCAATCCTTTCTCCATAAAGACCCAGATTTTTACTATATGATTGAGCAACCAAAAGCTCCATACCACGTGCAGCAAACAATCTCACAGATGAGGCATCTTCATCAAGGCTGCCACTTGCAAATCCCTGCAGTGCAGATTAGATGAGGCATCCAGTTGTTATAGAATACAGTTTTCCAGTGCAAATATCAGAATAGCAATGAGTTCCACATGATCTTCTTCTAATAATTTCACTGTAGAAATTCATTTTTTCAAAAATCAGTAAATTTTTCATTGATAAATACCATGACTGTCAAAAAATAAGTATAGAGTGGCTTAACCAACTTTCACACATCAAATTTTCCATCTATCGCTATTTTTAAACAATCCCTCCCTCTCTCTCTCTCTCTCTCTCTCTCTCTCTCTCTCTCGCACACACACACACACAGAGATCAAAACTTTTGAGGAACTTGGAACTTTTACAGCATCACCAGATGAAAGTTTTTGGGTTCACCACAGATTACCTGGTAGGCAACATCAAAAAATGGAATGTGATTCTTTTCCTGAATTGCATCAGCAATCCTTTCCCATTGCTCAGCTGTGGGATCAATACCAGTTGGATTGTGTGCACAGCCATGGAGCAAGATAAATGATCCTTCTGGGGCAGCCTGTAAACAAGTAATGCCATTACATTTTATCAATGACTTACACAGAAACTGGAAGAGAATACAAGTTCTTCCGTCAGACTCTGTTTTTTAATGGGGGAGAAGAGCAAGGCCAACAAGACTGCACATACACATTTATCAGACATAGAAAAGATATCTAGTACTGGATAATCCTATTTGAGTTGCGAGACAGTGCAACAACAAAACAACAACATACCCAGTGGATCCCACAAGTGGGGTCTGGGGAGGGTAAAACGTACGTAGACGTTACCACTACCTCATAGAGGTAGAAAGGCTGTTTCCAGAAGACCCTTGTCTCAAAATAATATCAGGCCCCAAAAGCAGAAGATACTCGATAAGAAAGAAAAACACCTAAAGTGGAAAGCAAATGATAATATATAAATACAATAAAGTAACAGATATAAGACGTACAATAACACGATATAAAGACACGACTAATCCTACTAACCTACTATAACACAAGACCAGACATCATCCTACCCCTACCAGCCTATTAACTTTCTACCCTAATACGCGACCTCCACTCCTTTTGGTTATGTCCTCAATGATATGAAGTTGCGCCATATCCTGTCTAATCAGCTCCCCCCAATACTTTTTCAATCTACCTCTACCCTTCCGCATAACCCCTAAATCCAACCTTTCGCACCTCCTAACGGGAGCGTCGACACTTCTTCTCTGCACATGTCCAAACCATGCAGTCTCGCTTCCCTCGTCCTGTCTACCACAGAAGTCACCCCTAACTTCTCTCGAATGGTCTCATTCCTAATCTTATCACCCCTGATATGTCCACACATCCATCTCAACATCCTCATCTCCGCAACCTGCACCTTCTAGATATGTGAATTTATGACTGCCAACACTCCGCCCCATATAACGACAACAATGCAACCACCATTCTGTAAAACTTACCTTTAAGCTTATGGTGTATCTTCTTATCACACAGTATTCTAGAGGCAAGCCTTTAATTCATCCATGCTACCCCAATACGATGTGTGACATCATCATCGATATCACCACTACCCTGGATGTGTGACATAATCAGAGGAGAGGTTGCTTTCTAAAAACAACCGGCTTTGCCTGGTTGCTTTTGATTCCTCACCCATAGTATAATAATATAAAGGGTAATGTTTCACATCCCAAAACACACCAAACTTTCTCTAAGTAGAGTGTGAGCACCAAGCTCCTCTGATTATCCTTTTCAGAAATATGACTGCTCACATTGAAAGAAACACGTCATTCCTACCAAGAAATAGAAACAGAACAAAAGCAACACACACTGCAAATCTTCCATGTTTTTTGACTACATGGAAGCTATTAGCAGAGATATGAACCAATACAAACATAGGAACGACGAGCACCATGAAACAGAAAAGCATCAGGGAGATACTATGCTATTCTAGGATGAATAATGCATCTCTCCTTCAACTATGCAAAGTCAGAGCATGTCCCACATACAAAGGCACCACAAGTCAATGGACTTGTGGAGAAGGGAAAAGACGGTGCTCACTACTGCTTTACATTTTCAACCACATAGATGACAATAATAACCTTTATATCTTCTATCATCCCAGTGAAGTCAAGGCCAACTGTTTTGGGATCATAATATCGATATTCAGACCAAGGCACTCTGGCATCATTGAAAATGTTTTTATGATTTCCTGCCAAACACAACGGCAAAATTCAGTATAATGAAATTCACCCAAATTAATCCAAAGCAGTATATACGCACCCCACGTTGGAGATGATATCAAAACCTTAGAGCCAGGGAAGTAACGCTCTATCAGTGCTGCAGCAATACGCAATGACCCAGTTCCTGATAGACCTTGAATCGTAGCCACCTGAACAAGAAGTGAACATTGTCACGCACAACAAAATCCAAGGAAACTGAATATGCTTGTTCCAGAAAACTCATTCACTATGAGTAAAAAACCAAAGTTTTTACCCTTTGTTGCTGAAGCACTGGGTTATCTTTTCCAAACAATAACTCTGCTGTGACTTTGTTGAATGCAGCCAAACCTTCTATCGGAAGATACTATGTATCCATGGATAAAAATAAGTAAGAAATGCCACCACACAAAACTAGTTGAAGCCAAAAGCTAAATTTAGCATATCAAGTACCTCTTTGTTTTCTTCTCTCTCCAGCATAAGGTTCTCCGCCTACAGAAAAGCAGTTTACTCATGATTCAGATGGAAAACTATAGAGAGTTGTTACAATATTTAAAGATAAACACACAGGATGAAGCAAGTCATTTACAATTACAGATTAATAGAGCGTAAACAAGAGATCAAGAACTTACTTTCTTAACAACATTGAGGACATATGGTTGAAGATCCTCCGTGCGGTAAGCTCCAACTCCAAGGTTAAGCTTCAGTTCATTTGTATCAGCCTTGAATGCTTCAGAGACTCCAAGAATGGGGTCTGGAGGAGCCATTGATATTCCCTCAAATCGAGAAACGTTAACAGCAACAGTCATAGTAGTCCGACCATTTGACTGGAAAACAGGAAGAGAAAACCATCAGGTTTTTAAGATAAGGCATCCCAATTCTCAAAGTTATAAAATTAAATAAAGGTATCATCTTTGGATCATGCTCCTCCCTCCCCTTGGGTTTGGATATTGTTGCGATATAAACAAGCAATCTCCCTGAGCTCGTTTCTTTCTCTTTCCCTACTGTGCCTTTTCCTAAGTGATTGTCATGGTGAGCTGGAGGACCAAATACAGCCTTTTGAACACTAAACAGCTCGTTCTTTCAATGATAAGAAAGAGCAGAAGCAGAAACTTTTTCGAACCATGTTGAATTAAATGCTACAATCTAAAATGTTGAAACAACAATAAGTTCTTGTTAGACCTGCTGTTATTAAGGTCTATAAACGCAGAAAGACTTCTAAAAATAAGGCTTAAATATTACTGCTTTATTTTGTTATTACTATGTAGATGTATTTTCAGCAGTTACATAGAAGTTAAGATGGTTATTTAAGGCAGAACAGGCAGTTCACTTTATTCTAGGGATTTGGTTTTGGGAAGTTGAATTGGAGGATAAGGTTCCTCGAAGTACCTTGCTTGTTGGGTGAATTATCATTCCAGATTGTGTTTGTCTATTTGTAAACTTGTTCTATTTGTTGGTGAAACAAATAACAGTGTAGTGTGTTATCTTTGTGTTGTGTTTGGAAATTTACAGAATATAGTTGGAGATTTTTGGGGTTGCTATCAGAGCCTTCATGGTTTCAACCTGAATGAAGGGGAGGATTGAAGGGTTAGAGAAGACAATGAACAAAATACAAGAGGAGATGGAGATTGGTTCAGTACGTAATTACCTGGCGCAGTTACGAGACTGGATGCAAAAAAAGATAGATGTGATGCTGAAATCATTCAGCATGTGAAAGGAAAATCAGCAGTTTAGGCAGATCCAATTATAGATACAGATGTGATGGTAGAGAACAGCAACAATCGCAGAGGTAATGAATTTTTGAAGAAGTTTGGCCACAATTTCGTGATGAAATGCGTCCTAGAAGACTGTAACTGCCCTTATTCTCGGGTGATAATCCTGTGGGCGGCTTAACAGAGCAGAGCGTTATTTTCATTTTAATGGCATTCACGATAAAGATAAATTGGAGGCAACTGCTATTTTCCTTGAAGGAAGAGCCCTAAATTGGTTCCAATGTTGGGAGACAAGAACTTCAATTGTCACATGGGATGTGTTTGGAGTCGCCATACTCTAACGATTTACTCAATCACAGTTAGGAAACTTATATGAGGTTTTGATAGGATTGCAACAAACAGGAAGTGCGGCACAATATAGAGAAGATTTCGAATTACTTACAACACCTTTGAAAGATGCCGATGAAGAGATTTTGATGTGAATCTTTATAAATGGTTTGAGAGAGGATATCAACGCAGAATTGCGTCTTAGCAAGCTAGGAACTCTAACCCAGAGTATGGACCAAAGCCAACGTATTGAAGAGAAGAATTGGGCTCTCAACCAAGCTCACTTGCCAAGACATATGGGTACCACGCTCTCTAGAGGTTCAATGCATTTTTTGGTGACTGACAATACCCGAAGAGGAAGTGTTACCCGTCCCCATGTATGTGGAATAGCAACATCCTTTCATTCTGCCCGTACAGCAGATACAACAGTAGCACGACATGTTCAAGAGCAAAGGCGAGGACAAATTGTGCTACCAGGACCTGAAATTTTTTATGTAGAGTATTAGGATAAATTACAGAAAGGACTTTATGAAAAATATGGCCCTAATCACCGGTGCAATTCAAAATAGTTAAATCTACTTATTGTATAAGCAGGGGATGATGAAGATGAAGGCAGCATTATAGAGTATTCAGAAGAGACAATCAACGCAGGGATGGGCCAATTAAATGTTCAAGAACAACCGGAGTCACAAAAGTTAATGGAGTTGTCTTTGTACTCTATAGCAGGATTTACCACAAAGAAGCCCTTGAAGGCATTGATAGCAATACTGGGAAAGAAGGTTATTGTGTTGATTGATAGCGGTGCATCAACAAATTTTATATCTCGCACATGTGCTGAAGAATTAAGGTTAAAGCAAACAGAGACTAAGCCATTTGTGGTGGAACTCGGGAATAGACTACAACTAAACAGTAGGGGAAGATGCAAAGAAGTAGAATTGTGGATTGATAAATTGCAGATAACACGGGATTATCTCCTTTTTAGTTTGGGCAGTGCCGATGTGGCGTTAGGTTTAGAGTGGCTGGAAACCTTGGGGATATTCAAGCAAATTTTAGAACCTTGACCTTGAAATTCAAAGTAGGAGGGCAAACACAAGTTGTTCGAGGAGACCCCTTACTGTCCAAATCAGTGGCTTCACTCAAAACTTTGTTTAAGGCCTAGCAAAAAGATGGGGAAGGATATTATGTTGATCTGAATGAGTTAACTGCAAGGGAAGAACAAGGGAATATGGGTTTGCAGCAACTACCGGGAGAATTTGGAACTTTATTTGAGGAACTCAAAGGGCTGCCACCCAGTAGGAGTTATGCCATGCTATACGACTTAAAAGGGGATCTGATCCACCCAATATTCGTCCATATCATTATCCTCATTACCAAAAGAGTGAGATTGAGCGAATAGTACGGGAAATGCTAGCAATTGGTATCATCCAACCAAGTACTAGTCCTTTCTCTAGTCCAGTGCTGCTGGTTCGTAGAAAAAATGGAAGTTGGCGATTTTGTGTGGATTATCAAGCCCTTAATAAGATCACGATTCCTAACAAATTTCCATTCCAGCAATCGATGAGATACTAGTTGAACTTGGGGGTACCACTATATTTTCGAAATTATCTAAGATCAGGATACCATTAAATCTGTGTTTGCAAGGAGGATGTAGCAAAAACAACTTTTTGTACACATGAAGGCCACTATGAAATTTTGGTCATGCCATTTGGATTGTCTAATGTTCCATCTACTTTTCAAGCTTTGATGAATGAGATATTTCGGCCTTACGTAAATTTGTATTAGTCTTTTTCGATGACATATTAGTTTATAGACTTATAGTACAGATTTTCCTACTCGCATGGATCATTTGCGAGAGGTTCTACAAGCTTTAAATCTTCATAACTTGGTTGTCAATCGAAATAAATGTCATTTTGGACAACAGCTGGAGTATTTAGGTCATATTATATCTACAAGTGGAGTCGCAACTGATCCTGCCAAATAACAAGCATCGTTAACTGGCCAAGTCGAAAAGATGTTAAAGGCTTGAGGGATTTTTGGGACTTACTAATTACTATAGGAAGTTTGTTCGTGACTATCGGAAAATAGCCAGGCCACTCACGCAATTACTCAAGGAAGATGCTTTTCGCTGGAATAAATAAACTCAATTAGCTTTTGATTCTCTTAAGAAGGCTATGGTCACTCTACCGGTTTTGGCACTTCCAGATTTTAACAAGGTGTTCGTTGTTTAGATAGATGATTCAGGGTTAGGCAGAGTTGTCCTAATGCAAGAAGGAATCCTATTGCTTTTCTTAGCCAAGGACTTTCAATTAGAGTTCAATCTAAATCATTATATGAGAGGGAGTTAATGGCCATAGTTTTTGCTGTCCAAAAGTGGCGTCATTACTTGATGGGCCGACAGTTCATCATACGAACAAATCAACGAAGTCTCCAATTTCTCATGGACCAACATGTTATGGCAGAGGAGCAATAAAAATGGATCACCAAGTTGATGGGACTTGATTTTGGGATTCAATATTGCCCAGGTTGTGAAAATAAAGCAGCTAATGCCTTGTCCCGTCAATTTCATTTCATGGCTTTTTCAAATTTATGCAGCAGTACATTAGATGATCTTTCCCCAGAAATTCAACAAGATGATCAACTCCGTCAATTGCCACAAGATTTGCTCCAAGATCCAACTTCGCAACCAAATTATGCTTTAAAAAAATGGCTGCCGTTTTTCAAAAGCCGGTTGGTGATTCCTCGGTCATCATTACACATTCCTATGCTCCTTAGGGAATTTCAATCCTCACCTACAGGTGGTCACTTGGTGTTTTTTCAAACATACAAACGCATTTCACTAGTGTTGAATTGGAATGGGATCAAAAGGGATGTACAAAACTTTGTGACAAGTTGTGAAGTTTGCAAGCAGAATAAGTATGAAGCCCTTAGTCCTGCTGGCTTGTTGCAACCATTACCTATTCCTACTCAAGTTTGGGATGATATCGCTATGGATTATATCAGCGGATTGCCAAAAGCAATAGGACACGATACTATACTTGTTGTGGTGGACCATTCCACTAAATATAGCCATTTTCTCCTCTTATCTCACCCATATACAGCAAAGAGTGCAGCTGAAGTGTTTGCTCGTGAGATTGTACGCTTGCATGGGTTTCCCAAATCTATTGTTTTTTATCAAGATCGGATTGTACACTTAGTATTGGAAACTTGATCTGAACATTTTCCTCTTTCTGAATTTGCTCTCTTCTTCCCCTGTCCTACTGTTCCCTCCTTTTCCCCATCTACCTCTCTGCTTATCAAAAGTACTTCTTTGGCCTTACCCACTCGGTCGATTGCCCGCATCTTCAATTTTCTGATCTGAATTCCAAGTTCCACTTTCTGTTTTCTCTAATTCTTGAGAGCCGAACCCATCAATTTCTCTATTCAGCTTGAGATCTTGAAACAGAGGGGAGAATTTAGTTGGATTTTCAGCTTGGAAGAGCATTTTCTCTGTCATCCGTTTCTTTAATATTCCTACTGTCTCTTTCTGGCGGTTCTCTTCCTTTTTGTTTTTTTAGAACAGGTATTCATCTGAATTAGGGGCGAGTTTGCTTGAATTGACCCAAGAATCCAAGTTTGCTTCAGACCTTGAGGACTCCTCACCACTAATCAAGCTGCAATTCAACAGAAGGGAGAAGAAGAAAAAAAATTCTCAAAATTGTGACCAGTCAACAAGAACAAGACAGATCGACCGGTGGCGTCCAGCGAAAATCAGAAGCAGGTTCTATCATTCCTCCCTATTCTCTACTTCTTGACTACACTATCTCATTTTGTGAATCTTTTTCCTCTTCTTTTTCCTGATCAGCCTCTGATATTATTTCTTGATTCATTTGAGTGTAATCTTGCAATTTCTTGATTAGTTGGCTATTAGTATATCTCATACTTATTGATTCTTGATTTGATATTGATCTGCTGAATATCTAGGGACTTGCTGAGTTTGTGTTTTGGATATATTTGTAGAGTGGTCGGTTTGGATATATTGGGCCCTTAGCGATTATTTGATTACTTTGATTTTGTATTGTTCGGCTGACTATTTGTGAGCGCTTAGTGAGATTAATTCGTAGTTGGTGGCGTCCGGATCGGATGGTGGAGTAGGGTCATGTCGTCGGTTGGGGTTGGGGGTAAGAGGTAGGGGTGGTAAGAAGGGCACAAGATTATCTAAATTAAGGGTAGGATCGTGGAATATAGGTACACTTACAGGGAAATCCATAGAGCTAATAAAGTGTCTTAAGAGGAGACAAATTAATATAGCTTGTGTTCAGGAGACTAGATCGGTAGGGACCAAAGCTTGGGATGTAGACGGCTTCAAGCTATGGTACTCGGGTGGTTCTAGAGATAGAAATGGTGTAGGTATACTAGTAGACGAGGACCTTAAGGAGTATGTGGTCCAGGTTAGGAGGTTTAACGATAGGATGATGTCTATTAAACTTGTGGTGGATAAGCACGTAGTGACTGTAGTTAGTGCCTATGCGCCTCAAGTGGGTCTAGACGAGGAAGTCAAGAGGCTCTTTTGGGAAGATTTGGATGAGGTGGTGAGAGGCATACCAGTGACGGAAAAACTTTTCATTGGCGGAGACTTTAATGGACATATTGGGGCTACCATTAGCGGGTTTGAAGATGTCCATGGAGGCTTTGGTTTTGGGGAAAGGAATGGGGGTGGGACGTCTCTCTTGGATTTTGCCAAAGCCTTTGAGTTAGTTATTGCTAACTCATGTTTCGAGAAGAGGAAAAATCACTTGATAACCTTTCAGAGTGTGGTAGCTAAAACTCAAATTGATTACCTACTTTTCCGGAAGGGTGATAGAAGCCTTTGTAAGAATTGCAAAGTTATTCCGAGTGCAAATATTTCCACTCAACATAGGCTTCTAGTGATGGATTTAGAGATTAAGAGAGAAAAGAAGAGGAAGATTGTCTACGCCCAACAGAAGATTAGATGGGGAGGTCTGACTCCTGCCCTTTCCCATGAGATGGAAAAAAAGCAAAGTAACTTAGAGGCTTGGAGTAGTGGCGGAGATGTGAATAATATGTGGGACAAGACTGCTGGTGGCATTAGAAAGGTAGCTTCTGAGGTACTAGGGGTTTCGAGAGGAACCGTCGGTGGACGTCAGGGTGATTGGTGGTAGAATGAAGAAGTTCAAGGCAAAGTAAAAGCCAAGAAGGTGGCCTATACGAAGTGGTTCGAGTGTAGGGATGAGGATGAAAAACAAAGGCTTAAGGAGATTTATAAGATGGCTAAGTCAGAAGCAAAGATGGCGGTGACGAGTGCTAAGACAGCAGCGTTTGAACACCTATATGAGGAGCTAAGTGATAAAGGCGCCGACAAGAGAATGTATAGGCTTGCTAAAGAGAGAGAATGGAAAGCTCGCGACTTAGACCAAGTGAAGTGCATCAAGGATGAGAAGGGTGAGGTGTTAGTGGATGTGACTTCCATTAAACAAAGGTGGCAAGCTTACTTTCATAAACTCTTAAACGAAAAAGGAGATAGAGATATTGAGCTGGGTAAGTTGGCACATTCCGAAAGTTATCGAGATTTTGGTTATTGCAGGCGGTTCAAAGTTGAGGAGGTTAGAAGGGCTATTAGTAGGATGAAGAGAGGGAGGGCGATCAGACCGGATGAGATTCCGGTAGATTTTTGGAAGAACATGGTCAAGGATGGCATAGAGTGGCTGACTAAACTGTTTAATGCTATCATGAAGACTGCCAAGATGCCGGATGAATGGAGGAGGAGTACAATGGTTCCACTGTACAAGAACAAGGGTGATATTCAAAACTGTAATAACTACAGGGGTATCAAGTTGTTGAGTCATACTATGTGTTAGAATAGGAATAAGTAAATACAATCTTACTTAGAATAGGAATAGAATTACAATAGTATATAAAATCCTATTTGGAAAAGGATTGTATTATAGTATCCTAGTTGGAAAAGGAGTCTAATATAGTATCTATAAATAGGATCTCAATGTAATAATGTAGACAATAATTCAATAATATTCTTCTCCAATATTTCTCACATGGTATCAGAGCTTCTACGGTCCTGGTAGAAAATCAAAGAGCTTCCATTGCCGACGGGCAGCTATGACCCATATATGTTGCCCGTCTGGCCAATGGTTATGTTAACAAAAGTAGGGTCAGTGATATATATATGACTCTCATATTCAAGGGAAGAAAATTCAATCAAATAGGTCTTCAATTTTCGGGGACTTTTTTGGGTTGTTTTGTGTCTACCCCACATCTTTCAGTGTTTGTGTAGCACCGTGCCATCATTCCCGTGACTACTTCTTTTATATCTAATTTGTGTAGCACCGTATCATCTTTTCGGTGACTGTTTTTTCATATTTATCATGTGTAGCACCGTATCATTTTTCTGGTGACTACTCTCTCATATTCGATTTGTGTAGCACCGTGCATCTCTCCGGACTACTCATATTCAATTTGTGTAGTACCGTGAATTTTTCAAACTACTTTCTCATATCTGAGTTGCACAGCACTGCGTCTTTTTTGGTGACTCAGATTTTATTTGCATAGTTCCATTCGTCTTTTCGGTGACTCATCAAATCTAGTTTGCGTAGGGTTGTGCCATCATTCCGACCCTATCCATACAATTTTTCTTTTGCAGTAGGGTCATGTCGTCAATATGATCCTACCTATATAATTTCTATTTTCCAGTAGGGTCGTGCCATCATTCCGACCTTACCCATATAATTCTCTTCTCAGTAGGGTCATGTCATCATTCCGACCCTACCCGTATAATTCTCTTCTCAGTAGGGTCGTGCTATCATTCTGACCCTACCCACATAATTCTCTTCTCAGTAGGGTCGTGTCATCATTCTAACCCTACCCATATAATTTTTTTTCTCAATTTGTGACCATTTTCAACCATCAAATCTAATAATTGGGTGAATAAGCAGGTCTCGAGAACATTAACAGTGCTTTTCTCGATGATGATCTCGAGGAAGAAATCTATATGGAGCATCCACCTGATTTTGTTGCTCAGAGGGAGTCTGATAACCTTGTATGTCGATTGTGTAAATCATTCTATGGTCTAAAACAATCTTCTCAAGCTTGGTTTGGGAAGTTTAACAATGCAATCCCGGAATTGCACGAGAAGACTAAGACATTGAGGTTGACTGTTAATATTGTGAAGTCGGAAGATCAACTTGTTGATATCTCAACATGCTCGTCATCGATCCTCGTATTAATTACATTTGTAACAAGCTAGGTACATATGACGTGTATGCACTAGCTTGAGGGGGAGTGTTAGAATAGGAATAAGTAAATACAATCCTACTTAGAATAGGAATAGGAATTACAATAGTATATAGAATCCTATTTGGAAAAGGATTGTATTATAGTATCCTAGTTGGAAAAGGAGTCTAATATAGTATCTATAAATAAGGTCTCAATGTAATAATGTAGACAACAATTCAATAATATTCTTCTCCAATATTTCTCACACTATGAAGGTATGGGAGAGAGTGGTGGAGATGAGGGTGAGAAAAGTAGTGTCTATTTCAAGAAATCAGTTTGGATTCATGCCAGGGCGGTCGACTACTGAAGCAATTCACCTTGTTCGGAAATTAGTGAAGAAATATAGGGAAAGAAAGAAGGACCTTCATATGGTGTTCATTAATCTTGAGAAGGCCTATGACAAAGTCCCGAGGGATAGCCTATGGAGGTGCTTGGAGGTGAAAGGCATACCATGTTAGAGTGATAAAGGACATGTACGACGGAGCCAAAGCTCGGGTAAGAATTGTGGGAGGAAACTCAGAATATTTTCCTGTTAAGATGGGACTTCATCAAGGGTCTGTGTTGAGCCTTTTTCTAGTTGCGTTGGTGATGGATGAGCTGACGCGATCTATCCAGGAGGAAGTCCCATGGTGTATGCTATTTGCATATGACATAGTACTGATTGATGAGACCCGGACCAAAGTTAATGATAGGTTGGAGGTTTGGAGACACGCTTTGGAGTCCAAAGGATTTAAACTGAACAGGACCAAAACAAAATACTTGGAGTGCAAATTCAGTATTGCGAGGGATGAAGCAAACATTGATGTGAGACTTGCCGCTCACCCTATCCCCAAGAGGGAATGCTTTAAGTATCTGGGGGTCTATCATCCAGAGTAGTGGGGATATCGACGATGATGTCACACACCGTATTGGGACGGCTTGGACAAAATGGAGGCCGGCCTCTGGAGTATTGTGTGCTAACAAGATACCACCTAAACTCAAAGGTAAGTTCTACAAAATGGTGGTTAGACTATCTTTGTTGTATGGGGTGGAGTGTTGGCCAATAAAAAATTGTACATATTCAGAAGATGCAGGTCGCAGAAATGAGGATGTTAAGATGGATGTGTGGTCACACCAGGAGTGATAAGATTAGGAACGAGGCCATTCGGGAGAAGCTAGAGGTGGCCCCTGTAGCTGACAAGATGAGGGAAGCGAGACTACGATGGTTCGGATATGTGCAGAGAAGAGTACCGATGCCCCTGTTAGGAGGTGTGAGAGGCTAGATTTGGGAGTTACACGGAGGGGTAGAGGTAGACCAAAGAAGTATTGGGGGGAGGTGATTAGACAAGATATGGTGAAACTTGATTTCACCGAGGACATGACCTTAGATAGGAAGGAGTGGAGGTCGAGAATTAGAGTAGCAGGTTAATAGGGTAGTTAGGAAGGAGTTGTTACTTGTCTGCCTTTTATATGTTATTTATCTGTCTTTTATATGTTAATTGTCCCGTATTTACTAATTATCATGTGTTTTTCGTTATTACTTGCTCTTCCTATACACGTTCTCCTTCTCTTTCTTGCCTGTTTATCATATCTAGCTTATTCTGCTGATGGTTTTTGTGACGAGGGTTCCCAGGAAACAGTCTCTCTACCTCTACGAGGTAGTGGTAAGGTCTGCGTACATTCTACCCTCCCCAGACCCCACTTGTGGGATTTCACTGGGTATGTTGTTGTTGTGGGTTTTTGTCAGCCAATTTTGGCAAGAATTATTCAAGTTGTCCGGTGCTAGCTCAAAATAAGCTCAGGACATCCTCAAATAGATGGTCAAATGGAGGTTGTCAACCGCTTCTTGGAGATTTATTTGCGTTGTTTTGCAGGAAACATCAAAAATAGTGGCCTAGATGGATTTCCTAGGCTGAATTTTGGTTCAATACCACTTACCATGGTTCCACCAAGATGACTCCTTTTAAAACTTTATATAGACGAGATCCTCCCTCCTTGTTGCGGTTCACTGAAGATATTTCTGCTGTTGTAGAGGTCAATCAGCAGCTTGTTGCTTGTAACACTATTTTAGATGAACTCAAGGCTAATTTGACTCATGCTCAAGCTCACATGAAAGTTTATGCTGATGCTAAGCGTCGTGAAATTGTGTTCCAGCCTGGTGCTTGGTTTATCTTAGCTTGAAACCTTTCAAGCCTCATTCACTGGTTAAAAAGGTTAATGAGAAGTTAATCCCTCATTACTATAGGCCATATACGGTCTTGATCAAAATTGCGAAAGTTGCTTACCGCATTGATTTATCCTTTCATTCACGGGTGCACCCCGTATTCCATGTTTCTTGGCTAAAGCGTGTTGTGAAGGATTTGTTTCCCGTTCAAGAACTCCTTCCGACTGTTTGAAGATCTTGAAATGTTAGTCCAACCTGAAAGTGTGTTAGGTTGTCGGACACTTTTGAATGGCTTCCAAGAGGTTTTGATTAAGTGGAAGAACTTGCCTGACTTTGAGAATACTTGGGAACCCTATGAAGTGATTGATGCTCAATTTCCTCAATTTCACCTTGAGGACAAGGCGAAACTCATTGGGGCGGGTATTGCTATCCTTGTTGTTACTAAGGTCTATATACGTTGAAAGACTTCTAAAAATAAGGCTTAAACATTACTGCTTTATTTAGTTATTACATAGAAGTTAAGATGGTTATTTAAGGCTGAACAAGCAGTTTATTCAAGGGATTTGGTTTTGGGAAGTTAAATTGGAGGATAAAGTTCCTCAAAATACCTTGGTTGTTGGGTGAACTATCATTCCAGATCTTGTTTGTCTATTTGTAAACTTGTTCTACTTCCTCTGTCCTATTTTATGTGGCATCCTTTCCTTTTCGATCTGTCCCAAAAAGAATGTCACCTTACTCTAATTGGAAACAATTTACCTTTAAAATTTACTTTTTACCCTTAATGAAATGATTCTCAATCACACAAAAATCTAAGAATAATTTTAGACCAAAAGTTCTAAAAGTCTTCCATTTTTCCTTAAACACCGTGCCAAGTCAAAGCATGCCACATAAAATGGGACGGAGGGAGTATTTGTTGGTGGAAATAAATAACAGTGTATTGTGTTGTTATCTTTGTGTTGTGTTTGGAAATTTACAGCATATGGTTGGAGATTTTCTGGGTTCCTAACAGTTCCAGAGTTGATTTATGAAGCATGATAGAGGATCATCTTGTATCATAGACCAAGCTGGAGATGCCTTAATTTATATGTTAATCATCCCACTCCCACCATTATTCTGGAGCTGATTTATGAAGCATGATTAGGGGATCATCCTGTATCAAAGACCAAGCTGGAATGCCTTAATTTGTATGTAAATCATCTCATTCCCACCATTATTCTCAATTGAACTTTTCTTTTTTCTGTATTCTGAAGAACGGAACCTACTGGGAGTAGCACTACATCAATAAAGCTGTCGCCTCTCAGCAAACGTGCACAAACAACATAAGTTCATACCTTTGCCTTCATGAAGTCCTTACCGGTAAAGGCTCTCTGGTTAAAAATCCACAGATTCAGCTTTGGCTGCTCAAACACAGACAATGACATGACTCTTCAGTCTCAGATAGGGCAACTTCCAAATGGCATAAATGAAAAATGATCAAGCAAGTGATGAAATGTTACCTTGAGATTATCTTGCAAGGAAATTGAAGGTGAAGGAGTGACAGAAGCTAAAGAGAACACTGTGGAAGCCATCTGGAATTTAAAGGAACAAAATGCTAATCATTGCAACAAACAACAACATGCCCAGTGAAAAAATGGTAATCATTAATCAGCTTAATTCAGATGAGATTTAAACTATGATGACTAAAGAACTACACTTGTGCTAAGATCTAAACAGATTCAAAATTAAATCAAGGAAAGCTAACCCTGGGGAAATTTGGTTTTGTAGCCCTTTATAAATTTTATTTTTTTAGTTCATTTTTACACATCGGAGATCCGGAAAATGTCATATTCTTCAATTCAATTTGCTAGTGATCATTAGAGATCGTTTCCACTTTCTATAATTTCTACCTCCAAGGGCGTCTCAACAGTAACGCAGTGGCTTGAGGCCCAAAATAATTAGCGCTTCAAAATTACAAATCCTCCAAAAGAATCATCCGCCAAACCTCAAATACAAAAACATACATATACATCCGAAGACGCAATAAAGTAATAAATTTGACCAAGAGGCAAGACTAAAGGAAAAGCCAAAAGCACTGAGCAGAAGAGTGAAAGTGAAGGAGATGCATACGTAAAAAGACGACCAGATCTGCTGTAAAATGGAAATTATGAGACGGATTAAACAAAGGGGAATTTCGTTTCATATATATATTTATATTTATATTTATATTTATATTTATATTTATATTTATACTATATAGAAATGCTAATGGAGGACGACCAATGGCAATTTTGAAAATACCAATGGCAATTTTGAAAATATCACTACATTCAAGGGCAAAAAGATAGTTTAATGGTTTAATATTACAAAGGCTTAACTCATAAACAGACATCTAAATTTGTCTTCGTTTTTCACTTAGACACCTAAACTAAGACAAGTTCCTAATAGACACCTCAACTGCTAAGATTTGATCCCATTAAACACTTTTATCCTACTTGGCACTCTTCGTAGTCCTTTTTGTACTTTTTTTTAATTTTTCAGCCAAAAATAATAATTGCGGTCCAAAAAAAAAATTTCATAAAAGTAGGTTCTCAAAATTGCAATAATTTTTTTCGCACATGGTTGACGGAGAATTTTGAGAACCTACTTTTATGAAAATTTTTTTTTGGACCGAAACTATTTATTTTTTGCTAAAAAATAAAAAAAAAAAGTACAATTAACATGAAAAAGGACTATGGAGAGTGCCAAGTAGGATAAAAGTGTTTAATGGGATCAAATGTTAGGAGGTGTCTATTAGGAACTTGTCTTAGTTTAGGTGTCTAAGTGAAAAATGAGGACAAGTTTAGGTGTTTGTTTATGAGTTAAGCCTATTACAAATAAAAATTTAGAAGCATCTTTCTTTTTCCATATTCTTTTCTATCTATTATTATAATATTATTCTATCTATTTATTTCTATTTTATAAAAAAAAAATGAGAATGACGACCAACGACATTTTAGTAATTTTAACTTTATTGAAGGACAAAAATAATAATTGTATAATTAATTGTCAAAATAAAAATCTAGAAGAAACTATACATGTCGTGACTTTTGTTATGAGCCCATAAGAATATTTTTGTAATTGTACTAAAATGAAGAGTTTCTATTAGTTAAGTTCTAGCAAATAATAATAAATATTAAGCTTGTTTGAACATGTTTTAGAAAGAAAATCTTGAACTAATTTAAAATAAAATGTGTTTGAATAGTTGATTTTTTGCTCCTAAAAATATTTTGAAGGATTACTGCGTAAACATATTTTTGGTATTAAGTTACATAATGTGACCATTACTAAAGTTTGTATCTTGATTATTAAAACAGTCTTAAAAATGATGTATCAATATTTTTTATTTAATTAAAGAAAATACGAAATTTAGTGACTGAAAGAGAAAACAATGTTTGACTATCAAGAAATTAATAATTTGATAATGTATTCATTGAATATTAAAGTTATTAGTTTTTCATTTTTATATAGGATATTTTCTTAACATCAAACATGATAAACTATTTAACAGAGAAAATTTGAAGAAAAAATATGTTACTATTCAAATTTAAGGAATATTAAATTACAAAATAGAAAAATGAAGAGTTAAAAAATAAAGAAGAACAACAAAAGAATATGTCAATAGAAAAGGACCATGTTGAGAAATATAACGAAAAAAAACTAAAGAAAAAAGAAAAAACAAGTCTATTAGTTATTTTGTGGGGCTAAGATTCAAAATTTCCTTTTACGACATGATATTTAGAGTTCAATATTATTTTTGGTTTAATAATTTAATTTAGAATTTAACATTAAGGTAATTGTTAGTATTATATATAGAAATAAAGTTGCTTTCATGATTCTTTTATTTTTGTGAAATTAGAAATTAACTTTTTTAATAAATACTTTCAATATTGTCATCAACATAAATAGGATATTTCTACTTATTGAAGACAATAATAAAATGAATCACAATTTATCGACAAAGCTAACCACAAATAAATTATACTTGAGTTGATCAAAGATTTGTATATATTATCACATATGCAAAGCTTTTGGTGCAAATATTACAAATAGAAGATAACAGTTGTGGAAAATAAATACCACTTGCGAAAATATATGAAGATTAATCATTTTTTTTCAAAGATATCAATATTTTATACATTCCTCGAACATGAAATATGCTAATTCATAATCTAAACACTTCCCTATTTCCTCTGTGCATAGAATTAGCTTGTCTATGTTTGGTTGTAAATGATGCATTTATATCATATTAATATTTGAAACAATGATTAAGTAATATATTAAAGTTTACTAAAAAAATATGCGAACTTATATTGGGCCCGTATTACGGGCCTTAAATTATCTAGTATATATATATATATATATATATATATATATATATAAAAGAATTAAAAAAAGAAGTAGTTGATCTTTTTCTTGGGCAAATTACGCGGAGAGACACTTCATTTAAAATAATTAAAAAATAATAATTTTTATTCTATAGACATATATAATCGGTATATATTTGTGTATTATAATATATAGCTCATGTATAAGTAATATACATTGTATAATAGTGCATACTTTCTATAACTTTTGACAAACTATATAGTATAGTCATATATAGTTTCACTAATTTGGAACTATGTTTTATATATATAAAATATGGCTATTCTATTTTATTTTTTGTAAACTTTTTACTTTTTTGCTGAGATGCATTTCAAACTCAAGGAGCACTTTGACTTGAAGATTTTGCTCGAGTTTGATGAGCTTTAAAACTTGAAGATTTTGCTCGAATCTAAAGAGCTTCGTGATTTGAAATTTGACTCATAATTTGATGGTCTTTTGATTTGGAGGTCAAACTCAAAATTAAAGAGCTTCAAATTATGAAGGTTAGCTAGAACAAGCTTTCTAACTTAGAGTTTAGCTTAAATTTAAGAAGCTTTCAAAGTTTGAAATTTGGCTCAAATTTGAAAAGCTTTGTGACATACAGTTTTGGCTCGTGCATCCAGGAGCATTATAACTTGCAGTTTAAGCTCATGCGATGAGGAGCATTTTAACTTGTAGTTTATCCTCGTGCCTTAAAGAGCGTCGAGATATACATAGACTCTTCAAGTCATTTTCAAATGCAGACTTGCCCCCACTTTGGAGCTCTTCTATATCTTCACGTTGGCGAGCCTTTGTGACTTCGATCATACTAACGACACGTCTTGTGCTATAAAAACAATTGAGGAACTCTTGCTCTAACTGTTCTAAAAAATCTATAGATCCAGGTTTTAGATTTGTATACCAATCAAAGGCATTTTCTTTGAGAGATCGAACAAATTGTTTAACGAGATAATCACCACACGTTCCAATGTCATTGCAAGTTTCAATAAAGTGTGCTATATGTTGCTTCGGATTTCCTTTTCCATCAAATTGTTGAAGCTTAGGAGGTTGATAGCCCCAGGCATCTCCAAATTATCAATCCTCTGTGCGTATGACTTTGCATATGTGAGGGAAAATTTAGATTTATCTTCGATAATTTCTATGATTAAGTCCTTCAATTGATCAATAGGAATCAAACCTTTAGTGGAGAGATGAATCTCTTTAGTCTTTGTTTGCTTTATGCAAGACTCTTCTTCGTCTTGAATTCTAGGAAGCTTCTTAGGTGCTTGATTTGATCCTCTCTCAATCATGTTATTCATTTTATTTGTTAGCTTGAAAAGTTTAGCATCTTGTTCATGCATGCACCTTGTCAAGCCTTCAATTGCTTTAGTCAAGCTTGTCAGTTGCTCCTCCACAGATGAAGCATATGTTACCATTGCTTGCATGATCATTGGCGATGGATTTTGTGCGAGTCAATCTTCACAGGGCTCACATCACGCCAGTCTTTATTCGCAATGGAGTTCTTAGAATTAGGAATCTCAAGTGAAGCTAAAGTCTTTTCGATCTTTCAGCAATACTGCTTCCTCCATTCACAACATTTGCAAAGGATCTTACTCCTCTCGTAGATGAAGACCCAAAGATAGGAATTGATGTGGACGACACATAAAGTGTTTGTTGTCTTAGCATGGTAGCCTTGCTCCTTGTAACAACACCAAAACTCCCAAAGGTAACACCAAGAATTCCCTCCACTTCAGCAGAGAACTTGGACTTAGCAGCCTTGGAGAAAGTTGATTGGGAGTCAATCTTCTTGGAAGCTATTTGAATGTTCTTTCATGCTTGAAAAGTTGAGATGAGAGGTAGAGATTGTCCCACTAGACATGCCAAAATTTGTAGATGCTAAAATTTCACGTCGAGAAAATAATAATCATTAACGAAAATATCGTAACAATTGTAGTATTCGATTTCAATATGTGAGTGTTACAATCTCTACGAATCCCCTGATTCGCCTTTTCAAGTGTAAATTCAAGGGCTCTTGAACTTGATCTTGAATTTGAAATTTGTTTTTGAACTCGATTTTGAAATTTGAATTTATTCTTGATCTTGTTCTTGAAACTTGAATTTGTTCTTGATTTTGATCTTGAAATTGTGACGCCCGGTAAAATTACCAAAATACCCCCAGAGTGAGGGTATGTGCGTAACGCATCTTTCGATGCTCGTATGGCAAATCTGAGTTTGGATTTTTTATTAGCACGAAAAATTGAGTGGGAAAATGGTCTCGGTCAATTTTAAGAGCGACCCGATCAAAAGATATTTTTTGATCCGAAGCGCAAAACAGTGTTAGTACGCGACAGGGGCGCGTCGCGCACCCATTGCGGACCAGCACTTATATCCTTTTGAAATGGGATGGAGAAAACTCGTTCAAAAACTTTTCTGAAAATACATTGTTCGCGACTAGTCCGCGTGGCAGACTGTTTCTTTTCTGATTTGAGAATTTCTAAATCATTATGAGGGGCATTTTAGTCAATTCTCCACCCCTCCTAAACTCTATACACGATCTAATAAAGTCATTTTGACGTAAAAAGGGTCAAAAATCTCATTTCTAAGTCCTATTCTATAATCTAACAAGGCTAGGGCTTGAGGAGAGAAGAGAAGAGCTTGAGTTGAGAGATTCGAGAAGATATCCTTGACGTGCTTGGTTGATAGCTGCATCCCAGGTATGTAAGGCTAAACTAAAAATATGGGATTGTTCTCTCATGTGCCCCATAGAGGTCATAGATATGTTGATGATTGAAGAGTCTACATGCATGAATTTTGATGGTGTTTCTTGAAAAAATTGATTTGAAATGACATGTTTTCGATGTTGATGATCATCATACTATTTGTTTTCTTGTTGAACAATTTTCATGAGAATTTGCATAACCCTACATGACTAATTTGAAAAGCATGCATATTGAACTTGAGAATTAAGTCTAGAGCTTTGAGTTGGGATTGTTGATTGTGATGAGAATGATGATGAGTTGACATAATTTGATTGTCTTGTGAGTCCGTATAAATGAACTTTACCGATGTTTCTATTCACTTGCTTCCTAATAATTGTTATAAATCTTGAGCAATTGATGAGAAGATTGATGAGAGGGTCAAGGACCCTATGAGATGATTGATGAAAGTGCTAAAGTCCCTATGAGATACCAGTCGTTGATGGGGAGTGAGTCCCTATGAGATTAGTTGAGATAGAGGTTTTATGAGCATTGAGTCATGGCAGGAGTATCAAGCACCGAAAAAGTGAGAGTTAGTCTGACTCGAACTCGTCAAACTACGTCGTCAAACGTAGGAGAGACATAGAACCATCACATATATTATGGTTCCCTCGAGAGTAACGGTCCCTGAAAGCAATAGAGGACCTATTGAGTTTGACTCCATATTGTGTGAGCTGATATGGTTTTTGAGCGTTCCCTACCTGGCAAGTTTGGAACAACTGTGGCAACATTAGCGTGATTGTTGTACATTCACTGGCTCATAAGTGATTGTTGTCGGATAAGAGAAACTCCTATAAATTTCCTATCTTGAGTACTTAGAGTCTAGATGAGATATGAGGGGGTGAGCTCTTCTGAGTTTTGAGATGAGATGAGAGGAGGTGAACTCCTTTGAGATGAGTTTGAGACTATTGATGAGTTTGAGTTATTGATGTGTCACTTGTTTACTCTTTATTCTTTCATAGGTGGACATTGATAATTTGATGTGATTTGATGTTTATTTTGAGTTGATGTTGTTTTCATACTATTCTACCAGTTTCTGTTTCATTCAGCTATTTTACATGCCAGTACATTCCAAGTACTAATGTCCACTCTGGACTACATCGTTTTATGATATAGAGGCAGGTACTAGAGATCGTCAACAGGCGCTCCGTTGAAGATCTGAGATTTGCAGCTGATTTGGTGAGCCTCCCCTACTTCGGAGGATCCACTATGATTTATTCATCTTGCTTTAGAGTTAGAGATTGGACTATTTCCTTATGATTGATTTTGGGTAGCCATGGGTTTGTCATTGGCACCACATGAGTAGTAATAGAGGCTTCACAGATGATGGTCGAGCGTTGATATTGAGACTTATGAGCCAGTTCTTCCTACTAGCCTTTATCTATATATACTTATTTTGAGACTTTAGACGAGATGTACCCATTTACTTACTTATACTTTTCGCTGTTTAGTAGAGTTTATCGATTGAATGATGTGATGAGACTAAGTGGTTCGCTTGGGGACTGGCAACAATCTCTGAGTGTCGGCCACGCCAAGGGTACCCTCCCGAGGCGTGATAGAAATTGAATTTGTTCTTGAGTTTGATCTTGAGTTCAAGAGCTTTAAGCTTGTTCTTGAACTTGAATGCTTAAATTCTTGAACTTGTAGAGAAATTTGCGATGTTTAAACCACGAGCTTTCTCTGACTTTTTGTTAGAATTCTTGATGTCCCTTTGAATTATGAAAACCCCTATTTATAGTTGTAGAATAGAGGAATTATAATAGGAAAGACTTCCCTTCAGCCAATCAAATTCAAGTGACATGGCATATTGGGCTTTAATGAAATGGAGCTGTCATTTTAACACATGGTATGATCCTATTCGCTTATTTGTTTGACTTGGCGTGTCACGTCATTTGATACGTGGAACCAAGATGGACCTCTAGGATGAAATAATATTGGGCTTATTAAATTAGACTCATTTATCATAGCCCAAATCAATTAACGTGGATTTTAATTAAATCCGTATTTATTAGACTTAAATGATTAACCCAATTATATTAATCCATAATATTTATTTGGACTAATATATTTGTAATTCGAATCATATTTATATGTCACTTCATCTATCTTAATTTATGCACACTAATAGAATTAGAAAGTCAATCAAACTTTTTGTATGTCTTTTAAATATTTTAAGATGTCAATTATCAAGATTTACAATATTTTTTGTGTTGTTTCCAAATATGTATTACTTTCTCAATCTCATTTTATGTGACAACAATAAAATTTTAAGACTCAATCAGTTTTTTTAACATGTCTTTTAGAATCAATTATTGAGATTTATCATATTTCTTACATTGTTTCCAAAAAATATGTTACTTTATCTCTCCCATTTTATGTGGCACCGATAAAATTTTAAGACTCAACAAATTTTTTTTACAGCCCTTTAGATATTTTATGTTTTTTTTAATAATTTTTAAATATATTAAAAAATAGAAAAGATAAGACAAAAGAATTACTAAAAAAGTATAGATACGCGCTTAAGCTGCTCAAGCAGGTATGTAAACTTGCTCCGAACAGACCATGAAAAACAAATTTCCCATAAATTTTTTAATTCAATTTTTAGATATATAAAAAAATTAAAAATAAAACAAACAAACTAAAATAGAAGAACCAAAATAAAATTACAAAAATTCTCCCAAGGTGCAAGCAGACGTGTCGACCAGCTGCCTGCTTGAGCCGCTTTATTAATACTTATAAGATAGTAATAGATAATAGATATATATAAAGAAAAAATTTCAATTTTTTCATTTATTTTTTTCATGTATCGATTCAGTGTATAAATGTATATCAATATCACATAGATAGTTATGTAATATAACGACATCGTATAAATTATGTATGAGCATGTATCAATATTAATATAAATAGTATGTAAACTTGTATCGACATTGTATAAATTGTATACAAACGTGTAAATAGGGATGCAAAATATCGACATTATATGAATAGTGCATAATCGTGTATCAATTTTGTATGAATAATTATGTAATCTATCGATATTTATTTGACTATCATGCACATTTATTTGACTATCATGCATTCTACCTTAATTAATAAAAAACAAACAAGACATAATAAAACAATATAAATATTCAATTTCTTCACAAAAGAAGTGAAACGATTTTAAAAGGGAAAAAAACTTTCTAAAAAATAGCAACCAAAAAATTGAATATTGAATTTCTTTAATTTAAAAAAATCAAAAAGGCCAAATAAAAAATGATGTTAATTCACCACTACCTTAAAAACAAAAGAAAAAGAAAGAATAACAGATGTCCAACAATAAGAAAAAAAGGGGGAGAGTGATGTCGCAAAATAGCCGAAATGGCTATATTCATACCATTTAATGGCCAAAAGGCCAGTTTTAGTGTTAAAAAAAGGGGTAGGGTGGGGGGGGGGGGGGGGAGCTATTATTGTGTAAATAATTTTTTTCAATGGTCTGTGGTGTAATTATTCCTAAAATAAACTACCCTACCCTAGAATATGAAAAAATGGAAAACACTATTAAAAATACTCCTGAACTTGGCGCAAGTTATTAGTTTCACTCCCAAACTATTGACAGTCTTAAAAACACCCCTCTACTTAACTAACTAAACTAAACTTAACTCCCGAACTATCACAAATGTTAAAAACACCACTTAACTTGGCAAGAACTTAGGGGTGTGTTTAACTCTTTTACAAGATCAGGAGTGTATTTAAGTTTAGTTAGTCAAGTGGAAGAGTGTTTTTAACACTATTAATAATTCGAGAATGAAACTAATAATTTGTGCCAAGTTTAGGGATGTTTTTAATACTTTTCTCAAAAACATGTGCTCCCTCTGTGTAAAAAAAGAACGGAAAAGGGTCAAAATTACCTGAGCTATTTGAAATAGATGACATTTACCCTTTGTTTATTTTTGGGATTAAAATTACCCTTGTCGACTATATTTTGGACAACAAACGCCCTTATAATGTCATCTTTGTCACTGAAGTTGACACAACAGTCCACTTAGGCAGTCCAACATGGTAAAAATCTTTTCTCTCTCAATCATGTTGTTCTTCCTTGTTGAACCTATAAAACAAATACCTAAAATAGTTCCTTCATTGTTATTGTTTGAGTTGTTTTTTGAACTTTAAAACATCAATTTCGAAGTGTGCTTAGTTTGTTTGAGGTTTTACATGCGTGTTGAAAAATTGAGTTTACTATTAGGGTTCCAAGTCATCAAATTTGAGGCTAAAAATTTAATTTCAAAGGTTGAATAATGTTGAAAAACTCCTGAAGTCTTTCTCTGTGTGTTGAAACTCAAAAATAGCTATCATTTGAAGCTTGTTGGTGAGAATTTTTTTTAACTTTTATTGGGTTCTTTGAAGTGCAAAAATTCGAAGGGATTTGACTTTATGTTGTTGATGCTAAATGAAAATTATTTTGATATTGTGATTGAAATGGAAATTGACTTTTAACAACTGATTTCTTAGTTTGAGGATTGGTATTTAAGGATTTGAGTTAAACACCCTAAAAATAAAATACAAAAGGGTTCTTGAAAGTTTAAAAATCTGAAAATGGGTTTTGCGTATCCATGACCCCGAATTCCAAATAGTGAACTCGATCTTTCAACATGCAACTGCACCTCAAATAAACTTCAGTATATTTCAAAATTGAAATTTCAAAGGTCGAACACAATTCAAACAAAAATAGTGAAAGTACTATGTTTTTCCTGATAGGGCTCAACAAGGAAGACAAAATGATTGAGAGAGAAGAAATTTGCCATGTTAGATTGTCTAGATGGACTGCTATGGTAGTTCCAATGGTAAAGATAACGTTGTAAGGGCATTTGTGTCCAAAACATAGACGGCTAGGGAAGTTTTTATCAATAAAATAAATGAATAGTAAATATGCGCTATTTTGAATAGTTCAAGGGTAATTTTGACCATTTTCCGAAAAAAGAATGATCTACTTTATATTTTAGTCTGTTTTAAAAAGAATGATCTCTTCCCTTTTTGACAACATTTTAATTTCAACTTTCCATGTGGCATATTTAAGGCCACAAGATTAAATGGTATTTTGATACATTTGACATAACTTTCAGTTACAATCACAAAATAAAAAAGTCTTTTTTATTTTTCTTAAACTTTGTGCCAAGTCAAACTAGGTAATTTTTTTTAAACGGAGGGAGTATTTATTGTTACTATTGATTAAAAATAATATTTCTCTGATCTATTTCAGTTGTCATGTTGTTTTCCGAAAGTAAATAAAGACATCTTAAAATGTTAGTTAAAGTTTATACGATTTGATTCTAAAAATGAAAACCATGACAACTAAAATATGACAAAGGGAGTAATAGTTTATTGGTTATTTATTATAGATACTTTCTGTTTCTTAATTTGTCTAACTCACTTCAATTTGAATCAACCATATTTAAATATTTCAATTCTTTGAGGTATTTCATAAAAAATTTCAAGCTCAAACTAACTAGATATCAAACAATTTAATTTTAAAAATTGTTATCTTAACTTTGAATATTTTCTAAAGATAACAATCACTATAATATTGATTTTTGTAATTAAAAGTAATACAAAATATTATATAAATAAAAAAAATAATACTTTAATTAACATATTTAATCAAGAATCTTAAATTTTTAAATACTTCTAGAAGTATTGATAGTTTATATAACAATTGGCTCTATTGAAAAAGTTTTCGAAATTATAATCAATAAAAGAGATTTAAACATTTATGTTGTTACGTAACGTACAATAATTTATACATACATTCTTATCTTACAAAATATTACATGAAATGTTATATTGTCAATTAAAAAATTATTAATAAATAATATATATATATATATATATATATATATATATATATATATGTATAAATTAAATAAATATAATACTCTTTTTAAAATTTAGGCTTTAGCAGGCCATGGTTTTTATTGAGCCACACTTGTCTACCTCCTTGTTGATGGTCAGACTGTTAAATGCCTAGAAGTGTTTGACTTCACGATAGAGTCATACAGGGCTCAAACCTATTCGTGGAACAATTATGACCGATAACCAAGAAAATTGTGTAATTCATAGAATGGAATTACCATGATATAAAGTCCGAAAAAATTCATGTAAGAAAAAAAAATCGAAAGTGTTAAACATAAGCATATAAACTTATGTATGTGGGTGACAATGTCAGTATCAAAATCAAGACATGGAATAGGAAAAGTGATTACAGGATCAAATAAAAAAGCAAGAAATGGGAAATGCAAAGAGAATTAGTGGCCTTGTAGCAAAAAGAAGTGTAATAATAGGGTTTCGAGACTTTGGGTTTACAGGAAAGCCAACAGAACGGGAAGAACTAATCAATGGGAACGATAACCACAATGGATCTTACTAACTCCATCTCAATTTTCTGTGCGATTTTTTTCTTATCTGTCTCAAAATATTATTATCTTACTATAATTAAAAAATAATTTTAATTTAATTTTTTTATTTTTAATGAAATAATTTATAATCATATAAATATTTAAAAATTATTTTAGATCATAAATTTTTAAAATTTTTTTTTCTCAAACACTATAGAAACTTAAATTGTGACATATAAAATGAGATAAACGAAGTACTATATGTACTTCTAAAAGCAAAAATTAATGTTTATTTTTGGGTATTGTTTTTTGATTATTTTTCTAAAATAAAGGATATATATGATGAAAGTTTTTTTCTTTTAACAAATTATAAAAAAGGTCTAAATAATTTACTTAATATGAACTAGAGGAAGTACTATATTAGTCACTTCATTTACTTGTCTACTTTAGATTTTGCATGTTCCTTAACAATAACTCACACAAGAAGTTATCATGATGTCCATATTAATGGACGTTTAGTATTACGTCTTGAAGAATAACTTGGAGAATAAGTAAATAATATTAAGAGTAAAATATAGAAAAAAAAACTTTTTTATATATTAAAAATAATAAGTAGAAGTGAACAACTATTTTTAAAATAATGGACAAATAAAAATGAATGGAGGGAGTGATAGTGAATTATTTTGAGATTGAGAAATGACTTATCCATTATTCAGAAAAGTGTATTAGTTTTATTCAATATCACCATACTCAATGTAATTTGACAAACGAGAAGATGAAGCTTGGTTCACTTTGACGGAGTGCTCTTATGGAGAGCCTGCCATACCAGTGATAGCTAGTGATTGAGTGTAATGACCGTCTAGGTCATTTCTGTGATTCCACGAATATTTTATCAGCTTGAGCATTTGTATAGTGACCTCGGGCTATTCACAATGTATTGACAGTGATTGTGCGGTCGTTGTGTAAATCATGTAACAACTATACAACTTTTCAAGTTAAACGAGAGAGTATAATTGTAAAATAAATTTTCAAGTAAAGTCTTAGTAAACAACCTCAAACCTGAATTCTGACGGTTTCATCAGCTCTGAAATGACCGAATTAGGCTAGGGGCATGTTTAGTGCAATTATATCGAATTTTGCGAATTTAGTCGCTGAAATGGGTCAATGGTTGACTTTAATCAACGTCCTTGGGAAATATTCCCCAAATGGAAATTCTGACCGCACCATTGAATCTGGAATGTTGAGTTTGGTCAAGGAGGACCTTTCGTTTGGGTTTTGGGGCTACTGGGTGTATTTTAGTCCCTTTGGTAGATTTTGATATAGGAAATGGGACCCACATTAGAATAAAATGACCTCTGATGGAAATTTTGACTACATCGTTGAGTCTAGAATATTGTTTCCGATCAAATTTCATATATGGATTGTATTTTCCTGACTCTGAATGAGGCCGGAGCATTAAAATTAAGTTTGAGCGGTGGTTAAAAATTAAAAGGCGGTACTGACATGGCCAAACAAGAAACTACCATGTGGCAGGCAGTGTAAATGAAGGAATTTTGGTCCAGAATTGCGAAACAAACTTCGCACAATGATATCTCCCTTGTTTTTGAGCCTCTTTCAGTGATTCAAAAGGCTAACTTGTGTATTATTCTGAGAGGAACATTGTGGAAGTGTTAGAAATTGATTTTGGCACGCTGTTTACGGTAAAAATTTCTGTTTTATTGGCTATATTTTGAGTATGTTTTTGAAAATTTGATATGCTATTTCTTGTCCGTTTTCAGTTGAAATTTGATAAAATTTGGTTCTATTCTGTGTGCTTTTGTGAGGCGCATGTCGTGATAATGTCAGAATTAATTAATAGCACTCATTTGGTGAAAAAGTTATGTTGCGGGTTTTTTTTGGAAACTTTGTGTTATGATGTCTTGCCGTTTCTTATCGGAATCAAGTAAATTTTAGGTCTAAATTGTACTACTTTTCAATACCTACACCGCAGTATATTCAATTTTGTTAATTTGATTGAATTCTTGAGTAAATTGGCAAAGAAGCTGCTGTGAATAAATGTTTCTTTTTCCGATAAAAAATGCAACTTGCTTTTTTTTTTAGCCATTTCTCTATTTTCAGGGATCTGTTTTAGGCTTAATTTCTGGCTATGTACTCAGAGTGATGTAAGAATCATTTTATGAGGGATCGTTTGGTGTTCCGAGCGTGGACCCTATTTTTCTCCATTTTAGTCGCAATTGGCCTATTCTCCCTCATTGCTTGAGATATTATAGCCAAAATGACCATATTGATATTACGACTCATATTTTGATAGTTGAGAGACATTTGGAGTTCATCAGAGAGAAAAAACTCACGTGGTCTGATTCATAGCACGTGGGTTCGCCTTTCAGGTAGGCCTTAAACCTTAGACTGCGCTGAAATGTGTGGATGTTTGAGTTGAGATGTGTTATATATAGATTGGTTTTACTGAGCATGTGATATGTATGACGATGTGAGATACTAGTTACTACGTAAGGTACTCTATCAGTTGTAGCTATTGTATTAGCCGTGTTCTGGTTCTATTAAACTGCGGAAAGATCTAGTAAAGGCTGGGTATAGGTTGATGCCATGTAACAGGTATGTACTCTGGCTTGATTTTTGTATGTATGTGGGTGTAGCCTGGTGCCACAGAGATATGGTAGTTATGAGACTAGTTGCTAACTATACTTTGTGCTGGGGATCTGCTGTGGTATATTCTTTATTCTGATAGCCTCGTTGTTTTGGATACCTATGATACAACTGTGACTTCCCTGTTATTCTTAATATGTGTGACTGGCTAGTCGTAATATACGTGTCTCTACTTAAACATGATTTAATACTGTTTTTGTGACATATATGCCTAGATATATAATTGTTAACCATTCTACATTTGCTAACTTTACTTGATACTAGGTAGCATGCTATATTGTGAGAAATGTTATTGTTTTTTGCCTTTGATTGGGCATTGTGACTCTTGACATGAGATATGATGGTGCTATACCTCTAGTGAGATAGATATGGGGGTGTGATTCTATTAAAGAGATGTATGCCTTTTCCTATGGGGTTTATCGTATTATACGTGTCTCTACTTAAACATGATTTAATACTGTTTTTGTGACATATATGCCTAGATATATAATTGTTAACCATTCTACATTTGCTAACTTTACTTGATACTAGGTAGCATGCTATATTGTGAGAAATGTTATTATTTTTTGCCTTTGATTGGGCATTGTGACTCTTGACATGAGATATGATGGTGCTATACCTCTAATGAGATAGAAATGGGGGTGTGATTCTATTAAAGAGATGTATGCCTTTTCCTATGGGATTTATTGGGTCATCTGTGGTTGAGAGATTGATTGTGTGAGTTAGTCCTTAGGACTGCAATCTATATAGGAGTTTGTTACATTACCAGTGATATTGTTGGTCTGGTTTCGATTATTCTAGATACTTACCATGTCTCCAGCTAGGTATGAACTTGTCAACAACTAGACACGATTCTATATTACTTCTCTTGAAATTCAGGTTGATTGCTTGTCTGCCTGCTGGTTTTATCGGATACTGAGAAACCTGCTATATTCTAGGAACTAATTCTATGTGACACTCCTGATTGTGTGCTGAGCGGATCACCTATAGTCTAGCATAGGGTGTTGAGGGTATCACCTATAGTCCGGCACATGGGATAGCCTTTTGTGTTGCACTCCTGATTGTGTGTTGAGGGGATCACCTATAGTCCAGCGCAGGGTACTGAGGGTATCGCCTATAGTCCAACACATGGCATTTTGTGTTGCACTTCTGATTGTGTGCTGAAGGGATTGACTATCATCCAACACAGGGTGCTGAGGGTATCGCCTATAGTCAAGTATAGGGTATAGCTTTTCGTGTTGCACTTCTTATTATATGCTAAGGGGATCGCCTATAGTCCAGCACCAGGTATTGAGGGGATTGCTTATAGTCTAGCACAGGGCATGATCTGCGGGCCGAGTCCAGATCAGGGCACCTATTGAGTCACATCGATGGTTCAAGTTTTGGGTTGTGAGTTCCTTTCTTGCCATCAGGTTGGGTTACTGGTTCAGATACAATTGGGTGGGTGAGACCTTTGTCGTTGGTTATTGATCCATGTATCCTACACTTATACAACCCATAGTTGTGTGGGGGTGTACCTTTTAGACTTATGGGGGCCTAGTAAGTGTATAAGCATAGGTATTAGGGCCTTACACCCACGTACATCACTATACCTCAATCCTATGATAGTTGTGATATGGTTCCGTTTAAATTTTGTCAGTTGGTTTTGTTGTACACTGTTTGGCCCTGCTCAGTTGGTCTCTTCTGTTTCTACTTGATTGGTTCTTCTAGTTCTGCTCAATTGGGTTCCCCAAATGCCACCGACATAGTTGACACTTGATCTTCAGGTTTCGTTAGTCGATATCATTGCACATCACTTGGGTTATTCAGTTGGGATTCCATGGTTCTCTAGACATGCTTATCTTTTGGCCTAGATTCATATTACGAACACTACAATATTTTATTACATATATTCTTACCATATTTAATGTATTTCACTCAGTCGGCCGTTGATGCCTACTAGGTGCCTTCCACCGGTCTTACCCCAACATTTACTCATCTACTCATGGTGCAGGTCCAGCTACGAGCCATGGCCATTGATTAGTAGCTTAAAGACATGCCAGGGGACTTGGGTGAGCATCAACAACTTTGGATATTCTACAGTCTCCTTCCGTTTTCTGCCTGTAGGTAGGATCTGATAGGAGCCATCATGACCTGAGAAGTCGGGTAATGACAAGGTGGTATCAGATCTAGGTTCACTGGTCTCACCTCTATAGAGCTACCATCTACTAGAGGCCTACGGATAGGTGCGAAGATGTCTGTGACTTATCTTCAGGAGGCTACGGGATGCTTAGGAAACACCCTTATATTTTTTATTCAATTCTTGTGGGTTCGCCAATGGTCTGTTGATTCCAGGAATCTAATTTTCTTGTTCTTCGCAGATATGTTGTGCATAGGTCAGACTTTGAGCAGAGGTAGGGTTATGCCGTCAGTCCCCGATAGAGAGCATACCCTAGAGCCTGTTGAGTAGGATAGGATGCCCCAGCTCCCCCATAGTCGGAGGCACTAGTTTTCCGGCCGCCCCTAGCCGCTTTTGTGATTACACCTAAGGTATAGACAACTTTTAGGCAGTTGTTGTTAGCATTTGGGGGTATTTAGCGGGGACTAGCATTGGCCCCTTTTCCACCTAATCAAGCCTCAGAAGAGCCTGCTGCACCAGAGGCTCCAGTTGCACGGCTAGATGGAGCTACCCCTTTCTAGGATCAACTGTTGCTCAGGTATATTCTGAGATTGACACCACTGAGGTATTAGGGGCGACTAGAGAGGATGCCCATGAGTTTTTGACATCTTGTATGGAAAGATTGCAAGCACTAAGATTGTTGGAGTCTCGAGGCATAGAGTTTATAGCCTATCAACTAGATGGGCTCGCCAAACAGTGGTGGTGAACTTTCAGGGATACTAGACCTGCCGATGCACCACCTAGGACTTGGGCAGAGTTCTCTGAGGTGTTCATGACCAGATTTATCCCTAGGAGCCTTAGGGATAGACTTTGTGATTAGTTTATTTGACTAGAGCAAGGTTCGATGACGGTGACTCAATATGCGATGCAATTCCAAGAGCTCTCTGGTATGCCACAACTATTTTACCAACAGAAGAGAAGCGAATTCGCTATTTTGTACGAGGCCTGAGACCTCTACTAAGGGATGGCAAACATGCACTGGTGACTTCAGGTCGATCTTATCTAGATATTGTAGATCATGCTTCTACGATTGAACAGATTCTTCATGAGGCCCATGAGGGCAACAACAGGCGGGCCCGCCATAAGGGTAACTATAGTGAGATTTGGTACAGGTCTAGGGAGCGTTTTGGTAGATCTCAGCAGATATCCCAAACCGGGCTACCTTATTCAGCCGTCTAGAGCTCTTAGGCCCCGGAGGTAGATAGTACCAGCTACAACAGTCCATGTAGTAGAGCCCAAGCTTCCCCAGGGTGTTATGAGTGTAAGGATGTGGGTCATTGGTCCCAAGAATGCCCCATGTGGAGAGAGAGATCCCGGATAGGCCAATCTGCTCTGCCACCGACTGCTAGAGATAGAGGTCAAGATAGACGTCGTAGAGGCTACCAGTACGGCTCTAGAAATGATACTATCCCAGGTACGATTAGCTTATGCCACAGGTTCCACCTTCTTGTATGTGTCTGTTTATTTGCTTGTTTGAGTATGAGTTCCGAGCCCCCTTTAAATTTGATTCGTGTATTATCCTTAGTGAGGGATCAAATATGTAGGTTAGGTATGGTGACCCTTCAGGGTTGTGATTTTTGGGCAAGATTGATATTATCAGATGGACTTGATTTTGATATTCTCCAGGGTGTGGATTGTTACCTCCAAATCATGTTATACACCAGAACTATTACCCTAACTGTAGCTGACATGTCTCTTGTAATGGGCAGAGGTCGGATAGTTGTACATTCACTGGTATTATATTCTATATTTAGGCTGACAGATTATCCTAACTAATTTTTTTGGCATACTTGGCCCATGCTTGTAATGTGACTACTGAGGCCCTATTGCAGAGACTATTTCATTAGTTATGATTTCTTAGATATACTTCCCACTAATTTGTCAGATTATTGCCAGAGAGAGATGTTGATTTTACTATAGAGATCCGATTACCATCCATGGAGAATTAGGGCAGAGGATATTTCATAAACCTATTATAGTCATTTACGAGATTCTGCTTATGTTGTTGGGCTGATTGTCATGCCTTGGGAGGGTACCTTTGGCGTGCCCGACACTCAGAGACTATTGCTAGTCCCCAAGCGAACCGCTTAGCCTCATCACATCATTCAATCCAATAAACTCTACTGAACAGCGGGAAATATAAGTAAATAATGGGCGCTTCTCATCTAAAGTCTCAAAAGAACATATAAAATAATAAAGGCTAGCAGAAAGAACTAGCTCACAATCTCAACATCAATGTTCAACCATCGTCTATGAAGCCTCTATCACTAATCATGTGGTGCCAATGACAGACCCATGGCTACCCAAATCAAAATAAATGAAATAGTCCAATCTAACTGTAAAACATGATGAAATAAAAGTAGTGGATCCTCCAAAGTAGGGGAGACTCACAAATTAGCTGTGAATCTCGGATCTTCAACGGAGCGCCTGTTAACGATCTCTAGTATTTGCCTCTGCATCATAAAATGATGCAGTCCAAAGGGGACATCAATACTTGGAATGAACTGGTATGTAAAATAGCTGAGTGAAACTGAAACAAGTAGAATAATATGGAAACAACATCAACTCAAAATAATAATCAAATAACATCAAATCGTCAAATGTCTATCTAAGCAAGAACAAAGAGTAGACAAGTGACCCGTCGACAACTCAAACTCATCAATCATCTCAGACTCATCTCAAAGGAGCTCACATGCTCTTATCTCATCTCATCTCATCTTAGAGGAGCTCACCTCCTCTAATCTCATCTCTTCTCAACTCAGAGTACTCAAGATAGGAAATTTATGAGAGTTTCTCTTATCCGATAACCAGCACTTATGAGCCAGTGAATGTACAACAATCTTGCTAATGTTGCCACAACCGTTCTAAACTTGCTAGGTAGGGAACGATCGAAACCATATCGGCTCACCCAATATGGAGTCAGTACTCAACAGGTCCGCTATTGCTTTCAGGGACTGTTACTCATGAGGGAACCTTAATATATATGTGATGGTTCTGAGCCTCACCTATATTTGACAACGTAGTTTGGCTAGTTCAAGTCAGACTAACTCTCACTCTTTTGGTGCTCGATACTCCTCCCATGACTCAGTGCTCATAAAACCTCCATCTCCACCAATCTCATAGAGAATCGAACCCCGTTATCGATCGGTATCTAATAGGGACTCTAACCCTTTCATCAATCAACTCATAGGGACTCTAACCCTTTCATCAATCAAGCTCATAGGGACTCTAACCCTTTCATCAATCAAGCTCATAGGGACTCTAACCTTTTCATCAATCAAGCTCATAGGGACTCTAACCCTTTCACCAATCAATATCATCAATGACTCAAGATTAGAACAATCATTAGGAATCAATCGAAAAGATACATCAATAGAGTTCATTTATAGAGACTCGTAAGGCAATCAAATTCTATCAACTCATCATCATTCTCTCATTAAAATCAACAATCTCAACTCAAGGCTCTAGACTCAATTCTCAAGTTCATTATGCATGTTTTTCAAATTAGTCATGTAGGGCTATGCAAATTCTTATGAAAATGTTCAATTTAAGAAAAGAAATAGTATGATGATCATCAACATAGAAAAACATGTAATTTCAAATAAAATTTTAAGAAAAACCATCAAGGTTTCATGTTTGTAGACTCTTGAACAATGAACTCATCTAGGACCATATATGGGGCACATGAGAGAACAATCCATGCTTGTTCTTTAGCATTACATACCTGGGATGAAGCTATCAACCAGTCACGTCTAGGATTGCTTCTCAAATCTCTCAAAATCAAGTTCTTCTCCTCTTTCCTCAAGCCTTAGCCATGTTAGATTATGAAATAGGACTTAGAATGGGGTGTTTAGACACCTTTTACGTCAAAATGACCTTATTAGATCATGTATAGAGTTTAGGAGGGATTGGGAATTGACCGAAATACCCCTCATAAAAATTAAAAAATTTTAGCTCAGAAAAAGACTCAGTCCGCGACGCGGTCTGGTCGCGTACAATGTACTTTTAGGAAAAGTTTCTGAATGAGTTTTCTCAATCCTGTCAAAAATTTTCAAAAACATATAAGTGCTGGTCCGTAATGGAGGCTTGATGCGCTCATATCGCGCACCAACACTATTTTACACTTCAAATAAAAAAATTATCTTTTGATCGGGTCACTTTAAAAATCGACCGAGACCATTTTCTTGCTCAAGTTTTGTGTTGATCACAAATCTCGCCTCGAATTTGCCATACGAGCATTGAAAGATACGTCACACGCATTACCCTCCCTCTAGAGGTTTTTGGTAATTTTACCGGGCGTTACATTTACCCCTATTGTGTGTACAGATCTGATGACTTGTATGTGCCTGTCGTATTATTATAGTGGACTTGTTGAGGGCCCTACTTCCTAGGGTGTGCTTTGTTGAATAATATAGTGTTTTGATTGATTTATTAGGTGCTAAACTTATTGGATCTTAGTCCGTTGAGGAAATATAATCAGGTTGGATTGTGGAGGCTAGATAGGAGCTGTATAATATTAATTCACTATAGTCCTAGTTATCTAGTTTGGGGACGGCATATGTTGAGTGGGAGTGTTCTCCCTCCCTTTATGGTAGTATTTCGCGTGTGGCTGAATGATGATAGCTATTGAGGATTGTGACTGAGAATGTGGTGTATATTTATATATATGTGAAAGAATGTACAATGAGCCTACCAAGGAGTAGTATGCAAGTATCTATTATGCTTGTGAATAGGTTGTGAGAGTGCTGGTGGTTGGTATGTGGACCATCCATTGTGTTATGGACATCTGTTGTCATTTTGAAGCTACTAGATTGTTACATCAATACTCTATTATGTTGGGTTGGTGTGCTGACCACTTGCCCCGCTTATGATTACTATTGTTACAATGACTGACTAACCGAGCAGCAAGGGAAAAGAGGCAAGTATCCTGCATCGGAATATGATTACATTAGCTATTGCATGTAATTGTGTTAGGATCAGTGAGCTAGGAAGCCATCTAGGGTTAAGTTATAAGGATTACTTGCATAAGGGAACAAGAAAAAAAGTACGGTCTTTATATGTGGAATATGGCTACAATTGGGGATAATTATGATTGGTTGGGTATCGGCTAGTATGCTGAAGGCACGTATATTTAGCCTGTTGCTTTCCCTATCATCAATCAACGTCTCATAGGGGTTTTATCCCTCTCATCAATCAATACTTCATAGGGACTTTAGCACTCTCATCAATCAATCTCAATCGAAGACTCAAGATTTAGAATAACCGTTAGGAAACAATCGAATAGACACATCAGTAGAGTTCATTTTTAAAGACTCATAAGGCAATCAAATTTTATCAACTCATCATTATTCTCTCATCACAATCAACAATCTCAACTTAAGTTCTAGACTCAATTCTCAAGTTCATTATGCATGCTTTCAAAATAGTCATTTAGGGTTATGCAATTCGTTCATAAAAATGTTCAATTCAAGAAATCAAGTTTATGATGATCATCAACATAAGAAAATATATGAATTTACATAGATTTTCAAGAAAAACCATCAAGGATTCATGTATGTAGACTCTCCAAATCATCAACTCATCTATGACCATCTATGGGGCACACGAGAGAACAATCCCATGTTTTTAGTTTAGCCTTACATACCTGAGATGAAACTATCAATCAATCACGTCAAGGATTCCTTCTCGAATCCCTCAAACTCAAGCTCTTCTCCTCTTTTCTCAAGCCCTAGCCTTGTTAGATTATGGAATAGGACTTAAAATGGGGGTTTTAGACCCTTTTTACATCAAAAAGACCTTATTAGATCGTGTGTAGAGTTTAGGAGGGGTTGAGAATTGACCAGAATGCCCCTCGTAAAATTTAGAAATTTTTGGCTCAAAAAAGACCTAGTCCACGATGCGGACTGGTCGCGCACTGTGTGTTTTTAGAAAAGTTTCTGAACAAATTTTCTCTATCCCATAAAAAATTTTCAAAAAAGATATAACTGCTGGCCAGCGACACAGGCGCGACGCGCTCTTGTCGCGCACTAACACTATTTTGCTCTTTGGATCAAAAAATTATATTTTGATCGGGTCGCTCTAAAAATCGACCGAGACTATTTTTCCACTCAAGTTTTTGTGCTGATCACATATCTGGCCTCAGATTTTCCATACGAACATTAGAAGACGCATGACGCGCATATCCTTCCTTTAGGGGTATTTTAGTAATTTTGTCGAGCGTTACAATATCTCCCCCTTGGGATCATTCGTCCTTGAATAATGATTAAGGGTGGATATCTAGGCAGGAATAGACTCTCAACACTCAACTCAATCAATCCAACTCTCGACTTAAGAATAGAAAGTCACATCAATAATAGATTAATCAATTTAGTGAAGGGTAAGGAATTTACCTTCAACACTCTTATCATTTGGCACGAATAGGTGTGGATATTTGGCCTTCATCTATTCCCTAGCTTACCATGTGGCTTCCTCAACAAATTGATTCCTCCACTGACTTTGACTGAGGCTATCTCTTTGTTCCTCAACTTACGAATCTAACGATCAAAGATATGAACTAGATCCTCTTCGTAAGATAGGCTATCTTTCACACCAATGCTATCAATAGGGATCACCTAGGTAGGATTTCCCAAGAATTTCTTCAACATCAACATATGGAATACCAGATAAACTCCCTCTAACCCGAAAGGCAACTCTGACTCATAGCAACCTTTCCCAATCCTCTTTACAATTTGATATGGTCCCACATAGCATGGACTGAACATTCCCTTCTTCTCGAATCTTATGACAACTTTCATAGGTGACACTTTCAAATACACCCAATCATCTACTTCGAACTCTAGGTCTCTTCTCCTCACGTTGGTATAAGATTTTTGGCTACTCTAGGTGGTCTTTAATCTCTCTCTAATGACCTTGACCTTCTCCATCGATTAGTGGACAAGATCAGGCCCAACAAACTCTACTTCTCCAACCTCAAACCACCCAATCGGTGATCTACATCTCCTCCCATACAAGGCCTCGTAGGGAGCCATTTGAATGCTTGCATGATAACTATTGCTATATGCTAATTCAATCAATGGTAGGTGATCATCCCAATCCCCCTTGAAATCAAGAACACAAGCTCTCAGCATACCCTCAAATGTTTAGATTGTACGCTCTCTGCCTGACCATCTGTATTTGGATGAAAGTGTAACATCTGACATCTTACATGTACTAGTCCTATGCATATGACACATGATATAGCGGGGTCAAATCAGTACACACTTTTAAAAATACTTGAATTTAAGATTAGAGGGCTATATGTACATCTAATGCTCAAGATGACTGAGTGTATATAAGTTTCAAGTCAAATTGAGGAGATCGCGACCTCAAATGAAGTGAAAGAAGTGAGGTGCTTGTGGGACTTAGGAAGCTAGCAAGTGAGTCACCTACGTGCTTAGCTTAAATAGGCTAGGTAGACGGAGACGAGGCCCAACACCGAATTTGTTCAAGTCCAATAAAGAATATACCCCGAGTTAAGGGTGTAATTTGGGACCATGGTTTAACATCATAAAGGGACAATATTTGCAGCCCAAGATGAATAGGAAAAGGGCCAAATTATATTCACAACCCACTTCACAAATAGGGCCCAAACTAAGTGAAAGCAGAAGGAAAAAGTTGGTTGAAAAGTCCATCAAATTGAAGTCCAATAAGGCCCAAGTGAAAGGGCCAAGTTGCTGCATCACCATATTAATAAAATAAGGCTTCAAATGTAAAAGAAAGTCAGCCAAAAGTGCCCTTTAAAAGGGATTAAAAACCAGCAACTTTTAGTTATTTTAACATAGCCAAAAATCAGATTTTTTTCAAAGTTTCTCCTTGCTCTCTCTTTCCATCACAAAGCAGTCAAAACAAGACTTTAGGGTTCTTGGAGAAGCCCTACTCCTTGGAGGTTAAGGTAAGTAATAATACATATGTATATAGTGCATTGTTTCCATGAAAAACATGAAGAGTATGCTGGTTATGCTTCTGTAGGAATTTTGGACAGCAAGTGTTCCAAAGATTGTTGTACACTTTCTTGTTTATTAAGAGGCTTTTCTCTTGTTGGTCAGCTAGATTATGAAGTAATATTTATGTTTTTAACAAGGTTAGGTTCTGTAGTGATGTAAGAAGGCTGCTGCACCATTTTTATCTTCCACAAAAATGAGTGCTTGTATGATATCTTAATTGCACTCCTAGTAGGAACTTGTGGGTGGATAATTGGAGATTGTTGTCTCACATTTTCCATCTACTTTGGGACTGTTTTTGTATTTTTTAAAGAGTGTTTTTATATGTAAATATGTTGAGGACAATTCGGTTGAGGTTGAAACAGATTTGGAATGGTTGACATCGAAATGTAGCGAGAGGACATAATGTTATGTTGCCTACTTGCGTATTGTGTAGAGTTATTGTATTTTGTACTTTATGAGCTGTTGTAAGCCTTTTATGTGACTAAAATAAGATGGATGTAACATGTACATGATAGTGTTTGCTAAATGAAAATATGATTAGAGGTGGAAAGGTCGAAAGAATACTCGTGGATTGATATTTAAAAGCTTGCTGCCCGAGTGTTTTTTTATGGGATTTGACTGCCAAGACGTGTTTATTAGCTGCTAATACTAGTTTTATCACCTACTATATTGTAGATAAGTATTTGGAGGAAAAGGATACTACTCCGAGATAATATCGACGTAGTACAATGAGGTATGAAAGGCTACTCATTTTCGTATTATTTGGCATGAATCTAGGTTATTCCTTGGCACATAGAGGTACTTACAAACTCTTACATGGCTAATAACCGTGTCTCCACTCTATAACATGTTCATATGCTCTCATACATGGCTATTGTCAATTCTGCATACATACTTTGGATGCAAAGATACATGAGTTCCTTCGGTTGCTAATAAAATCCATGTGTTATTTCATGTCCTACGTAATTCATTAGTCGTGTAACTTACCCTTTTCGTTATGGTACCGTCTTGTATGATTGTTACATGGCATATGTTATGTCTATAGTCCTACATACTCTAAATGTTATGGCCACCAAAAGAATCATCCCAAAAGTAAATAAAAGATTAATTGAAGTTACTTATTAATGGGTGGTATCCTAGGGGTGGAAGAATCACCTAGCATGGGTCGATCCCATATTACGAGGGGTATCCCAGGGGTGAAAGGAAAGCCTAGCATGGGTCGATCCCGATAGTGATTTACCACTGATCAGCTGGTCATATACATGATATATTATGCACAGATTATACATTAAAGAAAGGTAAAGTAATAAAAAGGACATAAAGTACATGATTCCACAATATGACTAAAGGTGGTCTTTTATCCGTACACACTAGTTTATGATCTCATTTGAGTTCTTATTTCATATACAAGACTTCCTGCGTTACATATTCAGTATATTTTCTCGTAGGGACATCCCTTACAGGGACCTGCATTTCATGCTGCAAGTACATGAGCTAGTAGATCTCCCAGTAGGAGTACAGGATATCCAACTGCTATTACTGAGCTCCAGGTTGCTTCGGAGCTTTGTGTGTCTAGAGCTTATATTTTTGTACCGTATGGTTGGTCATGAGGCGGGGCCTGTCCCGATCCTTAATGGATACTGTTCCTTATCTATAGGCTTTGTAGAAAAAGTAAAGTGTGGTCATGTGTTGTACTTTAGACATCATGGCTCCAACGGCCTAGTCATATGCATTTTCTTTTGGCTTGTTATTACTGTCTACTTCCTTGATAGCATGTTGATTGTGGAAACCCCTTTATAAGGTTCATAGGAAGGGTTTGGTTATATATTGATTCTCCTGAGCCTTGTCGGCAACAGGTGCCAGTCCGCCTTAATGGGACTTAGGGCGTGACAAAAAGTGGTATTAGAGCGGGTCGTCCTATGAAGTCTACAAAGTCATATCTATGTAGAGTCTTGTTTATGGATGTGTTGTGCACCACATTTATAAGCAGGAGGCTACGTGGCATTTAGAAGTTGTCACTTTCTTTTCATTCTTTAGATCGTGCCATATAGCCAAGTGTTGTTGGTTGATTGTTCCTAACCTCTAAATCATTTTGTGCAGCGAGTATGCCTAAAACAAGGAAAAGTAAAGGTAAAGGGAAGGAAGTAGAAGTGGTAGTTGGTGTACCCAATTGGGTGAGACAACGAAATGAGGCCCAAGATGAGTCTCTGTCACAAACATCTCCAACTTCTCCAGCTCTTGATGAACCAGGAAGTAGTGAAACTCCCCCAGAACCACCTACTGAAGTGTAGGATCTAAGAAATGTGGTCCAATTATTGACTCATATAGTTGCTGGCCAAAGTCAAAGGCATTAAGGTCCAGTTATAGGCATAGGTGGTGCGAATAGGGTAGCTAGCATGAGGATACGTGACTTTCTTAATTTGGACCCTCCATCTTTTACCATGTCAGATCCTAATGAAGATCCACAAGATTTCATCGATCATTTCCAACACACTTTGCATGTTATGCACGTAAGTAGTATAGAAGCTGTGGAGCTGGAAACATATAAATTAAAGGGTGTGGCTATATTGTGGTATGAAGCTTGGAAGCAATCTAAGGGTATAGATGCACCTCCAACTACCTGGAAGGAGTTCAAAGAGGCATTCTTGACCATTACTTGCCATTAGAGATCCAAGAGGCCCGTGCAGATCAGTTTTCGAATATCCACCAAGGGAATATGAGCGTGAGGGAGTATAGCCTTCAATTTAATTCGCTGGCCAGGTATGCTCCTAATATAGTTACTACTATGGCAGATAGAGTTCATCGATATGTGGATAGGTTGGCCGTATCTGGTTAGAGACTGTACCATTGCTTCTTTGAATAAAGATATTAATATAATGAGGATGTAAGCACTTGCACAAAAACTGGAGGATCAGAGGCAAAGAAGAAGGATACAAGACTTAGAAAGGGGGCAGTCCAAGAGGGCCAAATCTATAGGGCAGTTTGTACCATCCCAAGGTAAGTTTAGGCCTCGGTTTTCTAATAGGCTTCCTTGGCCATCATCTTCCTACTCTGCAGCTAGTGCTCCACCACAACTTCAAGGTCCAAAGGTAATCAATTTAGTCAAAGAAGTGAGGGCCAAGGTGCACGGACAATAGGATATTCGGCAAGCCAACAAATTCCTCCTAGGAAGCCTTGCAAACAATGCGGGAGGAGTCATTTAGGTGCATGTCGTGTTGGGACAGATGCTTGTTATTGGTGCGGTAACTAGGACATATGACGAGGGATTGCCCGAGAAGATGTATGGGTGATATAGCATAACCTATTGGGTCGACTGTTGCATCATCATCGTCAATTTCTCCATTAGGTAGGGGTCAAAAAACACCTGCAGGTCATGGTAGAGGTGGTAGAGGGGTAGCTAGCTCTAGCGGAGCCTAGAATCACACTTACACTCTAGGGAGTTTCGCACCTCATTTTTGAGCCGGTCGAAATGGTTCGCAACATCATGTGGTCGTGCACTTCTGATTTTTGAAAAATATGTTTTAGAGTCGCCATCTAATTTTAAGGAAAATATTAGGAAACCAATTTAAGAAAATATAAATGTAGACTCTGTTTGATTTGCGAAACCAGTAAAATTCTAGGTAAGGGTTTTGGTTACTCGAGGGGAAGGTGTTAAGCATCCCTCAAAGCCTATTCGAAAATAGTCCTTGAACTTAGCTTAGGAAAATAATTTATTGATAAATTATTCATTTGTTATTTCTTGAATTTAGTGATGAGAAAATTTCATTAAGGACAAAAATACAAGGTATGTCATATGTATGTCTATAACATTAGAAAAAGAATTTCAATAATGACATATTTAGTATACAACAAAATTAATAGGTAAGTAGGTAATAAACAAATAAACTAAAAATGAATAAAATTTATATATTTAAAATATAGATGTATGTTTAAAATTATAAGGAATAAGTGAGCACATAAAAACTTATCGTAAGCAATATATTAAAATATTGAGTATGACAACTCATTATTTTATTTACAAAAACAATGGATGAGACGCAAAATATAATAATATACGTAATTTGCGTAAAATTAACTAAGAATAAATTTTTAATAAACAAATGAAAACATAAAGTAAAATAATATAAAGAATGCCAAAATTTATGTAAAACTTGTGATAAAATATGCTATCCAAATATATGGGAGTTCGTTATTTTATTTATGCGGGTCAAAATATATGTGATAACGTATATGTCAACATATAATGATTTGTATTTTTATTTTATACGAAGGGTGAATAACATTCGTAAAGAGAAGAAAATAGAAAAGAGAATAATATAATTCATATAATAAAATGATATATCAAGTACATAGAAAACTTAAGTTACACACATTTATGTGTATATAAAGCACGCATACAAATAAATTTTTCAAAAATTAAATATGTTATCACATCGTGGAATAAATAATCAAATAAGTATACTTGAAATGCATGAAGATCTTATGAAGATATATGTTTAAAGTCATGTAGGGTAAATAGGCTTCTGTAAATTAATAATAACTCATATATATTTCAAATATGAAAATTTATTGCTTTATTTATATACATAAAGTAAAATAACATAATAATAACAATAATAATAAGAGATGAAATGTAAATATAGCAATATAGGATAGGGAGTGAGTATAATTCGAGTGAAAGTTCAAATATAGTTTCAAGAAAAGAAAGCGAAATAAAGAATGTTAAAATATAATGTAAACTTATTGTCTTATATGCATTTGTTATGAAGTAAAATATATCTACAAATGTTGTTCAAAATATACAGAGTAGTGGAGATATCGAAGATGATGTCACACATCGTATTGGGGCGGCTTGGACAAAATGGAGGTTGGCCTCGGGAGTATTGTGTGATAAGAAGATACCATCCAAACTCAAAGGTAAGTTCTACAGAATGGTGGTTAGACCATCTTTGTTGTATGGAGTGGAGTATTGGCCAATAAAACATGTACATGTTCAGAAGATGCAGCTCGCAGAAATGAGGATGCTAAGATGGATGTGTGGTCACACCAAGAGTGATAAGATTAGGAACGAGGTCATTCGGGAGAAGCTAGAGGTGGCCCCTGTAGCTAACAAGATGAGGAAAGCGAGATTGCGATGGCTTGGACATGTGCAGAGAAGGAGTACCGATGCCCCTGTTAGGAGGTGCAAGAGGCTAGATTTGGGAGCTTCACGGAGAGGTAGAGGTAGACCAAAGAAGTATTGGGGGGAGGTGATTAGACATGATATGGTGAAACTTGATCTCACCAAGGACATGACCTTGGATAGGAAAGAGTGGAGGTCGAGAATTAGAGTAGCAGGCTAATAGGGTAGATAGGAAGGAGTGGTAAATTGTCTGCCTTTTATATGTTATTTATCTGCCTTTATATGTTAACTATCCTGTATCTACGTATTATCATGTGTTCTTCTCTTTCTTGCCGGTTTATCATATCTAGATTATTCTGCTGATGAATTTTTGTGACGAAGGTTCCCAAGAAACAACCTCTCTACCTATATGTGGTAATGGTAAGGTCTGCGTAGATCTTACCCTCCCTACCTATACCACTTGTGGGATTGCACTGGGTATGTTGTTGCTGTTCAAAATATATGCGGTTTCATTATTTTATTTATGGTGATAAAATAACAATAACTATACGTTGCAAAATTATAAGATGCAAAATTTTATGTTTCATTTATAAGTAACTAACATTCAAAAAAGATAATAATATGACTTGTGTAAAATAATATATCGAATGTACAGAAAAATGAAAATATATACCTTATGTATGACGTATATGTTTACATACCTTGTATATTTTGAACCTGTTAAGAAAAAATCTAAAATTTTGAAACATAATAATAAAAAAAATAAATAAATAAATACTTGAGTCATATTTGATTTAAAATGATATGATGATGCCTTATAAAGAAATTAATCAAACAAGACTAAGATAGACCAAATATATATTATGTCTTTTAAAATCAACTAAAGGAGTTTAAATTGACTCAAATGGTAACATTATATTGCATTTTGAGAAAATTAATTTTAAAACCTCAAGTAGCCTAATTATGAGATTCATTCTATAATTAATTTTATAAATTATAAGGTCAATATTCATTACGATAAATAATTCATTATTTTAGTTTGTAATATCTATATATTTTAAATTTAAGATAAATTTTATAAAAAAAGCTTTGGCCTGTTTCAAAACTTTTAAACAATCATTATAAACGTATTGTCAAGACTACATAACATCAACATTAATAGATCCGTTAAAGAAAGTAATACTAATTCACAACATAATCTTCAAACAACAAAAGAGTTAGCTAATGTATCAATATTCACATGAAAAATATTAATCGACTAGTATGAGAAGAAATGTAATCAAACGATGACGAGGAAGGCGAAGGAAGGTTGACTCTTAATGTTCAAGACTCCAAGCGTGGTGACAATCCTAATAGCTGTTGGCCCGTATTTTGGGCCAAAGACGAGTTCCAAAGTAGAACTCCAGCTCCCGATGGCGTACATGAAACATAAGATGAAATAAGGAGTTAAAAACTGATGTATACCTGAAGTATTAAATTTACTTGAGTAATACATTTTCTAAAGCTTCACTAAGCATTGTCGAAGCTTAGCTAGGAAAAAAATGAACTGCTACATAAGATATGACCTCTACTCATAGTAAACATAGTCAGCAAGCTTGATGATTTATTCTAGCTTCTACAAAGGGTGTTCCTTTTTTTTTTTTTAAAAAAAGTAAAAATAAAAAAAATAAAAAAAATCAAGTGTTGACCCAATAAAATTACACAGATAGGTACTGACTAACACATTAATATTAAGACTTTTACATAGTAAAGAAATGCTGAGCTTGAGTCATATTCTGGTCAAGAGAACAAACACACAGAACACAATGTTTTTAAACCATACAATGAGGAGAAGATCTTCGTTTTATACAAATTAAATGAGACAAATTTTGAGCTAAAGAGAGTGACATTAACTTTAAGCATAAAATCTGAAAACAATTGCAGAAGAACATAAATATATGACCAGCATAGTATTTTTCTATCAAAATTAGTTATAATCTACAATTTTATGGTTCATGTACGTACAGGACCATAAGTCATGAATTTTTATAGGAAGGAAAGTAGGTTGTAAATCATAATTCATAATGAAAATGCACACTCCACTAAAATCCATTGAAGAAGAGAATGCAAGTCGAAAGATAAGGGAGTTATGGTTGTATCTTATTTTGACAATTCTGGATTTCAATAGACAAGATGTAGTGATTAACGATAAACTTGTTCTACAACGATTTAGTTTTGACTTGAATATACATTACTTTGACAAAAAAATCTTTAAAGGTGCATTTCCACAAGCTCAAAACTTGTAACTCAAATAGTACAGTAAATGAAATGAAATGAAAGCAAAGTCTATAGTAATTATTCTGAAGATGATCCAGATCCATATTTGTTATAAATAAAGTGAACAAAAATTTCAATATATGTAGTAAACATGAAGAGGAAACACTTAAACCAATACTCCAGGATCTACGTTTAGATTGTCAATCACGGCGACTAGAATATAGATAGTAAAGCAAGTAGATTCCTATTGAAAAGTATCTACAACATCGAGTTTCAAAACACCAAAAACTAGAATTGTGAATCCGAATCAGATTTTTCTGCATAAAACAGGAAAACAACCATAATCAACAGAGAACTAAAGCTAAACCCATATTCGTAGCTAATACCATGTTTTCTAGTAGCGAAAATCTTCTCTACTTGAGAATCTGTTAACAGATAGTCAAGTGCTCTTGATTTAGTCATTTTTATTCAAACAAACAATAGTGAATTTAGATGCAAGCAGTAGTTAAATTTTAAGAAGAGAATATTGGCTATTATTAGTCCTATACCTGGTAACTAATATGTGATTAACATACCAAAGTAGCTGAATCCTAGAATACACTAAAAACGAGAACTAAACCAAGACAAACATAACAAAATAAAAACCATGCTTCAACTTAATTAAGCAACTAGTGACATAGTAACCAGGAAGCTGACATACTTGATCACTTAAAGATATATTCATTTTTCGAATAAACAAAGTGAAGCATCCAAGACTACAATCATTCGCGAACTTAGGTAGGATGTTGGTGACCAGAACAAGGGCACACGAATGAGAGGAAATAAAAAGAAGCAGCGAAGGCAAAATAGCTGTTGCGTTCACTAACGAATCTGGAGGAATATTTCGACTATTAAAGCTAGCTGAAACATCATGCAATGATATTTTGAGGTCAATAAAGAAATAACCTATGACTACACTTCATATTGAGGTCAACATAACGTTTACTAGGAGGAAAACGAGGCTAGAAGAAGAGTAAAACAAGGCAATGAACAGCAAACCTGGACATTAACTATAATAGAGAAATATAACGAAGAAAAAAACTTAATGAACACACATTTAACTGCAAACAAAAGCCTCAACATAACCATCGTTTTACACAAGTCTAAATAAACCATTCTAAATACGAACCATAAACAGACCGGCAAATCATTAATAGAATTTAACGAGAATGAGGGAAGGAATTTTACCTTGTAGTGTGCAGCAAACTAAGGCTTTAGCGTCAAGAATTTCCACTTCAAACTCGCTTTCTGTATATTTTCCTCTCCTTTTCGATGTGTTTTCCTGATGATTTCTAGTAATTTCCTGCTCTATTTTTCGATCTCTATGTTTGGTGATTTTCAATCCGTTTTTTTCCTTGCTTGGTGATTTTTCAATCTCTCCCCCCCCCTCGGAGTGAAAAACCACTCCTATTTATAGGCAAGATTGGGATTTATTTTGGAGGGAAATCCATTAAACGATTTTTGAAAATTTTCAAAAGCTTGTAGTGAGAATAGGTGCGTAGGAATGGTGAAAAGATGGAGGAAAAGAGGTCTAGGGTTACCTTTTCAGATCAATTTGAAAGGATGGAGGCGTTTTGGATAAATTTTGAAGTCCAACATCTATTGAGTCTTCTCCTCCCTCTCAAAGCATGAGGGAGATGTTGGTCAACAGTTCGGGATCTACAATCTACGGAGGCATAACAAGCGTGAAGCTAATCCATGCCAAAAATAAAATCAAAATCAACCATCTCCAACTCAACCAAATCAACAAGAGTATCCCTATGATGGATGGACACTGCACAAGCTCTATAGATTTTCTCAGCTCGAATAGACTCACCCATTAGAGTAGAAACATCAAAGGAATCAAGAAGACTCTCAGGGGTTCTATCAAATTTACTGGCCACATAAGAAGTTATAAACCACAATGTTGCACCCGAATCCATCAAAACATAACAATCAAAAGTAAAGACTTGAATCATACCCGTCACAATATCTGGGGAATTCTCCTGATCTTGGCGACTACCCATGGCATACAAGAAGTTTGTTACTCTGCCTGTGCATGACGTAATGGCCCTCTAGTTTCTTCTAACTAAGTAGAAGATTGAGCCCGGTCAACCTACCTTGGACAATCTTTCTAGTAGTGACCCGATTGGCCATATTTGTAGCACACATAATTCCTGTCACGACTTCTCCCCAAGTGCATTTTGCCACACTTATCACATGGTGGCTTACCGTGTGAACCTTGAGCCACACTAGCTTGCGACTCAGGTCCATGACTTGCCACATTCAGAGATCTCCGATCATACCTACCTCCAGGCGCAGGTGCACTAGCAGATAATAGCTCTAGAAATCGGTTGCCATTACCTTTCTTCCCAACCTCATGGCTGGATGTCTTAGCTTTCTTGCGCTTGAATTCTTTCCTGTCATGCTGTCTCTCCTCATTAGCTTGTTGCACAAATGTCATCAGTCGCCCGATGTTCATATCACTCACAAGCATGGCTCCTCTCATATCTCTCTTGGGTCCTCTATTCAACCCATCAACATACATTCCCATCCTTCCCCTCATGTCAGCAACCATGTTCATATCATAGCGAGATAGTTGTGTGAACTTCAAACCATACACTTGTACAGTCATAGAGCCCTGTTTCAGATTCAGGAACTATCTCACCTTAGCTTCGCTTTTCTCTCTTGGGAAAAAGTGTCCCAAGAAGGCTTCCTCGAACATTGCCCAAGTCAGACACGGAGCATCATCCTTTCTACCTTTCTTCCATTGGTCGAACTATAGTCTGGAGACACCCTTGAGTTGGTAAGAAGCCAGTACAACCCTATCAACATCAGCCACATGCATCACTTGAAACACCTTCTCAAGATCCTCCAAGTAGTTCTCAGGATTCTTAGTGGATACAGACCCCGTGGACTCAGGCTAATTCATCCTTAGAAATTCTTGAACTCTGGAGTTGTCATGAGTGTCTTTGTTTGCCCGCTCCTTGTCTCCCAACTAGTGCTGTGACAGCCTGGGCTAGAGCTTTGATAGCCCGACGTAGCTCAGCATTAGAGACCTCATCTTGAGGGGGCTGCTCAACAGGGACAGCTTGGCCCATAGGCTCCTCATGTACTTGAGGCTAAGGTGGGTTAGCATCTTGCCAGCAGGATATCCCCTTCCTTTGATGGCTTTTCTGGGAGGCATGATATCAGTTTTGCACACGCAAAGCATGAATTAGAAGAGAGCTTTCATAGAGCTTAACTCTATCACACGAATTGGAATAAGACAAAGGTGTAACAATTCCTTATGTCATATAGCCTCCTGCTTATGAAATGTGGTTGACAACACACCTATAAATAAGACTCTACTAGACATGGCTTCATAGACTCCCTAATACACTTGAACTCTTTGTTCTAATACCAAGTTTGTCGTGCCCCGAGAGGGTACTCTCGGCGTGGCTGGCACCTAAAGACTATTGCTAGTCCCCAAGTGAACCACTTAGTCTCATCACATTCATTGAATCAAATAACTCTACTGAACAGTGGAAATAATAGTAAGTAAATGAGCACATCTCATCTATAGTCTCATGATGATATAGATAATAATAAAGGCTAGTAGAAATAAACTAGCTCACATTCTCAAACATCAACGTTCAACCATTATCTATGAAGCCTCTATCACTAAACATGTGGCACCAATGACAGACCCATTCTACCCAAATCAAAATAAAAGAATAGTCCAAGATCTAACTCTAAAGCAAAATGAAATAAATCATACTGGATCCATCGGAGCAGGGTAGGCTCACCAAGTCTGCTGCGAATCTCAGATCTTAAATGGAGCGCTTATTGATGATCCCTAGTACCTGCCTCTATATCATAAGACAATGCTGTCCAAAAGGTACATTAGTACTTGGAAAAAACATCAACTTAAAATAAACATCAAATAACATCAAATCACCAAATGTCTATCTATGCAAGAATAAAGTGTAGACAAGTGACCCATCAACCAATCCACCTCATCAATCAAATCAAACTCATCTCAAAGGAGCTCACCTCCTCTCATCGTAGCTCATCTCAACTCAACTCATCTCATCTCGACTAGGAGTACTCAAGATAGGAAATTTATGGGAGTTTTTCTTATCCGACAACAATCACTTATGAGCCAGTGAATGTACAACAATCACGCTGATATTGCCACAACTATCCAAACTTGCCAGGTAAGGAACAAATCAAAACCATATCAGTTCACTCAATCAACGTATCACAGGGGTTTTAGCTCTCTCATCAATACACATCGCATAGGAACTTTAGCCCTCTCATCAATCAGTCTCAATCGAAGGCTCAAGATTTAGAACAATCGTTAGGAAATAATCGACCAGACATATCGGTAGAGTTCATTTATCGAGACTCATAAGGCAATCGAATTCTATCAAGTCATCATCATTCTCTCATCACAATCAACAATCTCAATTTAAAGCTCTAGACTCAATTCTCAAGTTCAGTATGCAAGCTTTCAAAATAGTCATGTAGGGTTATGCAATTCTTTTATAAAAATGTTCAATTCAAGAAAACAAGTTTATGATGATCACCAACATAAGAAAATATATGAATTTAAATAGATTTTCAAGAAAAACCATCAAGGATTCATGTATGTATACTCTCGAAATATCAACTCATCTATGACCATCTATGGGGCACAGGAGAGAACAATCCCATATTTTTAGTTTAGCCTTACATACATGGAATGAAGCTATCAATCAATCATGTCAAGGATTCCTTCTCGAATCCCTCAAACTCAAGCTCTTGTCATCTTTCCTCAAGCCCTAGCCTTGTTAGATTATGGAATAGGACTTAGAATGGGGGGTTTTTATACCCTTTTTACATCAAAATGACCTTATTAGGTCATGTATGGAGTTTAGGAGGGGTTGAGAATTAACCAAAATGCCCCTCATAAAATTTAGAAATTTTTGACTCGGAAAAGACCTAGTCCACAACGCGGACTGGTCGCGCACTGTCTATTTTTAGAAAAAGTTTCTGAACGAATTTTCTCAAACCCATAAAAAATTTTCAAAAAAATGTAAGTGCTGGTTTGTGACAAAGGCACGACGCGCTCCCATCACACACCAACATTGTTTTGCGCTTTGAATTATCATTTGATCGAGTCGCTCTAAAAATCGACCGAGACCATTTTCCCCCTCAATTTTCGATGCCGATAAAAAATCTGGCCTCAGATTTTCCATATGAGCATTGGAAGATGCATTACGTGCATATCCTCCCTCTAGGAGTATTTTTGATTTTATCGGGCATTACAATCTATACATAGATTGAGTTGAGATTGTAGTGTAATTGTTTGAGTTGAGTAAATTGAGCATGATATAGCCTTTAGAGCATACAGTATCTTGACTGCATGTCCGTTGATGTATTTTGCTTGCATTCCATGACGAATCTAATTGATGAGTTCGAATGACCGTATGAGTCTTAGTCTGATTATCTTCCTTGATTGATTGTACTGATGAGAAACTTAGATGAGATAGCCTAATGAGGTTGAGATTTGAGTTGATTGACTGAGCATTGAGGATTGAGTTGATTGATGAGTTGAGCATGTTTTAGTCTTGGTAGGAATATCGAGCACTGTGCTTGGAGCGAGTAAATATCTACTCTAACCCATAGAATGATGTTTCCAGCATAGGATATTCGTACAACATGTTCTGGCAACTCTTGTCCCAGATGATGGACATTCACCAAGGATCCATGAGAGAGCTGATCATCCTTTACCTTGGAAAGTTTAGGACGGGCATGGCAACGACATCACCTTCGTTGTGCATCACCAAACTAAAGTGTTTAGAGTTAAAAACTTTGATGCTTAAAATTTGGAATTTTGTGTGTTCTCAATGCGATGTTTGTTGGTGTATGTGCTTTTGTGTTTTATTTGCAAGATTCCAGGATTGACCACAATTTTGGGAAAAGAATGCAAAAATTGCTATTTTTGGTGAATTATGAGATCCTTTACGGGACATAGTGCACTCTACGAGCCGTGAAGGAGGTTTCGTGAATAATTCTAGTGAAAGGCTAATTTTCTAAAGTTTGTTCTACGAATATGCAAATGGGTCATGGAATGTTTACGAGTCGTAGATCATATTTCGTCCCATGCTATAAACCTCCAGTCCAAGTTTGCAGCAACATTGTATGGGACTCTGATTATGGGCCGTAGAATGCAATACGACCCGTAAAGCTGTTAGTAAGGAGTGCTGACCCAACTATCCTATTTTGTTTAGGACTTGTACTTTAAATATTATAAATAGGTTTTTAAGTTATTTTTATCAAGTTTATAGAGAGTTTGACCAGTAGACAGGAAAAATAGTGAGATCGAGTAGAGAAAACATTGGAGAGTTTTGGTAAACACTTGTACTTTGATTTGATCTTATAATCTTGTGATTCTCATTGAATCTTGGATTTGCTTGTGTTTAATTCAATTGTGTAAGTGCGCTATTATGTTATTCCGATTCATAAGTCTTGCATCTACACAAATCATGAGTAGCTAAATCCACAACTAGGGTTATGGGAACCATGAAGAACTAACAGGGTAAAACAGGATAATTCATAATTCTTGGAAAGTGTACATGCATGTATTAATTAATTGTCTTCATTTTGCATGTTTTCTGATGGTGGTCAACATTAGAACCCACCTGGTGTTACTGACTGGACCGATGTAGTAATGAATAGAAAAATAGATTAATTAATAGGATTCGATTGATGTGTTCTCGTCTAATCAACCGAACTGGGCCAAGGGAGGTTGTACTGGGACTAATAGGTAAGGCTTAGTAATGCACACTACGGAGATGGGCCAAGTCACGTAGTGAAATTAGACTTTCGCCTGGACCAAAGGGTTTGGTAAACTTAACTTACCATCCTGCATGCCACACACCAGAAAAGAATTAGGTCATTCGATGATACTGAGTTAGGGAATCATGGGGAACACAATACTCTAGTTTCTCTCCATATTGATTAAACCTTTGTGTTAGTTAGGTTTACTTTATTACCTGTTATTGCAAAATCCCCCCCTCCCCGGGAAAGTAAGTTGGTCAATCACTTAAATTTCATTACATAAATTCTCTTAAGTCTGCGTATTCCCTGTGGGTTCAACCCTAACCTTGGTGAGGTTCTATTTCTTGACAACGACCACTTTACCCTCAAAAAAGAGGTGTTACTTGGGCGACATCATGATTTTGGCGCCATTGCCGGGGAATACGACTAGACTTTGTTAATCCAAAAGTGATTTTAGTGTTAACCCTTATTTCGTTCATTTTATGTTTTTGTTCTTTTTCAGGGTATAAGTGTAGTGTATGCCCAACACATGAAGTTGAGTTAATCTCTTGACTCTGTTTGACCTAGAGATCCAGAAAACGTTGAGAGGAATAGCCCATGATAACGCCAATAATGTGTCTAATGCAGCTCTATATAGGAACGAGAATGAGATGCTTACCATGAGAACCTACCTCCTCTTGAGGATATTGCTCCACAGCCACAGGATTTCAACACCAATTCTTATCAGTGGAATCAATACAAGCAGAATCCTATGGCTATGAAGGTGATTGGAGCTATTATGTTGCCACTTCTACTGGCAGACACAAAGTTCATGGTCTCGAGTGGGTTGCTTTAGATGATGAAGTCCATGGGCTATTTACAGGCTTACCATCAGAGGATCCTCATAGCCATCTCCACAACGTTGCATTTGTCGACACGAGCGTGATTAGAACACAAAATTTGTTTATGGATACTGTAGGACTTTGTGTCTTCCCATTGTCTCTTATAGGCAATGCAACAATATAGCTATCGGAGCTCCTGCAGAGTTCGATCATCAGTTGGGCTAAATTGCAGAGGGAATTTCTGGAAAGGTACTTCCCGAGGTCGAAGAAGCTCAAGTTGAAAGATCAATTCAACAACTTCGAGCAATTTCTTGGTGACTGGATTAGTACTACATAGGAGCGGTTCATTAAGTGCTTGAGGAGTACCCAGATGATCCGATTGTTGATGATGCCTTGTTGGAGAACTTTTACCGTGTCCTTAATTAAAAATTCAGGCTTGTGCTGATACAATTATGGGGGCATATTCTTAGATCAACCATTCACAAGGATTGTAGAGAAGATAGAGAGAGTGGTCAAGACCAATCGTGCATGGGGTCCAAGAGACAAAGCATCTACCAAAAGTTTTGTGCTTTCAGTGTTGGTTCGGAGCAAGCTAAGATCAATAAAGAGATTATGCAAGAGCTTACCCAAATCCATTCCGGCATGGAGGTGATGATGAAGCCGAATCAAGAGCACGTAAATATAGTGGTTCATTATCCTCCATATACACCCATGTATGATGATCCCTACTATGAGGAGGACACTTGTTTCATTGCTGATCATACGGGGTTTTTTTGGACCAATGCCTAAGGGTTTAATCAGGACTATAAGCGCCAAGATCAAGGAAACCAAGTCGAAATTCAAGAGAGATGGAGCTTTTAGGGACAACCCTAGAGTATACTATAAGTGGAATAGGGTCCACAAGAGAGATGCATATTAGGATTACAGAGAGGGTTACAAAAATGGTCTATATGTGCCACCACACAACTGCAACACAGGTGCGAGTAGTTCTAGAGTTGAGGAGATGTTTGATTATCTACTGAAGAAAGTTGAGACACAGGATGAGACTCCGAGGGGGATGAAATCTAAAATCTCCGGTGTCAATCAGAAAATTGAGTCTCATTCTGTTGCCATTTAACAACCTGAACAACAGTTTGGCCAGGTGTCGACTCAACTCAATCAACATCAGAGGTGTACACTACTTAGCAACACAGTTTAGAATGCTAAAAATGAAGGGTAGTGCATGGTGGTTACTACTCGGGTGGTAAGACCACCATTGATCCTCCCATGCCAGTTGTTGAGGATGATGTTCGAGAGGAGATGGTTGCAGCCAAGGATGCAGATACACAAGATGATTATGGCAAGGATGGGGTGAGTGAAGCTGCTGATGCGCCACAAAAGTTGAAGCCCATTCCTAGGCCTCCTCCTCCCTAACCTCAAAGAATCAAAAATAGGGAGGAGGAAGGCAAGTTCAAACACTTCCTCTCCATGCTAAAACAACTCTCCATCAATATCCCTCTCGTTGAGGTGTTGGAGAAGACATGAAGGATATAGTTACGACAAAGCGCACCATGAGTCAGAAGCTCTCCCAAGAGCTTCGGCATTGCAGTGCGATTGCTATGAGGTCCTTGGTCCAAAAGCGAGAAGATCCCGACGCTTTCACCATATCCTACACCATTGGAGATGTGGAGTTTGCAAGGGAATTATGTGATCTAGATACCGACATTAACCTGATGTCCCTTATGGTCTTCAAGAAGCTAGGCTTGGAAGCCTCTATTCCAACGAGCATGAAGAAGCCTGTGAGGATACCGTATGATGTGATTGTTAAAGTTGAAAAGTTCATATTCCTTGCAGACTTTGTGATCCTAGATTGTGAGATCGACTTCGACGTCCTAATCATCTTGGGAAATCATTCCTAGCAATTGGTCGAGCATCGGTGTATATGGAAGCCGGTCAACGTAGGTTAATATTGAACGACGAAGAAGTTGTCTTCAATATAACTTAGTCTGTAAAGAGGCCATATTATGCAAAGAATGTAGTCTGGGCAATTGGTGAAGTCTGAGTAATCAAGTTCTCCAAGTCGTGCCGCGACAATAAATCTGCTTGGGAGGCAACCCAAGGTGGGGACTAGCGCTTAGGCGCCCAGGTATGTCTTTTGACTCCTTATACTTTATTTTGCTTTAATTGTGTGCATTGGGGACGATGCACCTTTTTTCAATGGGGTGCGGGTAGTTATGGGCCTCAGTTAAGTTTGAGTAGCTTGGGTCCATAACTACCCCAAATTTTGATCCTGGGGTTCTCTTGCTTGTGTTCGTTTTCCCTATAGATAGTTATTTTTTGTTGAACCGACATGTTTAGGATGTCTTAGGTTTTATTTGTCGCATATAGTTACTGATATCTGTGGCATATAGTATGTTTTTGTGTTTTTTGTGAAAAATAATACCCACAAAATTTTGATTAGTTAGTGTAGATAGCAACCATGCATGTTTGAGTATGTTGACAACGCTTGTCCTGATAAGTGAGGTTAATTTGAGATAAAAAACATGAGATGAGAGTCTTTTGTTGATAATGTAGTCAGTGCCATGTGAGTGTAAGCTTAGTTTGTTAAATTCACGTGTTGTGTGATAATTCAGAACTTGCCCTATTACTCTAAGTTAGACTGTAGATTAGTTGGATTAGGAAATAATCTTCGGCCATTGTTCTTAAAAGTCCACTTATCCTAAAAGACCAACCAAATTTGTAGAATATCCCTTGATCCTAATGTTTGAGCTTGACATGTACCTATTCTTTGCAAATACCTAATTGACCTAACCTTGTTAGTTGAAAAATCCTTAAATTCGCCTTGGTCCTTCCTTGGACATTGTGCACCTTGACTGAGGGAAAAAACCTAAGTTGAGGGCGGCTACCAAAAGTGGCTCTAGTTTTGAGGATGGATAACATGCACCGTAACTTTGGACAAAAGCATAAGTTGAAGGTGGCTGGTGTAAGGGTGAAACAAAAAAAATGAGGGGGAAAGTTAGTGATACAGAGAAAAGGAGAAAAATCATGTATTGAGTGTAAGAAAAATAAGTGATGCCTTAGTTCTGAGCTAAAAAGAAAAATGAAGTGTAAAAGCAAGGTACAAAGCTGAAAAATGAAAAGAAAGCACCCAAAAAAGCTTGAAATAGGAGAAAAAGGGAGAATGGAGTGGAATGTAAAGTAAAAGTGTTGGTAGGGGCAAAAGTGTAGGAAAACGCAGTGTCTAAGAGAGCCTATAGTCACTATGTTCCCAAAATATCATACCAAAGCCCTCTGAGACTACGTTACAACCCTATAAAGTCCTAAAGTGATCCTAGTCCAAGTAGTCAAACGTCGTAGTCATGAGTATAGGGGCAAGCCTATGGTATTGGGCATGATGCATGAATATCTTTTGTGAGAGTAAGTGATTTTGCATAGTCCCAAGATTATACATGAAAACATCATTGATAGTGAAATATGGGGCTTCTTTTTGTGAGGGCACTTGCATTGCATTATTAGCAATAGACTTATCAAGTGATTGTAGCTTGTTGACAAAATCTTACTTGTCATAGTTGTGATGTAACATGCATGAGTTTGTATTGGTTTACTAGATGGCTATCTGATTCTGTTTAGGAAAGTGGTGTGGGTATCTATGCTTAAGTTTGAAGTGATATATGCCATTAGGTTAAGGTTTGTGTGTTACTGTTCTACTTATGTAGATTGAGTCTATCGCTTGAGGACAAGCAACAATTTTAAGTAGTGGGTGTTGATGTGCTGTCAAAATACAACACTTTTGATACTTAAAACTTAGAATTTTGTGTGTTCTCAATGCGATGTTAATTGGTTTTATTTGTTTTATTTGTAGGATTCTAGGGTTTGCCTTGATTTTAGGAAGAAAATGCAGAAGTTACTGTTTTTGATGAAGTACGAGACCCTTTACGGGCTGTAGTGCACTCTACGAGATGTGAATGAGGTTTCATGAACAATTCCAGTGAGAGGCTGTTTTTCTAAAGTTTGTTCTACGAACGCCCAAAATGGGTCATAGATTAGTTTAGGAGTCGTAAATCACATTTTGTGCCCTGAGGATCAGAGAAGAAGGACTTTCTAAAGTTTCATCAGACGAAATCCCCTTACGAGTCGTAGAACACTTTAAAAGCTGTAGAGGGATGTCGTAAACCACCAATCCATTTTTGTAGCAACATTGTACGAGACCCCGATCACGGGCCGTGGAATGCAATACGACCCGTAAAGCTGTTCATAAGGGGTTCTGACCAAGCTATCCTATTTTGTTTGGGACATGTATTTTAAATATTATAAATAGGTTTTTAGGTATTTTTCATCAAGTTTATAGAGAGTTCGACCAGTTGAGAAGAAAACAGTGAGACAGAGTAGAGAAAATATTGGAGAGTTTTGATAAACACTTGTACTTTAATTTGATCTTATAATCTTGTGATTCTCATGAAGCTTGGATTTGCTTGTGTTTGATTTAATTGTGTAACTGCTCTATTATGTTATTCCGATTCATAAGTCTTGCATCTACACAAATCATGAATAGCTAAATCCACAACTAGGGTTGTGGGAACCATGAAGAACTAACAAGGTAAAACAGGATAATTCATAATTCTTTTAAAGTGTGCATGTATGTATTAATTAACTCTCTTCGTTTTGCATGTTTTCTGATGGTGGCCAATGTTAGAAACCAACTAGTGTTATTGACTGAACCAAGGTAGTAATGAATAGGAAAAAAGGATTAATTTCAGGATTTGATTGTTGTGTTCTCGTCTAATTAACTAACCTGGGCCAAGGGGAGGTTGTACTAGGACTAATAGGTAAGGGTTAGTAATGCACACTGCGGAGATGGGCTAGGTCACATAGTGAAATTTGCCTCTCACTTGGACCAAAGAGTTTGGTGAACTTAACTTACCATCAAGCATGCCACACACAAGAAAAGAATTAGGTTATCCGGTGATACTGAGTTAGAGAATCATGGGGAACACAATATCCTAGTTTCTCTTCATATTGATTAAACTCTTATGTTAGTCAGGTTTACTTTATTACATGTTATTGCGAACCAAGCAAGTTAATTAATCACTTGAATTGCATTAATTGAATTCTCTTAGGTCTATGTATTCCCTGTGGGTTCAACCCTAACCTTGGTTAGTTCTATTTCTTGGCAACAACCTCTTTATCCTAAAAAGGAGGTGTAACTTGGGCGATATCACTATGATAGTGAGCGATTATGGTCTTAAGTTCATACAGCTATGCTGCTATGCTCCTGAGATAGTTGCAGACATGAAAAGCAAGATAGGTGTGTATGTTGATGGGTTGAACAAATGGCCGAAGAAAGATGGGAGAGGAGTGATGCTATTGAACGACATAGACATAGGCAGATTGATGGTCTATGTGTAGCAGGCTGATGAGGAAAGGAAACAAGATAGGGAGGAGATCAGAAATAAGATCCAAAACCTCTAGCCATAAGGTTGGGAAGAGAGGAAATGGAAATAGTAGCAAATTTCAATTCAAGCCAGCACTTTCATCTACCAGTGCACCGGCCCCAAGCCACAGGTATGATCAAAAGCCCCAAGGTCAGCCAAACTTTAGAGCACAAGGTTCATAGTCTGCATGAAAGTGTGACCCTTGGTTCATATGGGAAATATGGCAGGATGCATCTGGGAGAATGTAGAAATAGAGGGAACGCTTGCTATAAGTATAAGTAGCCATAACACCACCAAGAAGAGGTGAGTGTCCAATATGGGGCAATAAGGTCCAGTGCTCTACCACAACACCATCAAGAAGAGGTAACCAAAGAGGTGTTGCATTAGGGATAGGTAGTGGGATGAACCGTCTATATGCGATAGGTAATCGATAGGACCAAGAGGTTACACCAGATATTGTGATGGGTATGCTTCGAGTCTTCACCTTTCATTGCTATGCTTTACTTGATCGAAGTGCTACTTGTTCTTTTGTGACGTTATATGTGGCTGGTAGATTTGGGATCCTTCTTGAGTTCTTACTTGAGCCATTTTTTGTTTTTACTCCTACTGGTAAGTCCATTCGAGTCGTGAGGATCTATAGAGATTGTGTAGTGTCCATCTATCATAGGGATACCATTGCTTATTTGATTGAGTTAGAGATGGTGGATTTTGATGTGATCCTTGGCACGGACTGGCTTCACGCTTGCTATGCCTCTGTTGATTGTAGAACTCAAACTGTCAAATTCCAATTTCCAAGTGAGCCTATTATTAAGTGGAAGAGAGATTCTGTTGCGCCAAAGGGTAGGTTTGTTTCCTACCTCAAGGACCAAAGATAGATCTCTAAGGGATGCATCTATTACCTCGTGCGAGTTAAGTCAGATGATATTGAGCCTCTTACTCTTAAGTCCATCCCGATTGTGAGCGAGTTCCTGATGTATTTCTTGATGATCTGCCCAGGGTCCCTCTTAAAAGGGGGATTGACTTCGGAATTGATGTTCGTCTTGCACCCAACCTATCTCTATTCTTCCATATAGAATGGCCCCTGTAGAGTTGAAGGAGGTCAAGGAGTAGTTGAAAGATTTGCTAGAGAAGGGATTCATAAGGTTGAGTGTCTCTCCATGGGGTTCTCCCGGTGTTGTTCATGTGAAAGAAGGAAGGTTACCTTAGAATGTGTATTGATTACCACCAATTGAGTAAGGTAACAATCAAGAATAAATATCCCCTTCTAAGAATCGATGACTTATTTGACCAACTTCAGGGTGCCACAGTTTTCTCCAAGATAGACCTCTGATTAGGTTATCACCAGTTGAAAGTGAGAGAATGTGACATCCCGAAGATGGCTTTTCGAACCCGATATAGTCACTTCAGTTCCTAGTGATGTGCTTTGGGTTGACAGTGCAGCCTTTATGGACTTGATGAACATAGTATTCCAATAGTATCTTGACATGTTCATGACCATGTTTATTGATGATATTTTGGTCTATTCCAGAGATGAGGAGGAGCATGTCAATCACCTTAGAATCATTTTGCAGATGCTTAGGGATAATGAGTTATTACAAAGTTTTTGAAGTTGACCCAAGTTTGTGGCTTTCTTAGGCCACATAGTTTTGGGAGATGGCATTCGAGTTAATACTCAAAAGATTGAGGCAGTTAAGAATTGGACTAGACCAATCTCTCCGATAAATATAAGAAATTTATTGGGATGGGCTGGCTACTACCGCAGATTCATTGAAGGATTTTCTTCTATATCCACACCATTGAACAGGATAACACAGAAGAAGGTCAAGTTTCAATGGACCGCCGAATGTGAGAGGAGTTTCCAAGAGCTGAAGACAAGGTTGACTACTGCCCCAGTATTGACCTTCCTTTGGAATGGATGGATTTGTCATCTACTGCGTTTTGAGAATGGGATGGAGATGTGTGTTGATGCAGAGAGGTAAAGTTGTTGCCTATGCTTCTAGACAACTTAAAGTGCATGAGAAGAATTATCCCACTCATGACTTAGAGTTGGCAGCAGTGGTGTTTGCTCTCAAACTATGGCGCTACTACTTGCATGGGGCACATGTTGATATATTCACAGACCATAAGAGCCTGCAATATGTCTTCACCCAGAAAGAGCTCAATATGAGGCAGAGGAGATGGCTTGAGCTACTCAAAGATTATGATATGAACATCATCTACCATCTCGGTAAAGCTAATGTAGTTACTGGGTAAAGCTATGTAGTTGCTGATGCTCTTAGATGGTTGCCTATGGGAAGCACCGCCTATGTAGAGGAGGAGAAAAAGGAGTTGGCTAAAGAGGTTCACCGACTGGCACGATTGGGAGTTCAACTAGAAGAATCGGGCGAAGGTGAAGTACTTATGTATAATTGGATCTACATCATCTCTAGTAGTCGAGGTGAGGGAGAAGCAAGATCAAGCTCCTATATTGCTGCAATTGAAGGCATCTGTGCATAAGAAGAAAGTGATGGCTTTTGCCAAAGGGGGAGATGGAGTATTGACATACCAAGGCAGATTATGTGTTCCAGATGTTGATGTGTCCAAGAGAGGATCTTGGCAGAGGCCCATAATTCCAGATATTCTATCCATCCAGGATCAACAAAGTGTACCATGACTTGAGAGAAGACTATTGGTGGAGTGGGATGAAGAAAGACATTGCTAAGTTTGTTTCCAGTGCCCGAATTGCCAACAAGTTAAAGTTGAGCACCGAAGACCATGTGGAGTAGCTCAGAATTTTGAGATTCCAGAATGGAAACAGGAGATGATTAATATGGACTTCATCATAGGTCTAACGATATCTCTCTGATAGCAAGATTCAATTTGGTAATAGTTGATCAGATCACAAAATCTGCACACTTCTTAGAAGTAAGACAACTGACACTGCAGAGGATTATGCCCGGTTATACGTAAGAGAGATTGTTAGATTTCATGGAGTCCCTTTGTCTATTAGCTCAGACAGAGGAGCCCAATTCACTATTTGGTTTTAGGGATCATTTTAGAAAGGTTTGGATACGAAGGTGCATCTTAGCATTGCCTTTCACCCGCAAACAGATAGATAGGCAGAGCATAAAATTCAAACCTTGGCGGATATGTTGAGAGCCTACATCATTGACTTGAAAGACAATTGGAATGACCACTTTCCTTTGATTGAGTTTTCCTACAACAACAACTTTCATTTGAGTATTCAGATAGCCCTACATGAGGCGCTCTATGGGAGGAGATGTAGATCACCAATTGGATGGTTCAAGGTAGGTGAATAAGAATTGATTAGGCCATACTTGGTACATCAGGCTATGGAGAAAGTAAAGATCATTCGAGAAAGATTGAAGACTGCAAAGAGTCGACAAAAATCCTACACCGATGTTAGAAGGAGAGACTTAGAGTTTGAGGTCAATGATTGGGTGTATTTGAAGGTGTCACCTATGAAGAGTGTGATGCAATTTGAGAAGAAAGGGAAGTTGAGCCCGAGGTAAATTGGCCCTTATAAGATTATATGGAGAGTAGGCAACGTAGCTTATGAGTTGGAGCTACCAGTAGAGTTAGCGACCATCCACCTAGTCTTCCATGTTTCCATGCTTAAATAGTATTTGGAAGACCCACAGTTGGTTGTGACTGTTGAGAGTATCGGAGTAAAAGAAAACTTGAGTTATGAGGAGTTTCCTGTAAAGATCCTTGATGGTCAGGTTTGCAAGCTAATAACTAAAGAGATTGCATCTATCAAAGTGTTGTGGAGAAACCAATTTGTAGAAGATGCTACTTAGGAGAGGGAGGAGGATATGAAGGCCAAGTACCCTCATTTATTCGTGCCTGCTGAGGGTGAGAGACTTGATGGTAATAATCTCCTTTTAAATCCCTGAATTTCTATTCCTTGAGTTCTCATTTCATTTTGATTTTGATAGAAGATAGAGCCCTAGAGTCTGAATGAGGATTGATTTGATGTGTTGGTTGTTTAATTGTATTATTTGATGAGTTTCTTGACTGGTTGATTGCATAAGTGAGGTGAGAGCTATTTGATTGTTAGAGTCCATAGAGAGATTCAAGCCTTGACTAAGTTTCCTAAATTTCTCATCATTCGAAGACGAATGATCCCAAGGGGGAGATAATGTAACACCCCCTAACTCCTTCCACCTAGTTTGAGAAGATGCACAGAGAAAACTAAGAAAATGACTGAAAAAAGTTACAAGAAGAGAAACCACGAGGGCCATCTACAGCATGTAGATGAGGCCTCGTAGACTCCCAAGTGACTTGGTGAAAGTTTCTAAGTCTGAGGCCCGTGTACGAGACAACATATGACACATAAAATATTCCACGACCCATAAAATAGGTCTCGTGAGTTTGTGGTCCAAGAAGCAACTTTTCAGTATCTTGACTTATGAGTTATCAGATGGCCTGTAGAAAAATTTATGGCTTGTAGAAGGGGTTTTGTGGATTCTATAATGAATTCCAGTAACTCAAACTTTTGGACTCTTTTTCTAGGTCATCTACTATCCGTAAGAGGTTCTATGACCTGTAGATGTGGTCTCCTAGAACCTGTCGACAATTTTTAAGAAGGATATTTTTGTCTATTCCTATTCCTTTTTAACCCTATCCTTAGCCATTTTAGACTTAAATAAAGTCTTAAAATAGAACCCTAAGTGTATTTTCACCATTTTTTATGCTTAGGGATTTCTTGAGAGCAGTAGAGAAGGGAGAAGAGTGAGGATTTCAAGTTTGATTTCTTCTTCTATTTCCAGGTATTTAAGGTATACTACAGTGTGGAACTACATTTGTTCACACGCCCCTTTCATCTATTTGAGTCAAAATTGAGAACAAGAGTTGAGTTTTGAAAATTTTATTATCCAATTACTGAATCCCTGCATTTATCATGAGGTCTAATGATGATACATGAGATAATTGTTGTATTGCATGACCACTGATAGGATATTGACATATACACATATACTTGATATCATGAGCCTTAAATTGAATGATTTTATAAAATCTATACATGGATTGAGTTGAAATTTGAGTTTAATTATCCGAGTTGAGTAAACTGAGCATGATTAAGCTTGAGGAGCATATAGTATCATGACTGTATGTCCATTGATATATTTTGCTTGCATTCTATGACGATTCTAAATGATGAGTTTGAATGACCGTTTAAGTCCAAGTTAAGTCTGATTGTCTTCTTTGATTGACTGAATTGATGAGAAACATAGATGAGTGAGATGAGATAACCTAATGAGGTTGAGATTTGAGTTGATTGAGTGAGCATTGAGGATTGAGTTGATGATGAGTTGAGCATGTTTTATCTTAGGTGGAGTGTCGAGCACCGATCTGGGCAAGAGTAAATATCTACTCTAACCCACAAAACTACGTTGCTAGCATAGAGTAGTCGTACAACATGTTCTGATGGTTCTTGTCCCAGATGATGGACATTCACTATGGATCCATAAGAGAGTTGATCATTTTTTACCTGGCAAGTTTAGGACGGGTGTGGCAATGATGTTGTCTTCGTAATGCATCACCAAACTAAAGATGGTGGGATTGAATGTCCATTAAGAGAAACTCCTTATCAAACACCGATTGAGCATGATATTTTAAACTGAGTTTATTTCTGCCGAGTCTATTTTAAAAGCAAGATTTCTATAAACTTGCATATATTGAGTTGAGAATGAGTTGTCTTAGTCGAGGTTAGTGAGTTGAGCTTTACTTTCTTGAGCCATTTTACATATCAATATATTCTATGTACTGACGTCCATTTGACCTGCATTGTTTCATGATGCAAATACAGGTGATAAAGGACTTCAGCCTGCACATCATTGAGGTCTAGATCAGGGCATTCCAGAGTTGGTGAGCCCTACTTGTTTTCCAAAGGAGCCCTTTTATTTCTTGTTTTACTTAGTACTTTCTTTCTTTGATTTGAGGTGTCCATGGCCTGTCATGGTAACGTCTTGATTGTTGATTAGAGGCTTCATAGACATTGAGTAGAAGATTTTTTTGAGTATTGTCTATTTCCAAACTTATTCGTTGGAGTTATGTTTTAGTAGAACTATATTTATTCATATGATGTTTACTTTCTTTGAGTATTTCTTCCACTGTTGAGTTAATATGTCGATGAGGCTAGGTGGTTCTCTTCGGAATAATAATAATAATAATAATAATAATAATAATAATAATAATAATAATAATAATAATAATAATAATAATAATAATAATAATAATAATAATAATAATAATGATAATTTAATAATAGTAGTAGTAGTAGTAGTAATAATAATAATAATAATAATAATAATTTAATCATAATAATAATGATAATAATAATAATATGGTTATTCCCACATATTTTAAATAATTCTGGCCTATTACATGATTCAACAAATTTGTCTATAGGATTTTTTCTTTCTCAAGCAATTTTTTACATGTCTATATAATGTATTCGAAATATCTTGTCGATAGGATTATTTTTAAAATAACTTTTAGTATAATGCCTATTGGGTTAAATATTTTAGCAATATCATATGGTTAGAAATCATGCCCCTAGGATTTTTGACAATTTCTTTTTATTATGTATTTAGAAATCATGCGTATAGGACATTTTGATGTGCATTGTAATCATGTTTGTAAAATTTAAATATTTTTGGAATATTATGACATCATGTCTCTAGGAATTAAATGTATTATGAGCATAATAGATACCATTTCCATAGGATCTCATTGAATTTTAATACATCATATAGTTTAAATATTTTTAACAAATCATATGTTTTGATAATTATATATATTTCACTCTATTTAAAAATCACGCTTCCATAAATATTTTTAATGCTTTTAAAAAGTAATCAAAAGTCTTTTGCTAAGTTTTAAAAATATTTCTTTATGATTTTGAATGTTAATTTATTGCACACACTTAGCAAGTCTAGATCTTTGCACTATTTGTTTGTGTTTCCAAGCATGCTAGTTAAGAGGTGTTCTTGAGATTTTATGTGCTAACTACTCTATTTGTTTCGTTTGACGCTGCATCTAAACAAGAATTCTTTATCTTTCTTTAGTCTAGTAACTATCAAAAATTAGGAGTCTAATGCCTGTTGGACCTTACGATAGGACGATAGGCACTTTAGGAACGTTATAATTTTTCATTTTTTAGTGCGCTTTTTACGTTAATAAATCAACCTAGGAGGGGTAGGGGTAGATAGGACCCTCGGATATGATGACATTAACTAGAGCTCAAAATAGGACAAAACTTTGTCCTTTGGCTAAAGAAGCCAAGTGAGCTATGAAAATGATAAAACTAAGATTTTGTCTTCCAAACAATAAGAGCCAAGTATCGATCCGAGTGGAATAATTCTCGTTTAGGTTTTAGTATTTTCTTTTTGTTTATTTTGAAAATTAATAGGGGTAGATTAGTTAGTTAATTGCTCAATTTGTTTTTGTATTAATCTATTTTAATTATCTTGTTATATTTTGTCACTTAGATTTATTTAGGATGATTTTAAATAGAGACCATACTTGTAATTTTCAAACCTCACATAAAATTGAAATACGGTCGGGACCCACAATTGTGGACCTCAAAGGGTGTCCAACACCTTTCTTTTGAGGTAACTTGAACCCTTACCTGTTCACTGGTAGCTTAGACCTTTTTAATTAATTAAGTTAGAATGGTATGTAATGCACCTCAAATCATTAGGTGATGACTCTTCAACTCTTTCAAATTCCAAAAAAGAGTTGTCCCGACATCGTAGATCTTGTTTTATGAAAAAAAGGACATGACACTGAACCTGCATGGCTTGATGAACTATGAAATCGTGCATGGGTAATGTAATACCCCTAGTTTAGGATTCTAGAAGTGCAGAAAAAGTTGGTCTAGAAAAGACCAGGGCTAGTCTATGAGACACTGTTCATAGTCTGTGGTTTAGACCACGAGCCGTAGACAAGGCTTGTGGAAATGAACTTCAGGAAAGGGGAAAAGTTTCTAAGTGTTGGATGATTCACGAGTCCATTGACGATCCGTAGAACGGATCACATCCCGTAAAAAGGATCACAAGTAAGGATACCAAACATAAGGGAAACTTGGAGTTTCTATAAGGAGGACCATGATTAATAGAACGGTCCGTAGGCCCTTTCATGGCCCATAGAAAGCCTTGATAAATAGGGACCCAAAGAAGTGAGATTTTGCTAAGTGTGGAAGGTTTCCATGAGTCCAACCACGACCTGATGAAAGAATGGTCTACTTGCCAAGGTAAATCAAGCATGACCCCATAAAGTGGGTAACTTGTCCTAGTTGGATCCAAAAGTAAAGCCCATTTAGGGAAATAATATAAACCTATGGTGGCACATAGTTAAGGCATCAAGACTTTATATAAGGACCCCTTGGGTCGAGCCCCCACTTAAGCCTCTTTTGATACTAAGTCTAGTCCCATGGAATAATAATCATAACTTGCATAACTTGTTAAAGCATGATAACATGGAATGAGTAGCTCATTTATATTTGTGACCCCTACACATGGGCATATACCCGATACTAGAGGATAAAAACATGGCATAAACTTGAATCTTTCTAGTAGGCATTGCGTTTCATATGAGGGAAAAAATTGTAATATGCTTGATATAACACCCCACATCATACATGTACTAGTCCAACATAGATGAAATATGATATGGCAGGGTCAAATCCGCACATATTTTTAAAGGTGCGTGAATTTTAGATTAAAGGGCTATATGCACGTCTAACGCTTAAGATGATCGAGCGTATATAATTTTTAGGTCAAGTTAAGGAGAGTGTGACCTTAAATGAAGTAAAATAATTGAGGTGCTTGTGGGACTTAGGAAGCTAGTAGGTGAGTTACTTACGTGCTTAGCTTAAATAAGCTCGGTAAACGGAGACAAGGCCCAACACCGAATTTGTTCAAGTCCGATAAAGAATAAACCCCGAGTTAAGGATGTCATTTGGGCCCATGGTTTGGCATCATAAAAGGACAATATTTGCAGCACAAGATGGATAAGAAAAGGGCCAAATTACAATTACAATCCATTTCAAAACTAAAGCCCAAACTAAGTGGGCTTAGGGAAGAAATGTTTGCAATAAAGCCCATCCCATTTGAAGCCCAATAAGGCCCAAATGAAAGGGCCAAGCTGCTGCCCCATAACCTTATTAAAATAAGGCTAAAACCCCAAAAGAAAGTCAGCCAAAAGAGGCCTATAAAAGGGAGCAACCAGCAGCAACTTTTAGCCATTTTCTTAAGCCAAATTTCAGATTTTCTCTCTAAGTTTCTTCTTGCTCTTTCCTCATTTTCTAAAGCAGCCTAGACACACTTCCTGGGTTCTTGAAGAGAAGCTAATACTTGAGGGTTAAGGTAAGTAAAAATACCCATGGTTTGGTGTAATGTTTCCATGAAAAACATGAAGAGTATGTTGGTTGTATTGTGCAGGAATTTTGGGACAGCATGTGTTCCAATTTTGTGGTTCACTTTTCTTGTTAAATAAGAGACTTTTATCTTGTTGGTTGGCTGAGTTATGAAGTAATATGTATGTTTTTAAGAAGTCTTGGGTCCGTAATGATGTAAGAAGGCTGCTGGACCACTTATATCTTCCGCAAAAACAAGTTCTTAAATGATGTCTTAATTTCGGTCATTAGTAAGAATTTGTGGACTGTTTTTGGGAATTGTTTTCTCATGTTTTTCATCTACTTAGGGACTGTTTTTGGACTGGTTTAGGACTGTAGTTGTGTGTAAATATGTTGAGGACAGTTTGGTTGAGGTTGGAACGGATTTGGAATGATTGACGTCGAAATGTAGCGGAAGGACGCAATGTTGCGTTGTCTACTTACATGTTGTGTAGAGTTGTTGTATGCTATATTATATGAGTTGTTGTAATGCTGTTATGGGACTAAACATAGCTGGATATGACATGTATATAGGAATGTGTGTTATACATAGTCATTGTCAACCTGCATATGTACTTGGATACCAAATATACTTGAGTTCCTTCTTACCCAACAAAGTCTATGTGTCGTTTAATCTCCGATACGGTTCATTAGATTTGTATCTCTCTTTTCATTGTAGTATTACCTTGTATGGTTGCTCATATGTCACATGTCTATATTCCTACAGTTCTAAAGGTTATGACCACCAAAAGAACCATCCCAAAGTAAATAAAAGATAACTTATAGTTGCTTATAAATGAGTGGTAGCCCGAGGGGTGGGAGAATCACCTAGCCAGGGTCGATCTCATTTGGGTGGTAGCCCGAGGGGTGAAGGAATCACCTAGCCAGGGTTGATCCCATTATAGATTTACCACTGATCAGCTGGTCATTTACATGATATATTGTGCACAGATTATACAGTAAAGATACAGAAATAAAAAGACATAAAGTACATGATTCCACAGTATGACTAAAGGTGGTCTTTTCATCCTTACACACCAGCATGTGATTTCATCTGAGTTCTTATTTCATGTACAGTATTTCCTGCCTTACATATTCAGTACATTATCTCGTACTGACGTCCCTTACGGGGGACCTGCATTTCATGCTGCAGGTACAGGAGCTACTAGATCTCCCCAGTAAGAGTACATAACTTCCAGCTGCTATTACTAAGCTCCAGGTTGCTTCGGGGCTTATGTGTTTAGAACTTATATTTTGTATTGTATAGTTGGTCATGAGGCGGGGCCTGTCCCGACCCATTTGGATATTGTTCCTTACTTAGAGACTTTGTAGACTATGTAAATTAAAGTGTGGTCAAATAGCGTATTGTCGACATCGTGGCTCCAACGGCCTAGTCTTATGCATTTACTTCTTGTTTGTTAGTACAGTGTACCTTCTTTTGACAGAATGTTAAGTATGGAAACCTCTTAAATGTTCATAGCAGGTGTATAGTTATATGTTGGTTCTCCCGAGCCTTGTCGGCAACGGGTGCCAGTCCGCCTTAATGGGGCTTAGGGCGTGACACTTGACCCCTTCTAGTGAGCTTTAGTTGGTACATGTGGGTAAAATAGTTACCATGCTTGACCCCATCACACGTAGACATTATTCACTCAATAGAGGGTAGGATAGATAGTATAAGGGCTCAACATTTTACTTATATATCATAGGAACTTTTCATGAGTTTATTACATGCTTAGGAGCCCATAATTTTTCATAACATTCTCGTCTGGAAATTCATGCAATAATTACTCATTCACATAGAAATCTTGTCATGTAAATTTAGTCAAACAATGTGGGTATATGTACATATGTTTAAAATGATACAATTAAAGAGTATAAGACAAGAGAGGAGTAAAACCAACTAATTTTAAAGTTATTCAAATCAACCCACCATCATTGTTGTAAAACCCTCCTATGTAGGTATCATGAAATCCAACTAAAATTCACAACTTCATTCTTAGCCTTTCTTAGCATCATAGAGTACATAACCTTAATAGCATAAATCCCATAATAATGTCAACCCCCAAGGATATGTAAGCATAATAAGATCATTACTTGAAGAACTCAAATAGACATCATGTGTACAATGCATAAGAACATCACCTTATGCAAGAGTTCATAAATAACCATAATAATCAATAGATTTCATGTAGTTAGAGAAGAAGAATGGTTGGACTTGTAGGGAGGAAGGTTCCTACAATGAAACCCACATACCTTAGTAATAGGAGCCAGAAAAACCTTGAAAAATGATGATAAATTTGGAACCCTAGCTTGCACCTTCTTACTTGAAGTCTTGGAGAAATTTGAGAGTGTTTTAGGACTTAAGGGATTTTGGAATTGGAGGAAATTAAATGAATTAGGGTTAAAAGGATGATAAGGGTCACTTTGAAGGTCAAAATAACGTAGTATAGGTATTAGATAACATGAAAGGTCAAATTTGCCATTTTTTAAACTGGCTGGATAGGTCTATGAGACACCATTTATGGACTGTAGACCATTCTAGGGGCCTTAGATGGGGTTTCATTTGATAGACTCTCAAAGACCCTCGTCTTTGATTCTCCGTCTATGACATGGTCTCCGACTCATAGAAGGTTTTTAGGTCTTTCATAAGTCATAGATCGAGCTCCTGAAAGATCCCAATTTTTCATTAGTCGTCCCAGGTTCTACGAACCCACATACAGGTTGTACTTCATCTTACGAGCCGTAAACCCCTTCTTAAAAATTAGGAGTTCATGTTTTTGAAAGCTTACCTTCTTGCACCTCTCATACTTCGCACGGGGGGGGGGGGGGGGGGGTCTTACACATTACTTGTATGGGGTTCATGTCTTCACCGATTATAAGAGACTTCAACATGTGTTCACCCAAAAAGATCTCAACTTGATGCAACAAAGGTGCTTAGAGCTTCTTAAGGATTATAACATGAGTGTGAAACATCACCCAAGCAAAGACAATGTGGTAGCCGATGCGTTTAGTAGAGTCTCCAATGGTAGTGTGTCTCACTTAGAAGATGAAGAAAAAAGAGAGGTGGCCAAAGAAGTCCATAGGTTGGCTAGGTTGGGAGTAAGGTTGAATTGGTCTGAAAGAGATGATATGATGGTGCTTAATGGGTCCGATTCTTCTTTATTGAGGATGTTAAGTCTAAGAAATACCTTGATCCCACCTTAGTGGAATTGAAAGTTCTAGTGAAAGAAGAAAAGATAGAGGTTTTCTCACAAAGGGGAGATGGTGTACTCCGATATCAAGGGAGGTTGTGTATGCCAAATGATAGTGAGTTGAGAAAGTTGATGTTTCAAGAAGCTTATAACTCTTCTTACATATTCACCCCAATACTACAAAGATGTATAGAGACTTGAGGGAGATCTATTGGTGGAATGGAATGAAGAGGGACATTGTGCAATTTATATCCGAATGTGCCAATTGCCAGTCAAGGTTGAACATCGAAGGCTGGGTGGCCTAGCCTAAGACATTTATATTCCTACTTGGAAGTGGGAAGAAGTCAATATGGACTATGTAGTGGGATTTCCCAAGAACAAGAAACACTTTGATTCCTTATGGGTGATAGTGGATCGTATGACAAAGTCAACTCACTTCTTATCGGTCAAAATGACATTTAGTGCCGACGACTATGCTCACTTGTATATCCAAGAATTGGTGAGGTTGCATGGGGTTTCATTGTCCATTATATCAAATCATGGTCTGCAATTTACCTTTCATTTTTGGAAATCTACCCAAAGGGGACTTGGTACTAAAGTGAAATTGAGTACCGCTTTTCATCCCAAAAACCGACAAGCAAGCCGAAAGGATTATTCAAACATCAGAAGACATGTTGAGAGCTTGTGTGTTGGAGTTCAAGGGAAGTTGGAATGAACATTTGCCTCTTATTGAGTTTTCCTACAATAATATCTTCCATGCAGGCATTCCGATGTTTGAGGCATTGCATGGTAGATAGTGTAGATCCCCTATCGAGTGGTTCGAAGTTGGTGAAGTGGCATTGATAGGACCAGATGTAGTCATTAATTTTATGGAGAAAATCAAAGTTGTAAGGAAAAATTTAAAAGCGGCTCAAAGCGAGCAAAAGTCCTACTATAATGTAAATAGAAGGGACCTTGAGTTCCAAATTGGCAATTGGGTCTATTTGAAAGTGTTACCTATGAAGTGTGATCCGGTTTGGTAAAAAGGGGAAGTTGAGCCCTAGGTATGTTGGGCATTACCAAGTGGTGAAAAGAGCAGGAAAGGTGGCCTATGAGTCAGAGCTACCTAATAAAATGCATTTGATCCATCCGGCGTTTCATGTGTCGATGTTGACGAAGTTCATAGGTGATCCAAGATCCATAGTTCCTTTGCAAGATGTGAACATTGAATAAAATTTGAGTTATAAAAAAGTACCCATTGAGATTTTAGACCGGCAAGTGAAAAGGCTGAGGAACAAGGAAATTGCATCCGTTAAAGTGCTTTGGAGAAATCATTAAGTTGAGGGTGCCACATGGGAAGCGGAAGCGGACATGATGAAGTGTTACCCGTATCTGTTCCACTCTACTCAAGCCTAAGGTATTAAGCCATTCTTGTCTAAGACCTCCAATTATTTGCATGTTAGTTTTGCATGATGCATACATTCATTTCTATGTTTATGGATAGTTTGAGACATGTGTTAAGTATGGATTTTGAAAATTTCATGAAAAGATGTTAAAATTGCATTTTTGCATGTACACTGGTGTTAGCTGGTGTTTAACTCTTTGGAGCCTGCCTTTAAGTACATTCAGGGACTGTCACGTCCTAAAACGGGTCGCAACTAGAAGAAGGATAAATAAAGTGGAAATATACTCCTATCACATAAGGAATCTCCCAAAATCTGGAGTCATGAGTACAAGAGCATCTAAAACAGTATTGAAGTATAAAATAACTGTCTCAAAAGAAAATACAAGACTGTCTTATAATATCCTATACATAGTCTTTGAGGTATGAAATAAAAAGAGGACCCAAAGATCCATAGTTACTCAAAGTCTGAGCCTCACAGTTGAGATCTGGATAGTATCAATAATACTCAGATGGAATGATCAACTACCCTGTCCTGAACTCTGTGCATGATCTGTAGGGAGGAATCAATGTAGGGGTGAGTACACCGAAATGTACCTAGTAGGTTCAACTTACTGGGTAAGAGAATCAAATAAGTATTCCATAACAAAGAATACTACACCTGCAATAAAAAGGTTAGTGTATAATGTAAACCATATATACTGGTGAAATTAGATCAAAGTTTTAGTCAAAGATGCAATGCATATGTAATGTATGAAAGCAATGCATGAGGAAGAAATACATCTACCTAGCTGATGCTACAAGGTAAAACCCACGGGGATCCATATATAGGCGAACTCTGGCACTGATAACACTCAGCAGGCTCTGGCACCGATGTGCATACATCTACCAAGCTAAAGGAACAAGATAGAACCCATGGGGGACTCATCAAACCATATACGAGGTCTCTCAAGTGTCATGACGGTCCCTAGTGCCGATGACACCTTGACAGATGTTGGCACCGATAGAGAGGGTTATAGTCCCACAATGGACTCTGGCTCTGATGATACCCCAGTAGACTTTGACACCAATAGAGAGATATAAAAGAATATATGTCAATAACAAAATATATAGCTACATAACAATGATACTGTGCCTCGACTGACTCTGGCATCACTAAACAGTATGTAGATGCATAACAACAATAATTAGATGTAGGTCAAATATAGTATGTCTCAACGGACTCCGGCGACACTAAGAAGATCTCAAATAAAACAAGTATCAAAGAGTCAATGCAATATAGATGCAATGCATGTCAAAACAAAGTAACAAAATGTATATGAAACATGATGTGCCTCGGCAGACTCTGGCGCCGGTAACTAGATCTCAAGTAGAGTGGCTATCTCAATATCTCAATGTCTCATTGGTATAGAAGGGATATGCGACATATACATATCAATGCCACAATTCGAGTATTCTTATGCAATAAGACATGAGGATGACATACAAAATAGCCATGACATCACAGGCTATGCCAAGTGCATCTTCTAGTACCTCAAGGTTAACAATTAATCTCTTACCGTCTCTATCTCATCAATAATCAAAACATCAATGAAATCGGACTCTTCAAGTCCAACATTATACTTGTCACAACCATAGTGCCCCAATTACTATCAAGTTACCATGTATGTTTTCTCAAATGGTGTCACAAGTGTCATATTATCAAATTAATATCCAACATATATCAAAACCAAAGGTTGCATCTCATTTTATCAAAAGGATCCCCATTTACTCAATTTTCACCACAACTGGTATCATATTTTTACCAAGAATCAATCATGTCAAGCCCTTGGCTCATACATCAACCTAAATCTTGCAATTACCACATAAATATGCTCAATGATTCAAATCTAGTCCCAAAGGGTTAGCTGAACCTACCTCGATACCGAAACCACACTCGGAAAAGCTTTCCATCAACTCAAGCCTCCAAATGATATCAACCACTATAAAAAATATATGCTAGCATCAAGAAGTGGATTTTGATACCCACATTGGCATGAATTAGGTTAAGGAAAAAATGGTCAAAATTAGTGCTAAAATTCAAAGTTTCTAAATCTAAAAGTTGACTTTAAAATCAAGTTCTATGCGAAAAATGGAGTCGGTGGTTGAAAATCCCACTAAAAATCGAGTTAAAACGAGTGAGAAATCAACATTTAAAGTTCAAGAATCATAGTATAAAAATCCACAATTTAGGACATTTAAATGATGAAATTTAGAACAAAAATAAGATAAACCATTAGAAAATGATTAATATAATGTTAAAAACACTTACCCAGCAAAATCCTTCGAAACATCTTCTTCAAAATCACCTCAAAAAGCTTGGAAGTTCAAAAATGGGCTAAAATGGTGTCTCTGGAGTTTTAAAAATGGAACAGTAAAATGCTCTTTCGTGAACGCGGGGACCAGGTCTGCAAACGCGGAGCCCAGCCAAGTCCAACTCTCCGCGAACGCAGGGACCAGGTCTGCAAACACAAAATTTAGCCAAGCTAAACTCTCCGCACACGCGGGGACCAGGTCCCCGAACGCGGAGCACAATACCTTCTCCAGAAATTATGCACCAATAAAATCAGTCTACATAAAAAACTCGAAAGTAGTACTCGAAACTCCTTCAAAATTAGAATTTCACTAACCAAATATGTATCTATACCAGAAATAGTGATTCGAACTCAATAGAATAATCAGAATTTGATTTCGGGGTCTCCATGACACATTTACCAATGCAAGTCAAATAAACTTATTTAAAACTCAAAATACAAAAACTGCCCCCGCCAACTCTAAAAATTAAGACAAGACTAATTCTAGCATTAGTTTCACCATATGAAACTATTAGAACTGTCGAAATTTCGATTCGACCTTCTGGAATCCTAATGTTGACCAAAGTCGAACTTTGGTTTTAGAAACGACTAAAATCACAACTTTGGACCCAAAAATCTTATTTTGACTCTGAATTCCGTTTTGAACTTCTTGTAGTGTATTTTTAACATTCTAGAACTAATGGAATCGACGGATTCCTGATCCGACATCCGAGACTTAGAATGACACAAAACTCACTTTTTCAATAACCTAAGATTTCAAAAATGCCAAAACTCATATTTTCAACTTTTAAAACTCAACATTTCAATTCCAATCACATAGATAGTTCAAATTGCCCCTAAAGAAACCTACGAAAGGGTAAAAATTACTTTTTATAGATAACACCAAAAATGACCGACAAGGTGATTACAGGGACAAATGTTCCTAAGGGGGAGATATTGTAATGACCCTCAGTTTAGGAGCCTAGAACTGTAGAAAACATTAGTTTGGAAAAGACTAGGGCCAGTCTACAAGACCTTATTCACTGCACGTGGTTTAGACCACGAGCCATAGACAAGGCTCATGGAAATAAACTTCAGAAAAGTGTTGGATGACTCATGAGACCATTGACGATCCGTGAACGAATCAGGACCTATAGTAAGGGTCATAAGTGAGGGTACCGAATATGAAGGAAATTTGTTGTTTCTGGAAGATAGACCTTCCACGGCTCATAGAGAGCCTTCGTAGATAGGGGTAAAGAGAACTGAAATTTTGCTAAGTGTGGAAAAACTCTACGAGTCCAACCACAATCGCAAATCAATGGATTGCTCATAAGTAGGGGTTTCATGGTTTGGGTCTGGCAATCAATTTCTGAAGATTAGAAATGGAGAATAGGATGACCAAGATTACTGTCTGTGTTTTAAACCATGGCCTGTAATTGGGCTTTCGTATGTCCCTTCCGATTGTTTTAATGAAGGGCAATATTATCTTTTTCACCAATTGTGTCATTTTTAGGACTCTAAGGGCCCTAAATAAGACCTTAAACCCTAGGTATTCCCCATTCCTTACATTTTCCCATTCTTAAAATTTTCCAAGGCAAAGAGATATTCTCTCTAGAAGAACAAGCTAAGGAGGCTAGGGTTTCCAAGGAGGTTTTCCATATCAACAAGTTCTTTCTTCTTATGCTTCACCAAGGTGTGTGAGTTTGATATGTGGGTCTCCTTTCACGTAAGGACGCAAACATTGTATGACCTCATTGGAGCTTGGAAATTTGGTTCTGAAAGGTTTTCGACCAAGGTGACACTCCATGAAAGCCTTCACTTTTTGTGTGAGGCTCTATGGACCATGTGGAGCTTCCTTGGAGTGGGCCTTGGCCTTCTGTGGGGTGTAGCAGCCTTAACGTGGAATTTTAGATTAAGGCATGCCACACATGGACCCTACACGGGCTGTGTGAGGCTTCACAGTCCATGTGGTGGCCTTAGCATTGAAATTCCACACTTTTGGAACCAAGTAAAGTGGGATAACTAAGTACACGATTCGTATGGAGTTACGACCCGTATACCTCCCCGTATGGGCTCTAGAGTGAATTTTTTCTAAGTATTGGATCACTGTCTCGAAACTTCATCAAGGAAAAGTTTTCCAAGTGATGTGGGATAGAGGCAGCACACGGACTGTGTGGCTTGGTACGGTCGGTACCACCCTCCATATATGGATGCCTACGTTGAAAAATTCTAAGTACGGGATTACTATTTGGGACCTCCGTTAAGTGAAAAGATTCTAAGTGTTAGACCAGGGGAATGTGTACGGTCTGTATGGAGCCTCACGGACTGTACCACCTCCTTGAGACTCAAATTCATCAAATTTCTACTCATTTCATTAATGATGTTTTCATAATTATGGTTTATCCTAAGGATCTTTTGTGACCTTCTATGCTACCTAAAGACTTTCAAATGGCTACACTTTATTCCTCTCATTCAAATTCATTCCTCAATTCTCTCAAGTAACTTTTAAGAACTCTCTCTAGAAGGACTCTTCTGAATCTAAGCTTGAGAATCAAGGAAAGGCTCATTCTTCTTCAAATTTCTTCTTGAATCTTCTTCATTAGCTAAGGTATGTGGGATTGATTATTGGTCCCTTTCAACCAAGAAGACCCCAACTCTTTTATACTCAATTTCACGAAATTTTAGCTACTTTAAATATGGGTTTTCAATTTTATTATTTATTAAATTCAATTGATGTATGGTTTATGTTTTATTTATTGATTTTAAAGTGATTTGCGCTGTAATATAAAGAATTCCATTGAAGTTATGAATGTGAATGTCCCCTTAAAGCTTTATTTTTGCATGGGTAATCTATATTATGATTTAAATATGAATTTTACTTATGTCTTTACTTGAATTTCATAATGTTTTGTTGATTTAAGTTTGAATCTCCAATACCCATGATATTCTCATCTCATTCATAGCATATGCATTCATGAGCATTAGGTTTTGTGATAATTATGAAATAGGTTAAGACCAATTATGTTTATGTATATGTTTTGATAAAATATTGGTTATGACAAGAATGTGATCACATAAATGTCTATTGTTATTGGCTCTTTGAGCATATTTGGTGCTTGCACCATATTGTTAAGTGAATGAGCTATTCCTATGCATGAAAAGCGTAGATTGAATCGTGATTTGGTTTTTTAGCTTGATTATGAATGTTTAAGAAATATGTTTGGCTTTAAAGCCTAAAGGTGCATTGAAATTATTTGAAATGACCATTTCCTCTTTTGAAAGCATGTATATGTATAATTATTCTTATGAGATGATGAATTAGTACACAATAGTTTGGGGGCGTCTAGGTGTAACACCCCACATCTTACATGTACTAGTCCAACGCATGTGAAACATGATATGGCAGGGTCAAAGCAGTGCACATTTTTAAAAGTTCTTGAATTTCAGATTAGAGGACTATATGTACGTCTAACGCTCACGATGACCGAGTGTATATAAGTTTTAAGTCAAGTTAAGGAGATCATGACCTTAAATGAAGTGAAAAAGAGGTGCTTCTAAGACTTAGGAAGCTAACAGGTGAGTCACCTACGTGCTTAGCTTAAATAGGCTAGGTAGACGGAGACGAGACCCAACACCGAATTCGCTCAAGTCCGATAAAGAATAAACCCCGAGTTAAGGATGTCATTTGGGCCCATGGTTTAGCATCATAAAAGGACAACATTTGCAGCCTAAGATGAATAGGAAAAGGGCCAAATTACATTCACAACCCAATTCAAAAATAGGGCACAAACTAAGTGGATGTAAAAGAGAAATATTTGCAGCAAAGCCTATCCAATTGAAGCCCAATAAGGCCCAAGTGAAAAGGCCAAGTTGCTGCATCATCACCTTAATAAAATAAGGCTTGAAATACAAAAGAAAGTCGGCCAAAAGTGGCCCTATAAAAGGGACTAACAGCCAGCAATTTTAGTCATTTTCTCAAAGCCAAAAATCAGATTTCTTTCCAAGTTTCTCCTTGCTCTCTCTTCATTTGGTAAAGCAACCAAGGCACATCTCTAGGGTTCTTGAAGAGCACCTAATCCTTGAGGGCTAAGATAAGTAAAACTACCTATGGTTTGGTGTAATTTTTCCATGAAAAACATGAAGAGTATGCTGGTTGTACTTGTGCAGGAATTTGGGACAGCATGTGTTCCAAAGATTGTTCACTTTTCTTGTTAATTAAGAGGTTTTTATCTTGTTGGTTGGCTGGATTATGAAGTAATATTTGTGTTTTTAACAAGGTTTGGTTCTTTAGTGATGTAATAAGGCTTCTGCACCATTTTTATCTTCCGCAAAAATGAGTTCTTATATGATACCTTAATTCCGCTCTTAGTAAGAAATCGTGGACTGAATATTGAGAATTGTTGTCTCATGTTTTCCATCTACTTAGTGACTGTATTAGGACTGTCTTTGTGTGTAAATATGTTGAGAACAATTTGGTTGAGGTGGAAATGGATTTGGAATGGTTGACGTCGAAATGTAGCAAAAGGACACAATGTTGCGTTGCCTACTTGCGTGTTGTGTAGAGTTGTTGTATGTTATACTTTATGAGTTGTTGTAACGCTGTTATGAGACTAAAAATAGCTGGCTATGACATGTATTAGAAAATACGATTAGGAGTGGAAATGTTAAAAGAATACTCCTTGGTTGCGAATTCCGAGCTTGCTGCCCGGATATTATTTTTGGGTGAAATTGGACTACCAAGATGTGTCAATTAGCTGCTAACACTAGTTTTATCACCTACTATGTTGTAGGTAAGTATTTGGAGGAAGAGGATACTACTCCGAGGTAATAATGACATAGTACAACGAGATATGTAAGGCTACTTGATTTCCTATTACTTGGCATGAAATCTAGGTTCTTCCTTGGTACATAAAGACACTTACCAACTCTAACATAACTAATAATTGTGTCTCCACTCCTTACCATGTTCATATGTTCCCATACATAGTCATTGTCAAATCTGCATACGTACTTGGATACCAAAGATACATGAGTTCATTTTTACCAAATAAGGTCCATGTGTTTTTTTGGCTAGGTATGCACCAGATATTGTACATACCATGACTGTCAGAATTCATTGTTATGTTGATTGTTTGGGGGATTATTTGATCAGAGACTGCAGGATAGCCTCTTTATAGGATGATGTAGATATTTCCCATATTCAGAATTTTGCTCAGACTATAGAGGACCTTTCTCGTCGAATTTGTGATACCTGTAGAGATAGGTAGAAGAATAAGAGGGCTCGTACTATAGGGACTTATCGGGAGCCACGAGGTGATTTTAGGCCTCCTTTTCACCAATATCCACCTCCGTCAGTGGATAGTCCCCGCCACAAATATAGGGCCAACGATTTGATCATTTTATTAAGTCATGGCCAGGGCAGAGTTCATGCCAACCTGAGAGCCATCGACAAGAATGCTCTACACAAATGAGACAACCTTCTCCTCTGTCTGCAAAATGTGGTAAGCTTCATAGTGGGCAGTGTAGAAAGGGCTCAGGTGTATGTTACCATTGTGGGTAAACAGGACATTATATTAGCATGTGCACAGGGTTAGGTAGAGGTGCAACAACTCACCTTTCAGGATCCACTTCACCTTCATCCCCAGTACGTGCTCCCCAACTAGATCCAAAACCTACTCAGGGTCATGGTAGGGGGAGAGGGAGAGGGAGAGGGAGAGAGAGGGAGAGGAGACAATTCAGGTTCTATTAGTGGCTAGAATCAGTTTTTATGCACTCATAGGCCGACAGGATTCAGAGGCATATGCAGATATGATCACATGTATATTGATGATACATTCTTATGTTGTTTATGCACTGATAGATCCTGGCTCTACATTTTCATATATTACTCCATTCATTGTTGGTAAGGTTGATATGAGACCTGAGTTATTACCGGGGTCAGTTAAGGTATCTACGCTAGTTGGTGACTCAATTATAGCTAGTTATGTCTATCGAGGTTGTACAGTGTTAATTAATGAGCATCCAACCTCTACTGATTTAATTGAATTGATTATGCTAGGGATATTGATAAGGAGTTTGTGACCCTTCAGTCAATCTCTATTATGAATGAATTCCCGATGGTATTCCCTGATGAGCTTCCAGGGATTCCCCCCGTAAGGGACATTGATTTTGCTATAGATTTTCTCCCGGATGCGAGCCTACATCCATTCCTCCCTATAGAATGGCTCCTGTAGAGCTAAGAGAATTAAAGGAACAACTAAGGGACTTACTTGATAAAGGCTTTATTAGGCCAAGTACATCTCGATGGGGTGCTCCAGTGCTCTTTGTTCAAAAGAAAGATGGCTCCTTACAGATGTGTATTGATTATAGACAACTAAATAAAGTCACTATCAAGAATAAGTATCCTCTTCTGTGGATTGATAATTTATTTGACTAGTTGTTGGGTGGAAAATGCTTTTCAAAGTTTGACTTGAGATCTAGGTACCACAAGTTGCGAGTATGGGAAGCTGATATCCCAAAGACAACATTTAGGATGAGGTATGGGCATTTTGAGTTCCTTGCCAGGTCTTTTGGGCTTACCAATGCCCCAGAAGCTTTTATAGATCTGATGAATCGAGTCCTCAAACAATTCTTGGATGAATTTGTGATCATGTTTATTGACGATATCTTGATATTTCACGGTCAGAAGCTGAGTTTGCAGATCACTTGCGAGCTATATTACAGAATCTCAAGGATGATAGGTTATATGCTAAATTCTCTAAATGTGAGTTTTGGTAAGTTCTGTAGCTTTTCTTGGCCATGTTATTATAGACGATGGTATCAAGGTTGATGGCCAGAAGATTGAAGTAGTAATGGCCTGACCGAGACCAATGAATCTGACTGAGGTCTATAGCTTTTTAGTCTTGACAGGATATTATAGGAGGTTTGTTAAGGGATTCTCCTCTATCTCTACACCACTAATGAGATTGACACGTAAAGTAGCTAAGTTTTAATAGACTGAAGCATGCGAACATAGTTTTCAAGAGTTAAAGAAAAGGCTTACCACCACACTTATCTTGGCTCTTCCAAATGGAACCAAAGGCTATGTTGTATATTGTAATGCCTCAAGAATTGGGCTAGGTTTTGTTCTTATGCAGCATGGTAGAGTTATTGCATATTCATCCAGACAGTTGCGAAAGCATGAACCAAACCATCCTACCTATGATCTTGAGCTCGCTGCAGTGGTATTTGCCCTAATGATTTGGTGACATTATCTATATGGAGTTCATGTTGATGTTTTTACTAACCACCAGAGCCTCAAATATTTATTTAAGCAGAATGAGTTGAACCTACGTTAAAGGAGATATTTAGAATTACTAAAGGATTATGATGTTGATATTTTATACCATCCTGGTAAAGCTAATGTTATTGTTGTTGCACTTAGCCGAAAGTCTATGGGAAGTCTAAGGCATGTTGAAGCTGATAAGGTTGAAATAAAAAAGACCTATGTTAGCTAGCTAGTTTGCAGGTGAGATTTGTAGATACAAAGGATGGAGGTGTAATTGTACAAAATACAACAGAATCTTCCATTGTTACTAAAGTAAAAGAGTGACATCGCGATGATCTTGAGCTTAGAACACTAAAGGGAGAGAATCCCACAACAGCATTATCCTTCATTTAAGAAAACTGGAGATGGAGTCCTCATGTACCAGGGCCACTTATGTGTGCCAGATATCGGAGGACTCCGTGCTAAGATTCTTTTTGAGGCCCATTATTCTAGATATTCAACCCACCTTGGAGCAACAAAAATGTATCGAGACCTTCGACAAATCTATTGGTGGGAGAGCATGAAAAAGGATATTGTAGAGATGGTAGCCTAATGCCCCAATTACCAGCAAGTTAAAGCCAAACATCAGAGGCCTGGAGGCCTAACTCAGTATATTGAGCTTCCTCTATGGAAATGGGACATGATAAATATGGAATTCATCACTGGTTTGCATCATACTTGATGCAAGTGTGATTCTATTTGGGTGATCATTGATAGGTTGAAAAATTTTGCTCATTTCTTGCCAGAATGACATATTCAGTGGAGGATTATGCTAAGCTTTACATTCAAGAGATTGTTTTCCTTCATGGAGTTCCATTATCTATTATCTCTGATCAAGGGGCCCCATTTACTGCACATTTTTGGAAGTTTTTTCAGAAGGGTTTGGGCACTCAGGTAAATCTTAGCACCGCTTTTCATCCACAAACGATGCGCAGGCAGAGTGTACTATCCATACTGTTGAGGATATGATACGTCCCTGTGTTGGACTTTAAAGGAAGCTGGGATAATCATCTACCTTTTATTGAGTTTGCTTATAATAACAACTTCCAAGCTAGTATTCTCATGGCAACTTATGAAGCACTATACGGGAGAAGATGTCCTCTCTAATCAGTTGGTTTGAGGTTGGGGAGGCAAAGTTGCTAGGCCCTAATCTAATTCAGCAAGCGATGGGCAAAGTGAGACTTATTAGAGACCGATTACAAATAGCCCAGATTTGGCAAAAGTCTTATACAGATGTTCAACGATGAGAATTAGAGTTTGATGTAGAAGATTGTGTCTTCTTGAATGAATCACCTATGAAGGGAATCACGCGGCTTGGAAATACAGGATAGATCAGTCCTAGATATGTTAGACCGTATAAGATTATTCAAAAGATTGGCAAGGTCGCATATAAGCTTGATTTGCCTTTAGAATTGGGGGCAGTCCATCTGGTGGTTTATGTATCGATGTTGCAGAAGTGCATTAGAGATCCTTCGCATATTACTCACATTGAGGTTATCCACATTGCTGAAGACTTTTCTTATGATGAGGTGCGAGTGGCTATTTTAGATCAACAAGTGAGAAAGCTTCAGAATAAAGAAGTGGCCTCTGTGAAAGTATTGTGGCAGAACAACAATATTGAGGAAATAACTTGGGAAGAGGATTAGGAAATGATGAAGAAGCACCCCCTGCTATTTAAAAATTAAGGTGAGTCGTATTTTAAAAGTTGGCAGTCATCTTTCCATAGTAACTTAAATTTTAAATGAGTTGGGAGTATAGTTTATATAGGTCATCACGGGATAGGTATACAAAGCTTAGAAATTAGAACTTTTTTGAAGTTGATTTATGGATTGGAGGGATAAAGGTATATCCTCAAAAATCACATTTTAAGATATAGTAGTTCTACGAAGGCGCTGTCTAGATACATTCGTGGACGAGTGTTCTTAAATGGGGGGGGGGGACACTGTTAGATCCGGTGTTTCTCATCTTCCATATATATATATATATATATATATATATATATATATATATATATATATCTCGAGGGTGGCATGTCATATAAGGCATATATGATTTTGGATAGAACCTAAGGATAGTAAGGCTTCCAATAAGTGGTAATGTGAAGGAGCTAAAGTTTTAAGCCAAAGGAATACCCTAAATACACATTCGGGATTAAAGAAACGGCCCGAGTGGCATGTCGCCCTTTTCGCAAGGTTTAAATTAGGTTTCACTTTTTGGATGAGACTAAAAGTGTATAATTTGCTAATAATGAATTTTTAAAGGTTATTTTAATAGCACAAAGGTCACGCATTAAGTTTTGGAATCAGGAAAGTTACAAGATAAAGATTCGCCAATGTTACCGTAAGTTTCTTTAAGAAAACCTTCTTAAATTTGGGTCAAATATATCAGGCCATATCTCTTAAAATATAAAGAGTGAGAAGGCCCATGACCTATCAAATTGAAGATTATATGAGTCTTGTTTTCAACACACAAAACCGCACATCAAACCAACCCCATAATAACATATTATCAGTTTTACTGTGACTGCCAGAGCAGAAAATTGGGTCATGGGCCGGTTCGGGTCAACCCACCTAGATGTCGGCTAATTTGAGTTTTTTTAAAGCTCATTTGAGTTCTATTTCATCCCAAATAGTATATAAACTGAAGATAAAGTTCCCTCAAGGTACCAAGGTGATTTGGGTAAGTTTTTCATGTTTTTACTGTTAAAATTTGTCTCCGTGCCTAGGAATGTGTGCCTTACACTTTGCAATTGTTTTCCTCTCCTATTAGCTATGTTTGGGGATGTTTTTGGGCTGTAAAAAAGTGGTGTTCCTGCTGGTTATTCTTTGTTTACAACTGGTGTGTTCAGGTAACAATCTTGGGGCCCTTTTACCATCATATTTACGAAATTTTATAGACATTTCCTCATGTAAATATTATTTGCCGAATCTCATCATTAATGCTAAATTCTGGATTGTTTACAGGTGTCTTTAAGATGCAAATATATAGTTGTTGCACAGATTAGGATGGAAGGAACAACTCTCGTGGAGAATCTTTGGTAAATACGACGTCCGTTGGGAAGGTATGTTAAGGCTAAGCTCCGTCCCTCCTTTTAGCATGAAATCCAGAAAGTTTCTCAAAATGTCAAATGTAATATCTTACTATAATGTTGCTAGAAAGAACATCTGTAAAAGCCATTGGGATCCCAGATCAGGTATTTTCATGATGGTATTAGGTTGAAATTCCATTCGTTCTCTTAAACTGGACATTCAATATCTATATATCATTTTGTCGATTTTCCTGGCCACCTATCCATATGTTCGAGGTGTTTCTCTTCTTGGTGTAGTGTCATTAAAGTAAATGTAGATTATGAAGGGAATGTAGTATTCATAACCAGTCCTTCTTACATACAAAAAATATAATTGAAGCACTTAACAAGTAACATGTTGATTTCCTATAATACTAGTGTAATGCCCCTATTTAAACTACTAAGGCACTTGAATCTGTTTAAATACATTCTTTTACTAATTGACATGGGAACCAGTATAAGCATTATGTAAAGCACCTTTCTAAACACTTTCAGAGTTAAGGCCTCATTCTAAACGGTCGTCAAACTTATTCAAAAGACATATAAGATCCCATGAGTCACGTGTATATGCTATGACAATGATTATGATATTATGAGGATAAGTGTACCAATGAGCCATGTTGGGCTAAATAATGCTATGGTCTACTATGTGCATTCAATTTTCATATCATACATGACACGTTACGCATGCACTTCAAACAATAATCAAAAGTATGAGACCTATTTGCCCAAATGATATATATATATATATATATATATATATATGCATATAACAATAAATTTAGTTTCCTAATTGTGAAACGTTTAATTACTCGAATGTATCAACAGAATCATTTTCTTATTTCTACTAATGATTCTAACAAAAATCCATTTTTGGGGTGCAACAAGAGTTTGTATTCTCAAATGATATCAGAGGGATTTGCATGTATTGTGGAAATTCCGTTTTCTCTATGATTAATATCTTCTTTATCTTCTTTCGAAGGCAAAAAGATTTTCAAATCTCATAATTTACGATCAATTCATTCAACATTTCCTTTTTTAGAGGACAATTTGTATATGGTACAAATGGCCACAGGTTGGCAAACATGATGCAGTTAGCTATGCGAAAAGACCACCATTGTGCTAGAATTTAGGTGGGTATATATACATATATATATATATATATATATATATATATATATATATATATATATACATATATATATATATATATATATATATATATATATATATATATATATATATATATATATACATATATATATATATATATATATATGTATGTATGTATGTATTCACAACATGCGATACTCAAGCATACCATGCATAATGATTACTAGGAGATTGATTATTGGCCATGAAGGTTACTTGACTTATCTTTATGGGTGGCATTTCTATTACCATTTTTACTACTGTTATCTATAGTTTTACATTCTGTCTTACATTCTAGTATATGTTTATTCGCGCTAACATCCTGTTGCCTGGGGACACTACATTTTATTTTGTGCGTACAGGTTAAGGTAGGATCTCTGGTCGACCCCTTCACTAGGAGCCCAATTCAGCTGTGAGTTTGTAAGCTCCACCTCTTTCTGGATCTTTCATAGGATGCTTACTTTTTGTTTTAAAGTAGGGTATAGTCGGGGCCCTGTCCTGACAGTATTAGTGGTTCTCTTAGAGGCTATTATGGACATGTTATTTTGGGTTGGTTATTTTGTGCCTTTCGGTCTCTAGTCATAAGATTGACAGGTATATATAGTGTGTGCCTGTATCTCTATTGATGCCGCCCTATCGGCAAGCGAGTACTTCATCTTTTGGTTTATTTATCTTGATGTACATGATTTGGTGTTGACCAGGTCATGACCTTAATGGTCCCGACTTAGTTTTTTGGATGTTATGCTACCCGATTTTCTTCTTGTCCCTACTTTAGTCAACTAGCAAGTTTAGTCACTTACCCGGCTAATAACAGTATCGAGTGTCAGTCGCACCTCCCCTTTTTTTAGGGCGTGACAACTACTTTTATATATATATACATATATATTATGTGCCCTTACCATCTAACATTAAATGCAGGTTTGATAAGCCATATGAATTACATGCCCGCATACTTAGTACAAACGTACCAACACATACTTTTGACTACATAATCTCACCATGTAGGGACCAAGGAAAATCTTCATCCACCGTATGACGTCTAGCTTGGATCTTGCTATTTTCTTGTTGTGGTGAGTTCTATCTTCCAAGGACCAACCACCATTCCTCTACCTATGGTGCTTTTGT